>OZ005651.1:262927940-263192940 GCA_963930645.1 Salticus scenicus | reverse complement strand
TCTTAATATATATAAATCTCGTGTCACAATGTTTGTCCTCAATGGACTCCTAAACCACTTAACCGATTATAATAAAATTCGCACACCATGTGCAGTTCGATCCAACTTGAGAGATAGGATAGTTTAAATCTCAAATTATAGTCGCAATTTTAATTTATTGCTAATTATTTGTCTGTTATTATTTGACAGTCACAATTATCTGTTAACTCCAAATGATTCTAACAGATGTCGATACCTTTCGACTGGGTTGAGTAAGTAATCAATAGATGGCGCTGCTATGGTAAATCTACGAACGTGTCATATAAGCTACATTTTAACAGCATAATTACCACGTGTTGTTGACGCTATAAAATTCTCCTCAAAATATTTACAGTCTTTATTTGTAACAGATTACTTTCAACTTTCATATTTCCTTTCAAAAATGAAACGGGGAAAGTAGAGCGTGGAGCAATTACTCTGTTTCATATGAAAATGAAAGCTGAAATATATTTGGTGCTGCCATCTACACAAAGAATCTTCAACTTTTTAACCTATTAATAAATTTCGTATAATTTAATTATTTCCACTTTTTAAATTTTTGGTGTTAGCATAGCCGGCCACGTGTTACTTAGACTGAAGTGTAAATTGAATTCATATTATAATGAAGATAATACAGTGAAATTAATCCTGTTTTTTACTTATTTGTGCTTCATTGATCAAAACTTTATAATTTAATTTGAATATATGTATGTAAGTATTATCACATAATTATAAAATTTAATTAAAATGTCAATGCAAAAATGATACACAATTTCCTACACTTTTTCAATAGTTGTACAAATATTTTTTTTTATTGTTTTTATTTAACCTCTATTAAAAAATATTTAGCACTTATTATTTCAATGTGCTATGATAACAAGTTTTTCAGATTTTTTTTCTTATATTTAAACGATTAAATTAGTATTTCAATTCTTATTGAAATTATTATTTAAACTCTATAATTTAAATATGTACATGTCAGTATTATCTGTATATATATATAAATTACGTGTCACGATGTTTGTCCGGGGTAAACTCCTAAACTAAGGAACCGATTTTAATGAAAATTTGCACACTGTGTGCAGTTTGGTCCAACTTGAGAGATAGGATAGTTTTTATCTCAATTTATTGTCACAATATTGTTTTATTGCAATTATTTGTTAATTATAGACCTTTATTAAAGTTGCTCCAAAATATCTGTGAGTTCCATTAATTTAATTGTTGCCAAAAAAAAAAAAACAAAAAAAAAAAAAAAACGAGTTCATTTTCTTTCGACATAAAAATAAATACATTATTTAATCAAACGTGAACGTTAAAAAATTATAAAAAGTTAAATTATGCATCTCACGAAAATTGACGTCATAATCAATTTAAAGATTTTATACACATTGATAAAGTGCTAATGTAGTTCTATCATAGATATAGTGATATATATAGATCTCTCATCCCCATGTTATCGTACAAAAATTTTTGATGCCGAAAAAAAAAAAAAAAAAAAAAAAAAAAAGCTTTGGAGAGAGCTATTAAGTGGTATTGAAAAAAAAAAAAAAAAGAAAGAAAAGAAAGAAAGAAATATGAATTTGAAACTGTATCTGGAGTCTTCCATTCCCCTTTAACAAATAAATTATTCATAAATTTTATTTGCTAAAATATTAGTATGTATTCCCGTGTGTATTCACTCGGGGAAAGACGGCCATATTTTGGTAAAGGTCGTCTTTTCCCAAATGAAAAGGAATAACTTTTTTCTCCCCAATGATCACTCTATTCTATATATGCTATACTATATCTATGAGTTCTATACGCAAGCGAAGTGTGACTCACTGACCGTCTGTGCAGCCAAGAAAAAGATTTCCTATGTTAATTGCCCACTGGATTTTTTGTAAGAAATTATTAAAAATCGAGGAAATTTATTTCCCGATTTTAATCCTTATGTTTGGGTATAGATATGTATTAGTTATCGCGGGTGTTAGATTGAATTATTTTGCTGTCAAATTGACAAAATTTTAATTTTAAATTTCAAAACTCTGTCGCCCTTGGCTTTTTTTATCATTATTATTATTATTTGGCGATCAAAAGAGTAACACGAAAATGTACATGCCAGATGTATACATTGTACGAAATGTAATATGTATTATTCATTGTACGTATGTATGACACGTAATATGTATTGTACGAAATATTGTTTCATATTATTCATTACTCTTTTAATATAAGTTGTTAAAATAACCATGATTTTTGAAAGGAATTAAATATTTTCGCCAGATAATTTGGCGATATTCTTTTTTTTCGCCAAGGATGACAGAAATGAAATCTATTCCGCTGCAAAGTATTAGTATCTTACATCAGATATTTTATTTAGACATTTGAAAACAAATTTGAGTTCAAACTATGATAGAATATTTATCATTTTCCTTTTAATTAGTATATTATTAGTATATTAAAATTTAAAAGCATGGTATATAAAAAGTTTTTTTTTTTTTTTTTTTTTTTTTTTTTTTTTTTTTTTTTAATATATTATAATTATTCTTATCTTAATCCTCAATGTTTCCCATCTTTATTAACTTGAGTTTACTATTAAAATTTTAACATACTCAAAAACTTCTCATCACTTCGCTAAAATATACTAAACTTTTCCAAAATCTTTTTCTATTTAAAATGTTACATGTATTTACTTTAAATGTCCAATATTTCATAAGATTTCCAATTTTAAAGTTTTAAAATATTTATCAAATTTACTTATTTTTCTGGTTTAGCCTTATTGTTTTCCTTTTTATAACTACAGCTGTTGCCCTCTTTAAAATATTTAAAATGATGAGGTCATTTTATAGTAAAATTATCCATTATAGCATCTATTATATTTCACTCCTCCATGAAAATTGATTTTAAAATCGTCTGTTTCTTTTATACTTTTATTTTAATAGAATTTTAATAGAATTTAATTTATATATTAGTCATTTTAGCAATTTTATCCAAAGTAGCATTAGAAATAATACTTATCACTTCTCCATTAAAATTTATAGGACCCTACAATAAAATTAATTTGTGCTTAATATCAAGACTACGAAAATTTTTATCAATCGCTTCCAAATTTTGACCTAAGTTTCAAATCTCAACCCTGTGGGTTTTTACATCGGCTACAATGTTTTCGTCTTTGTTCGTAAATAATAATTTGACTGTACTAAATAGTTTACAGCCGTATAATTCAACGTATAACTTAGTCACAGCAACGCGTGGCCAGGTCTGCTAGTATATATATATAATTTTAGACTTAATCAAATAAACGTAGGTGTTTGTGAAATGTAGTTTAAGCAAAACTATTTTGTGATTAAAATTTTCATCCATAATTTATTATATGTGAAATCAAAAGAACAAAGTTATTCTGACGATATTAAATTAGGTGCCCACTTGTTCGGATTTTTAACATTATTTCTTTGCAAAAACTTTCATCAGGTTTAATCACAGAAAACTGCTAAAAAACTTACTGAAATTTTTTATTAAAAATTTCCTGTAGCAAAAAGAAACGTACAAGTTGACAGCTGTGATATTAATAACATTTAAAAAAAAAAGTCTAACACCGGAAGGAATAAAGAACAAAATTGACTAGAAAAAGACATGGAGGGTAGGGTTGGGGGCGTTCAATATATCGTCGAGGGTTAATACGACTCGCCTATTTAAATGTTGCTTTTTTATCTGATCATAGTTTTGAATAAAAAATTTTATTTATTATATTTAAAACTGAAGAGAGAAATTACGCTTTTTGTAGCCTTTGAAACACATGCAAAGAGCCCTTAAACATTTTTATTTTGAGAAGATTTTTTTTTCTTCTTTTTCCGTTATAACAATGTTTTTCAAGCAGTGGACAACAAAATTCCTAACTAATTCATTTACATTTTATATAATCTTTCAAAGAACAAT
This sequence comes from Salticus scenicus, assembly GCA_963930645.1. NCBI lineage: Eukaryota > Metazoa > Arthropoda > Arachnida > Araneae > Salticidae > Salticus > Salticus scenicus. Next base: position 263,189,007 of record OZ005651.1, on the reverse strand, counting down.
ACATCACAAATAAATTATCGCGAATAAAAAATTCTTTAAGGAATATATGGCAAGAATATATGTAATAAGTAATATATGCAATGTAGAAACAAGCAACATATAATTAATTTATATAATAATTAATTTTATTAATAATTTATTTGTTAATAAGATTTAATCTTTTTAATTCCCTTTTGTTTGAACTTCATATATGCATGAAACAATAAGAAATCTGTTAGTTATAAATTAAACCTTAGCTTCAATTCTTTCAGACATGGCATTTTGAGATGCTACAAATATTTTATGACATTAAAAAAATCAATTTAAAAAATTTGAAGTCTATTTAAATTATGCAAATAAAACTTTTAGTATATCCTCTTGGCTGTTTATTTCATAAAATATGACTTATTTGATTGTTTGTTGTAAAGCTTATTAAATTTGTTTTATTTAATCGCATTATCCTTTCTTCTTTATATTAAAATTTTATTTTACAAAAGTGTAATATATGCAAAACCGAACATCGTATCTTTTAAAATGAAGAATAGATTTTAGACTTGAATGTTTCTACACGAATGTGTTTTTTTACTAGCAAATTCAAAACATTTCAATTTTTCACAATTTTATGCTGTAGTAAAATGCTATATAAAACTGGGTTGTGTAAAAAAAAAAAAAAAAAAAAAAAAAAAAATATTTTTTTTTTTATTTACAGAAACTGTTTTTCCATTGACAAAAGTTAGATTATGTATTTTAAGGAACTTGTAAGGAATTTTTTTTTCTACTGATTTAATATTTCATACGAATTTAATGTCATTAATGTTTAAATAGGCTGAGTAATTTAACGGAATCTGGTGAGTTTTGTCAATTACAGGGATGGAACACGGGCGCAGAATTCATACCGGAATCTGTTTAAGAAATTTTACTACCTATAATATCGTTGATTTAAGGAGTAGAAAATTTTCTTACATTGATAGTGGTATGAATACTGCGCCCGTGTTCCATCCCTGCAATTAGGGCTTATTTACGATTTTAATTTAAGTAAATTCATGTCTTTTTGAAAATGTTCTCGCGATATGAAATGATCGCAAAATATGAAATGTTTTTTGAAGTATTAAATCTTAAAAATGATAGAGCATTATAAATAAACCTATTAGAAACTATTAGCTATAATCAGTTATTTCGTAATACATTAAAAGCATTCCCTAAAGCACACGATTTTAATCAAGAAAACCTTTAAAATGTGACATCGGCAGATTTAGCATATGTAGGGTAGGGGCTCCAGTGATTGGCATGCTCCAGTAATTGGCATCTATCCCGAAATAATTAATAAATAAAAAAAATTTATAAAATCATATATTTTACAATAAGAATTTTAACATTTTATGTCAAACACTGGAGCATAGGGTGCTAATAACTGGTAAAATGAATAACTAGCAGTGTCAAACACTGGAACAGTGAGTGGGTGTCAAATAAAATTTCATAAAAAAATAATTGTTATCAAATGTATATATTTTAACATATATGTGGTTCTGAATGTCATTCATGCCATATGTACTAACTTAAGATTTCTGGAAATATTTTCTGATGACTAGAACATTAAAAACATCAGAAATTGCTCTAAAAGTGTCAATCACTGGTGCACTTACCCTGTATATCAGAATAATAATAATGAAAAAAATGCTGGTATAAGGGATAAGGCCATTTAAAAACGCGTGGAACCTAGGACTGTGTGGTATGCCTTCCATGGAGATCTTCCTAAAGGTTTAGCTCGTATTCACGCAAGTTTAAAAAGAAAAGAAAAACACGAAAACACTGAACGCCTAGTCCGACGAGCATTACTTGGAATCAAACTGGGCACTCCCTGCCTACCAGCTTCGAGAACAGAATTTCTTGACCATTAATGGGTCACTTACAAATGTGGGGAATATAATTTATGGCACCGTCCATCATTAAAGGAATCTTAAAACCAGGATTAAGGAAATTCAGCTTCACAACTTTTCCAAATAATGTTTACTAATAAAGAATAAACAATTCAGATAACTATTATTCACTGTATGTAGTAGCATATGATCTGCATTTGCCTTTATATTCTGTATGAACACTCATGATTGCATTAAAAATATTCAAAATTAGTCGAAGTTTTGGGAAACGTTGGAATTTTAACTGAAAAATTCAAGTTAAGGCCAGAATAGATTTTATGTTTAGGTTGTTATGTTACGTCTCACAAGTTCCACGCAATAGGCAATTTGACGATAGCAAGTATTCTCCCCAGTTTCTGCACTAATTTTACGGAACATGGAGGACATCAGAGACGCGACAGATTTTAAGTACACCTGACACCAATAATGTACAAGAGGATTTTTGTTCGACTAGAGTTTCAAATCCACAATGCTCCAATTGCGAGTACGATGGTTAGCCAACAGGGCTATCATGACAATATTTTATTATTATTATTTTTAGATCAAATTATGATATACTTTAAATTTCTAACAAGTACAACTGTTACAGGGTGGTGACAGGCAACATTTTCCCCCTGATTTTTCCACCAGTATTTTTCTTTCAGAACTTTTCCTAGTAAGTTTGTGCTATTAATAAAGTAAAATGTTGTCATATAAATACACTGGTGGAAGAATCAGGGAAAAAAGGTGCGCCTGTAACCACCCTGTGTTAAATGGTTACTGAATTTTTTCAATAAAAATTTTTTGTGAGTATGAATGAGAGAGTGAGCGAGCGGATTTTACATCGCATTTGTGCTACGCTATGGAAAATTTTTTTGAGTGTGTTTTCGCCATTTAAAATAACAAATACGAAAAAAATAGTAATATAAACTAAAGTATCGATGGAATCATTGAAATTAAAAAATAATTATTTGTGCTACTTTTTTATTTTTTTACACTTATCTCACTATATTACGTGTATAATTACGATATAAAACATTCTTCTCCACCCCTCCCTTATTTAATCTATATTTTGAATGTTATAAAAAAGGAAACTTGGGAAAATTTTCTAAGGGAAATTAAAAAAAATTAACTGGAAGAAATAATTTGAAGCATATTAAAAATTTGTAACCAAAGTGTAAAATAAGATATTGGAAAAATGCCTTTTATTCAAGGTTAAAACGGGGAAAATCTAAACGAATGCAACAACACTTCAAAAAAGCCAAAGATAAATATTTTTTCTGAATGCATTTTTTTTTTTTTTTTTTTTTTTAAATATATATATCACAAGAAAATCTTAAATACATTCTAGAACAACAACAACAACAAAAAGAAAAAAAAAAAAAAAACGACGCACCAAGAAGGAGTAATTCAAATTGGACGCAAATTGACATGCATACAGGTTTCGATGGAAAATGCAAATTTTTAAAGTTTGGCGGCCAATGAATGAACATGTGACGCTTCAGCGTATTTTAACTGCGCAACTAGCAGGATATTAAAGAGGAGAAATTTTGATTCCAGTTCATAAATTCTTTGAGAATTTTATTCCGTCTGCTCAGATAGACAGTAACTATGCACAAACAATATGCACAGAAGTCATCATTTGCGAGAGGTGTGTAGTTGGGCTCAAAGAAGCCGGTTCTCTAATCTGCGAATTCTTTGACATTTGGATAGGAGCGATGCTGCTAGTAGATGATATTGGCAGGAATGGATGAACCGTTACCAAACATAGTGTTAAGAAGGAAGCGGTCGGCCTAGAGATAGGACAGAATGTAAGAACCGGTCAATCATCAGAGGGGTACTCAAAGCCCCAAATTCGTCGTTATTATCGATCCTACGTGCAACTGGTACTTCAGTGACTTCAAATACCATTAATAGGCGGCTCTGAGAAATGGGGTTGAGCCCAAAAAGCCCCTTGTGCCGACTGCTATTAAACTTTGTACACTGACAAGCCCATTTGCAGTGATATCGGTCACGTTCGACCTGGAATGTTGCTGAATGGAGTAGAATTGTTTTCAGTGATGAGTCCCACTTCAATTTGAGCCCTAATGACCAGCGAAGAAGCGTCTGGAGACGACCCGAAAAAAGGGGGGAGGGATTCCAATCTGACTGTCATCAGCCATACGCCCCGACATCCAGGAGTGATGGTGTTGGGTGCCATTTCATTTCATAGCAGGACCCCTTTGGTTGCCATCCACAGCATCTTTAAGCACAGTGGTACATCGACGAAATTCTACGTCCCGTTTTGTTGTACTTCGTATCACAAAATTTCGAGCGTATATTTCAACATGATAATTCCCGCCCATGTACGAAGATAGTTTCTACTGCTTGTTTTCTTCCTTGCCCAACATTATTTTGGCCAGCAAAGTCACCGGATCTCTCTACCACTGAGGACGTTTGGAGCATCACAAAAAAGGTCCTACAACCAGCTCGGGATTTTGCCAATCTAACACACCAACTGGACAGAATTTGGCACGATATCTCGCAGGAGGACATCTGCCAACTCTATCAATTAGTGTCAAACTGAATAACCGCTTACATAAGGGCCAGAAGAGGGCCAACGCATTATTGACTTGTTCAATTTGTGAGGCTCATTCTCTTGATTGAATACTTCTAAATTTCTGAAAGGGTTGGCAGCCATGTTATAGTTCTTTTTCTAGAACCATTGTTTCCGAATAATAAATTTTCCTTCTTTAATAATAGAAGAATGTTAAAAATATTACTATTCAAATTAGTATTTTTGTACAATGTGAAGTATAAAAATCCTGATGGAAAAAATAAATTTTCGTATACAAAAATATTGTATATTTATGAGAAAAAAAAATAGAAGGTGTAAAATATTGAAAGTAATGCCCATACACCAAATTTAATGCAGTATCACCACCACCACCACCACCAATAATAATAATAATAATAATCTTATGCAATATATTTTGAAGACAAAGAAATTGTATTCAAGAGCTACTTATTTAACTCTTTGAAGATTGGTGACATGTGTTGCATACCATCCATTTTTTATAAGGATTCTCAGTTTTTTTTTTTTTTTTTTTTTTTTCCTTACAAAATTTTGCTTTTAAAGTTATGCGGTAAAATAATATTTTTTTTTTTTTTTTTTTTTTTTTTTTTAACTTTGATTGTAATTTATTTTGGCAGTCGATATTAAATGAGCATAATTAGCTTGTGTTTTACAGGATTAAAAAATCGAAAATAATATCTTTTAAATCTACGAAATTTGGTAGATGGAATATCAAGTAGTACTTCTTAACTTTTTAGAGCATAGTGGTATGGACAAAATACTACGCATTCAAGCTGGTTGATTTTTTCTACTAATTATTATTTCAGTTCAGATAATTCTATTTAAAAAATAAATTAAATATTATATGCTATATTAAAAAATACTGTTTTCAGTTTTAATGATATTTTTGACATTGTAAATATAAATAATTTTGTGAGCAAAACAGAAATCTTATCATCTAAAAGTTAAGAATTTTATAATTTTAACTATCATTGTCATTTCAATGTGATAACTTTACAATTGTAAAAAATTTAAATTTAAATAGTATTTCAAATAAAGTGATTTAATTTTGAACCAATAGATTGTCTTTTTAAATTGGTTTCTAAATCATACTTTTTTGTTTGATGTCCTCCATTCTTAAATTACTTACATTAGCCACGATATATCTACTATAACCTCAGCCTTTCATCACTATTTTGAAATAGTAATCTTTGTAATTATATTTTGTTGTAATATAAGGAAAAGCGTGCTTTTCCAAAAAGAATATTTATTAGTTTAAGAAACAAGCAAGCAAACCAACCAACCAACCAACCAAACAACAACAACAACAACAACAACAACAACAAAATAAAAAGATACGCAGAAGCATTGCTTTAAATAAAATTTTCTTATTTTTATTCTTATTAATAATTCTAACACGTTCATATTTTACGATTTTTAAAATATAAATCTTACAAATTTATCTGACTAATTGAGGTGTAATTAAATATTTTATACAAAGTTAATTTTTTGCTATGTTTCAGAAAGAAAAATATCTAGGAAAAATTCTAGATATATTTCTTTTGATAAAAATGACCATCATCATGTCTTTATGTTTTGTAGATGTTTTATTGTGATTTATATCAGATATCAATGGATTTACGTAGACGCTTCGGTTTCAATCTTTAAATGCGTTCATATTTATCTTTATAGAATAAAATATATTTTATTGAAGCTTACTTTTATTTGATGTTTCTTCTTTAGCGGTAAAATTTTTATATTGGAAGCGAAAACAACATTTTTGCTTTTTTAAATTATTGTAATATCTATGAAAGATGAGATATTTTATTTAAGAAAAATTCAGATGCTACATTTTGAAAAATGGTAATTGTTGTTTGTTCTAGACTATTTCTTTTGAATACCATGATGTACGATTCATTTTTTTTTTTTTTTTTTTTTTTTTTTTTTTAAATTTCAATAATTATTTTTTAGTACGTATTATTTGCTCGATAGACTGCTGCTTCATAAGCCAACAATGTACATTTATTCATTCAGTGTTCTTACGGTGCATATGTTTTGTTACCACTAAATTTGAATAACAATTTTTGCCATAATAAAAGCTTAGAAACTTAAAAAGATATTTATTGTCGTCGAAAAAATAGTCGTAGAAAGGTAAAAGAAAAAAGACAGGTCCGTGCCAACCCTATCATTATTATTCAAATTTCCTCTGTGATTTTTCCTCAATTTTTTATGTGCTTTCACTCTATTGTATGTGAATCCTGTCAATTATATGTGATCTGTCTCTTTTTATATAATTCGCAACTCTTTAAAAGCATCTTATATATTGAAACTCATGGCTCTTTTTTAATACCAAAATGGGAGCATTTGAGCATGTAGGAAAAATCTTTGAGCCAATCCGAAACGATCTCATTCCTCTTATTAGACGAATAGGCAGTACGGGTCATCGATCAGATATACTAAATTAAAACTCAATGGTACAAAAATTTGAGCTAACTGATCCATTTTAAACTAGGGGTAAAAGAAAAAATATGTGAGATTTTTTTTTTAATTTTATTTATTTATATATATATATATATATATATATATATACAGATTGTCTCATCTAAAGTATTTAGCACTGGTTAATTTGATATTTAAGCATAAAAACTTCACACATCATAAAATAAACGCGGAGTTTATACACCCTTTATTTTAATCGTAGGGGAAGAACTTTTTATGTTTAAATATTTATTTTATACCAGTTCTTTAATTCATAAATGGTTAATTTCTTTATCATTTCGGTTCTATTTCGTAAATTTTTACCGTGTCTTTATTAAAAAAAAAAAAAAAAAAAAAAAAAAAAAAATCCGATTGTTGCATCGGGAGCAGTTTTTGTTGAAAGATTGTGCAAAATGTGAAAAGACGCTTCAAATTTCAAAGTCCGTAAAATTTCTTGCGAATGAGAACAAAAGAACTAACAAAGGGTGGATGTAAATGCCTTACTTTCAACTCGTGAGATTACGTTAGTTTTGACGTTGATATTGAGTTTGTTTAAGATCGCACTAGAGCTACACAGTGGGAAATAGGTGACGGACTGAAATTCACACCTAGACGAAGCCTAGCGACTGTTTGGAATTCACACCTATGTTTGGTCTGCTGACATGGTATCACAATTCTAAGGAGGAAATGGCCCCCGCGCTTCGGTAACTACTAGAAATATTTTTTTTTACGGAACATGAATTCTGTTTCATCTAAGAGAGATCTTATGTACCTTAGCCTTTATTAATGTATACAACTGTCATTAGCCAGCTTAAATATCGAAACCATGATTCTCCGATTAAAAGCTCGACGCGTTGAATATTGGACTGTCAAGGAATCTTTTCGCTTTAAACGCTCGAAGCTGAGCACTTGAGATGCATAAAAATTTTATACGGACCAGTCACTGCCACGCCATCGGTCTCATTGCAGAGTGGATGATAGAACACAGCCAGTGTTGCCAGACTTGGTGCCTTTTTTATTTAATAGTCCTCAAGAAGTGTTATTTGATGTACAGTCGGGGAAAAAAAAAAGCAGCACTCGACGTAACTTCGTTGCTAATAGATGTAGAAAAATGTAATAGGTATCATTCGACGGGGAATTGTGAGTAGTTTCAGAAAATGAACTGAAATTTTGAATTGTGGGTCGTCAACATATTAAAACGCGCACCAACTTTGATTTTTTCATTGGAATGCCCCATTTTTATTTTATATTTGAATTCCTGGGATCGCGACAACGCGAAAAAGTATATTGGTTGTATGATTTACTTATTTTTTCACAGAGTTATAAGCGTTCAAAGTTTGAAGGTGCTAATGTTAAATTCATATTTCAAACATTTATTAATATCTTCACAAAAAATAACTTGATCGATATATATTTTTTTTTACGAGATACAGCGATGAAACCCAAACATAATCCATCATTACTTTTGTTTCTGAAAAATATTTTTAATTTTGAAAAATATTAATAAATTCATATTCATAAAAATTACGAATTATGACCTATATTAATTTTTGCATAAAATGAATCCTAATGCTGAAAAATATGGGTGTGCAAATTTGCAGCTCATTTCATTTATTAGTTTTCGAGATATAAGTAAATCTTTCTTTTGGAGTGGTTTAGGGGGACGTCTCTTATAAAGTTTTGCAGGAGATAGCGAATCAAATCTTTAAAAATAACAAAGAAAATTAAACAAAATACGTTTATTTTTTTATTTACGGGTCAAATTATATAACAACAACGTCAAACGCAAAGAAATAAAACAAAAATGATGATTTTTAGACATTAGTGTTAGCATCAAGAATTCCTATTTTCTAAAGAAGACAAGCCCTGCCTTTATCGTTCTTCAAAAGAAATCAATACAAAAAAAGAAAAGTAAATGTGACATTGAGTATTCATGTAAAATCCCTTATTTTATGTTGACAAATATAAGCACAAGTGGTATTTACTTCATCGATTACTGGTGATAAGTTCTGATTCTTTTAAACGAACACTAGTAGAAAAAAATTAACTAAATGGGCGGGGTTTACTGTTTTAAATAGAAAAATAGGTTAAATGTAAAAATTGTCAAGTTAAAAAAAACAAATGCAAGACAGACTTGTAAAATCGTTTCTTAACTACCGTCTTTATATATTTTTAAAAATATACTTTTACTTTTATAAATATATTTTAACACTTTTTGCGACCGCAGGATTTTGTCTTTTTGACAGTAAGATCCGCCTACGGAATAAATTTTCTGTATTCACAATTATATTACAAATGGATATACATTATAATTAAATTCTTTCTTATCAATATATTTCTATCCATAGTATATTTTATTGCAAAAAATATGAACACTGGGTACACACTTAAGAAATAAGTAACACACAAATTACGAAAGAAACGCCCACTGGGAGAGTTACAGATTTTCAAATGACTTGAACCTACGTCAGCAGTCGCGAAAGGGTTAATTAAGAAATTTTATTTCCATAGAAGTTATAAAACGAATCGTACAGTTCCAAAGAGTTCAACTGACCCAAAACTGGCAAGCGCGATTAAAATTATTTAATGTTTACTTCATGAACCCTTACAATAATTTATCCGAAAAGATTTAGTTTATGCGTTGTTGTATATATATATATATATACAGTCGGCTGCAAAATTATTCGAGCACTAGCCAATAATTCCTATATTTAAAATGTACACTTAAGACTGTTTTGCTAAGTAAATCCTTGTCGAATCATGTTCTTAGACGGATTAAGAACAGGACTCGACAAGGATTTATTTAACAAAGCTGTATTAAGTGTACTTTTTTTTGGCAAGGATTATTGCTAGTGCTCGAATAATTTTGCAGCCGACTGTATATATATATAATATTTAATTTCGTATATTATGTCACACCTACGAAAGAAAATTTAAACGTTATTGGTGATCAGTACAGCCATAATACACACATTTACTTGAAAAATACTGCACTTTTTTCAAAGAGTACAGTCTGGACAAATTGCAAGTGTAATGTATTTAAGTAGACCTAAAATTATCTAAAAAAGTACTGAAGTATACACAAATCTAATAGACTGAATTCAGGATAGTTAAGGAACTGCAAAAGGGTCAATGTTTTTATTAATTTTTATAATACTTTTTTTCCTGAAAGATTTCCGGTGTAAAACATTAAAATTTTGTCTATTGGTTATAGGATCCTAATTTTATTTTTCTAAATTTACAGATAACCCCCTAACACATTTTTTATTATAACTCTATAAATACTAAAGATAAAGTATACAAACAGTATACTTTTCCGCACTGCCAAACTCTCAGAAATTCGAATATGAAGTCAAAATTGGGTGTTGCTATAGCAAAAAACTAAGTTGGTCCTCATTTCAATATGTAGATAGCCCCTAATTCAAAATTCGACAGCATTTTCAAAAAGTGCAATTCATTTCCTGTTGAATGGTGTCTATTAAATTTCTCTGCGTCAATTAATAGTGAAATTACAGCGAGTGCTGCGATTTTTTTTCCCCGACTGTACATTATACAAGATTAATCTTCAAAGTGATTAGGCAACCGTTACAAGTGAAATTTAGTGGTAGATATTGAATAAAAAAGTCACCAAATCTGGCAACACAGAACATAACACCCTCATAAACACTCACCACAGTGAATGCTGTTTCGCTTTAGATTTTCTTGATTGACGTTAAACTAAAGCTGTCTGACGGTTGAAGATGAGTAGGTTTAATTCTGTTCCGTCTTTATTATGGCGGCTTTGAATTTGCTGCAAACATGACGTCTAGCTGAGCAATCTGCTTTTTATACCTCGTTAAATTTTGCATTTCACGAATAGTAGCAGTAAATTTTTTCCGATTTCTGATGTTTTTTTCATAAATGAATACTACTCGAAAGGTTCTACTCAATTTTCCTTTTAAAATATAAAATTAAATTTCAAAATGTTTAAAAATAAATTTTGCTAAGTGCGTTTTTGTTCAACACTCAGGCGGTCACATTTTTTAAAATTGAATTTGAGAACAAATAGGTTGTGTCCCCGAATTTAGAAGACAAAACAAATAAATCACCTTAAATTGCAAAATTTTAGTAATTTTTATGTATGAAGTAGCTGAAAGTACTTGTTTTAGCTTATTTATTATACATATAATAAAGTATTATAGTAAAACATTAATAACTTTACAATCGGTGTCTTCAAATATGTTATAACTTTTTGGTGACTACAGGTAGTTTTCGAGGACTGTCCTCAGTTGAGAGATTATATAAGTGTTAAAAAGTTTTTCATTCATGAATTTTAATAGAAATGAAGACGCCTTAATTTAAATATAATATTAAGTATATCTGGACAACGTAAAGTTGCGAAAGAAAATTTTCAGTGGTGTTGTCAACATTGTAAATTATTTCTTTTTATTATGCCTGAAAGGTCCAATAAAGAAATCATACTGCCATTCACATCTTATGCAAAAAATGCATTTTTTCAGGAATCATTCAACTAGGAAATAATATAAGATTCTTACTTAGATAAATCCTTTATATTTCTTAAATTAAATTTCATTTGCAAGATATATGTCGATTAGATTAACTATCCTATTATTCCTAGACGCATTTGAATTTAGAGAGAATTCAACCTAACATCTTACAAAAGGAGTAAGATAAGAGGGAGAACTAATTATTGTCATAAACATTTGAAGTAAAGAAGATGATATTTTTCAGAGATATACTTAAGTAATTAGATGCAGAAAGACAGGATAATCATAAAACTAATTTTCCAAATTGTTTTACTTAAAGAGTTCTTGAACTTTTCTGCATTTCTTAATAGTCACTTCTATTTGAGATAAGACTATTTTATTTGCTTATAAATTTGACAAATCATGTTTAACAGTACCTTAATCTGTTAAATCTGGACCATTTCAGTTAAAATATTTAAAAATGTGCGTTTGATATTCAAAACCTATATTTTGCGCAAAACAAATTACTTTAGATTTAAATAAAAATCCTTGATTTTACATTTCTATAGAGTACTTTTTATGAATGTTTATTCATGCAATTTTTATTCATGCAATATTTTTTTAAATACATTTTATAATGGGATATTCTAATATTAAATATTAATATTTAAAATACATTTTCGATATATTTGGACATTATGATATTTTAAGACGGTTCATAACATAGAATTATTTTACTTAGATTTATAACTAAGAAGGCATTTCAGGCAGTCGTATTTTATATCTAAGAAAACTCATCTATTTCTGCTGATATCGATATTAGGTGTTCTTATTGATCGCTATTCAATTGATGCCATGTTCTACATTAACAGAGCACGTATACTGACAGAATTATTCTTAATTTGTCAAAATTATAACTTTAGTAGATATAATTACATTGCAGGCCATAAGTTCTCGTTTTGCGTTTGATGTAAGTTCCTGCCACAGAATGTGGGTATTAAAATTCTTAGTTTCAGGATTTTTTTTTTCTTTTATAAAGGTTTGTTTCAATATTACTCGTATAGGCCGTAAAATGATACACCCGTCATAAAAATTAAAATTTTTTTTAGAAAATTAAATGGTAGAAACATTTTTTCTATTGCATTAGAATGTAATGTAAGAAGTTAGGGTATTATATTAAAGCAATAGCAATATATATATATATAATTCTTTAAAATTATTCTTTTTTTTTCTGATGTGCAAACACATTTTATGTAACTTGACTATAATTTGATTCAAGGTTTCTTTTAAAAAATCAAAATAAGATTTGAAAACACCGAAAGATGGACAATAGCGATATCACAGACTAGAAATATTGTTGAACTACGTTGTAGATCTTAGTGCACTAATTATTTCTGTTTGATTTTTGGTTGCCAAGTACAGTGTTAGAGTCTCGATTCAAACGCCGATAGTCGTAGTGGTTCAGAATCACTTTTATACCATAGATTCTAATGAACCATGGTGTGAAATAAAAAGACCGTAGGACGATAAACCAAAGGTTTTTGATTAATTGAAATGAAAACCAAATGTACATATCGCATTTCCCACATAATGACTATACGATACTTGGTAAGCATTTGTAACAAAAATTAATCTTAAATTTTGCGACAATTGAATCATTTTTAGACTTTGATATTTTAAGACAAGATAAAATGGAATATGTCAAATGAATTTGAAACTGAAAATATTTTAGTATGTGACATGTGACTTTTTTATTAATTTTATTTGAAATATAAAGTGTATTTGGTAGTGTAAAAAACTCTGCTGCCTAAAAGAAAAACGTGTTACAAATTGATTCTTGATCATTCCTGGTGACATATTACGCTTGAATGTGGAGAATGAAAAAATCTCTAGTATGGAAAGTGTGCTGCTGGAGAATAAATCAGCAAAAAATGTAACCGAGGAATGGTGTTAAAAAGCAATAAAAAAAAAAAAAAAATGTTTTGTGAGCATCATAAATTAAGGTCAAAAGAAAATCCCGCCACTACGTCAGGCAATGAAAGTAGGCACGGGTGCAACAAAACAGAGCGTTTTGTTTTCCTTCACTCGTACCACCTTTGTTTGACTGACGAAGACACTCGGGTTGTGGTTTTATTTCGATCGGAAACGCATAGATCAATACTAGTGCGACGTTAAACCCAACCAACCAACCTTTGACCGGAAACAACTGTTGCGAGTTTTTCTTTCTTTCTTTTTTTTTTACAATTTATGACGTTTAATTTTTTTTTTTTTTTTTGTTACTGCACGAGAATAGTTATCAAACTGAAGCAGCTCGATACATAATTAATGGTTGGTTGGTTGGGTTTTACGTTGCACTAGCGCTGCGCAATTATAATTAAAGGTTAAAATGAAACAATACATTTCACCTTGTCTACTCTGTTCCCCCTTATAATGAATTGCCTACTGCGTTGCTCTAGTGTGACGTTATACCCACTCAACCTCTACCTTAGCCTCTCTTTTTAACTCTCCCAAGAAGTAAATTTGCTGAATAAAGCACGGAAAATTTCTACTATGTTATTAATTTTCTTGATTAATGTGGCACTTTTCACTAACGGTGAATTGCCTCATGCGTAGCTATAGTGCGACGTTAAAACCTACCCCAGTCTACTAACGGGGATATTGCAATGATTTGAATTTTTAAGCTTTAACTTTAATTAATGCAAATTTCCAGCTTACTGCAAAGCAATATTTTATTCTTTTGGGAGACTGTGTGAGTACAGTGCGTATCGAAATGATAGGTCCACCCGCAATTTTCAAAATTTCGAATCTTAATTGAGAATAAGAATCACTTTTTTGGTAGAGATAATTAATCAGTAACTGTTATAACTATTTATGAAGAAATTTCTTAAAAATAAATAATTCCTTTTTATTTTATGCAAATTTTCATTTTCAGACCGTTTCAAAAAGATAGGTCCGCCTTCAGAAATTCTGCACCAATCACGTTTATTTCCAAAAAATTTGCATAAATATCGTTGCTTAGTCTTACTGCGGGATTATGCTGGCTGCTGTGGAGGTATTTAAACAGATTTGAACATCACGTTGTAATCAAACGAAATGGGTCGCCGTTGCAGTCTTTCGCTGGTTGAGAAGGGGAAAATTGATGCATTTAAAACGTGTGGAAAATCGAATAGAGAAATAGGAAAACTTTTAAACAGATCACATAATGTTTTAAACAATTATTTGCGACTTAGAATTGCTTATGGCAGGGAAAAATCATCTGGCCGCCCATCAAAAGTGACATCCCGACAAAGAAGAACTATCGTAAAGGAGTTAAAATCTGGAAATATGAGCTTATCCACTGTGACCAGACAACAAAACCCTACAATATCAAAATCTATAGTCCATAGAGTGGTAAAGAAGTTCGGCAATATAATTTACGTGCAGAGGAAAGCGGCTCAGGAATTGACTAAAAAGCACAAAGAAAAGAGATTGAATTTCTCACATGAAGTGATGTCCTGGAAACAAGATTGGCATCGTGTGATATTCAGTGATGAAAAGAAATTCAACCTGGATGGTCCAGATGGCTGGCAGTACTGCTGGCACGATCTGCGTAACGATAGACAGATATTCTCGAAAAGGCAAGCTGGTGGTGGTTCCGTTACGGTATGGGACGGATCCGGAGGTGCAGGAAAAACTGATATAGCATTTGTAGACAATCGTTTTAATGCTGCAGGCTACCAACAGCTGCTTGAACAATATTTTCTTCCACAATCAGAGCACATTGGGGGCCCATTCTTCATGTTCCAACAGGACAATGCTCATGTGCACACTGCAAAGTCCACTTTCGAATGGTTTCTGGATAATGGTGTACATGTTATCGATTGGCCACCTTGCAGCCCCGACCTGAATCTGGTAGAAAGCATGTGGGGTATACTCGCAAGAGCGGTGTATGCAGGCGGAAGGTAATACAACAGTACTGCAGACTTGAAAAAGTCTATTTCCTCCGAATGGTCAAAAATAGAGAAAAAAGTGTTTGCAAAAACTTGTAGAAACCATGCCGAATAGGATTTATGAGCTTATTCTGTAACAAGGTGGAAAAATTATCTTATAAATCTTATTAATTTAACATTAATTTGATGATTGGTTCAGTGGACCTATCTTTTTGAAACAGCTTTTTCATGTAATTTTTGTTTTCCTTATTATTCCTATTATTTGTATATTATTCATGTATTATTTTACATTGAATGAAGTAATGTAGTTTATAAAATAGTACTTTGTACACAATAAAACCTTTTTTACCAACATAACTTTCGTTTTTACTGGTGGACCTATCATTTCGACACGCACTGTATATTTTTTTCCATATCGTCATTAAGTTTTTCTAGTAAGACTGGTATCAACTCAGCCAATAGTTCAAACGACAGAGGGCTGTAATTAAAGTCAGTCCAAAAGAAATTACCCAGCATTTTATCACTTAAAAAAAAAAAAAAAAAAAAAAAAAACATACTTCTATCTATTAAATAAAAAAACATGCGACTCCCCTCTTTCTTAACATCACAAACTAATTTTTCAATTTCGTCCAAAATTATCTAAAGATCAACTTTCTTTCAAAAAGTTTTCAGAGTATTTCGAAATATTTCATACATTCTTTTGGTGCAGGATTCGAACCCAAGTAGCGCTCGACGACCTAGCCGTTTGGAGTTTTCGGAAGTTTTCCCCAAAACTCACGCGGATAATGACTAGGAAGGAATATTTTTTAAATGAAAATCGCAAAATTTCTTCGAAAAAAAATAGAAAGTACAGTAATTTGTTTGCATTACACTCAATTCTCGAGTAAAAATTTTAGTTGCTTAATAACAACAACAAAGAAAAAAAATCACATTTTAAATACTAGATACGAATTTCTTAGTTATTGAATTGTGAAATTTTGCAGTTTCGATAATATTGTAGTTATCGTGATAATTTAGCTTGATCATTTAATGATTTTTGGAGTTGTGACCATTAAGTGTTTCTATTATAATAATGCATCCATAAGCACAAAAACGAAAGCTGAAAAAAAAAAAAAAGAAGCGTGATTTTTTTTTTTTTTTTTAGTTCTGACTACTGTTATCTTTTGTAGTAGAAAAGTCATTATTAAAAAAAATTATTGACATAAGTAAAATCGCTATTAACGTTGGCACAGCTTAATTAATTTAAATGTTATATAATTTTACCACAATTTCGGGTGTTACGTTAGTGTCCGGTCTCGTTAATCTATTCTCGTCAAACTTCGAATTCGTGTAGTGATCATTGGGCTATCAACTCTAAAGAGGAACATCTACAAATATTTAATCTCTATAGCTGTGTTGCCAGATCTGGCGGATTTTTTAATCAATAATCACCAATAATTTTTTATTGTAACGTTTGTATAATTAATTCAACGATTGTTAGTCTATTATGTATATCAACTACCACATCTCAATATTATTGGAGATTATTGAATAAAAAATCCGCCAGATCTAGCAACACTGCTCTATAGCAATAATACATCAAAATCGCAGTAATGAAATCGCCAAACAAAGCGCTTTTTTGGAGATATTGCAGACATGAACTCATTTTTAGTAATTTTTTGTAGCTTTTTGATATTCAGTAGCAAATATCTGACGAAAATGTTACTTATGTGGGCCTGCTAACTATAGTAGTTTATCCGTAATGGTATTAGGCCCCTCCTTTTTTTCACACCAGAATAGTTGCAGAGTGATATTCAGCAATATATTCTCATGATTAAATAAGATGACTATTGCTCTACAACTATTCTGGTGTGAAAAAAAGGCGGGGCTTAATACCATTACGGATAAACTAGCACAGCTAGCAGGTCTACTTATGGTTCGATCTTATACTAATGTTTTCTAGAAAATCGACAATTAGTTCTTGAAAGGGTTTTCTGTGGGTCCACTTAGAAAGACCTCTGCGCTATGTATACTACCTACACCTACGACCCTTTCGAAGTTTTTGATCTTAACCCTAACACAAATAGAATCATACATTCAGTCATACCAGCTAGCATTTAAGTATAATTTAATCTGGAGTATTCTTAGTATCCAACGCCTTTTTTACACCACCTTTTTAAAGAACACTTTTCATTTTCATCATGATCACTTTTTCTGCAATATTTTATTGCGATGAAATAAGGGGAAAACCCCTTATAAATATTGCAGAATAAAATATTGCAGAAAAGTGTTGCCAAATAAGTTGTAGTAACTTTAATTAATCTGAAGCTATGAAAATGTGAATTTCTTATAAAGTTATATTAAATAGTAAGCAATGTAAGAAATTTATAGCATATCGAAAGAAAAATAAATTTTCAAATATTTGCATTCCCATTAAAAATTAGCATTTTATGTAGTTTGAAAATCATCGAATTAATCTGTACAATAAAGATTTTTCCAAATAGATGTAATTAAATAAATACATTATTTTAAATTTCCCAAGATATAACATTAAAAATTTTTAATTTATTTACTTATTTCGCCTTTTTACTCTTTTTGCGTTTAATAACTTTCATTATTACATATAAGACATACTTAACCCTTTCAGGGGCGGTGGCTAGAGGGTCTATCCACCTACTTTAGAAATTTTTCTCTAAGTGTGCAGTGGCTACTTTTTTTATCCACTTTTATGAAAAGTTAATGTGTACTTCTAAAATTGAAATAGAGATGGCAGAACTACAGTAACTTTAAGCAGGATGTGCCTGTGACTTTTTTAAATGGACAAGTTGCGGGAAAATTTTTTGAAGTTTCTTTTATATATTTTTATGAAAAATAATTTTTTATTCAAAAGTATTTGGTAGTGCAAATATACTGTAATGCACCTTTTAAATACAACAGATTTACATATTATCTTAGATCATTAATTTTAGTTTGATTTTTAGGAGCATCTTTTAGGTGGATAGACACAGTGGCTAGAACGACTAGCCACCACCCACAAAAAAATCCCCACATGCTGAATTTTTTTCTTCATCAAATATGACTTGTAGGGGATGTTTACTTTATGATATATATATATTTAAAAGGAAATTCAATCATTTTTACTTAGTGCCCCTGAAAGGGTTAAAACGCATAAAAAAATACAACGTAAACATCGGTGCTTAAAGAAAATTTTATTATGAAGTGTTTTCCTGAACTTTTTTCTATAACGAACTTTAATTAAAATTTAATTTTTCAAAACAATGGATACTAACCGAAACTAAAGTTCTGCTTTTCCTCAATTATCTGTGCAAACAAGATAAGCTAAGATGGTTTATGAGCAAAGAAAAGGATTTTGATCAAATATTTAAAAGATTTTTAGTTAAAAGAAGTTTTATTAAAGAAATATCTTTCAAACTGAAATATAAAAGAGAACATGGGAAATAATTAAGAATCTAATTTTTACAAAAAAAAAAAAAAAAAAAAAAGTTAAGGATTATGTTATGATTTTCAAATGAATTTAATTTTTCTTCAAATTATCAAAGATATCAATTGAAATTTTAAATACATACATTTATTTTAAAGTTCCCATTTGTATTTTAACTTTCTTTTTTGTGATTGCTTTAATTCATAATATTCGTTATTGTTTCAAATGGTGTATCCAGAGTCAATTGGCATAAAAAATTAAAATATATAAAAAGTCTTCTTCAAAAACATATGCATGTAAAATATTTAGAAATGAAGAAAAAATGGTTATAATGAAGAAAGGAAGAATGAGAGAAAGTTTTAATTACTGGTTTTAATATAAGTTAAATCTTCATATATATATATATATATATATATATATATATATATATATTCGAGTTTCATTGCGATACTTTTTGTTCGGCTGTATTACATGCAATTTAACTTTATAATCATGTTTTGATAATAAAAGATAATATATAATATATATTTATAAGCATGAAAAAATGGAGTGTACAATATAACAATTTTGTATCTCATAGAATAAAAATATGATAAAGATAATGGGATTTTTTTCCGTTTCTATAGTCGTATACTAATTTGCACTTTCGGAAGGTTTAACATTCAAAAGAAAAAAAAAAAAAAAAAAAAAAAAAAAAAAATTAATAAATAAAAAAAAATAACGTGAATCAATCATATGATAATTAACGGCTAATCAATTACAATGCCGTTAAGGATTAATCAATCATATTGTATCTTTTTTATTGAAATAAATTCAAAATTTAATGCAAACATGCTGATGAAAAATAATGTGAAAAAATAAGTAAAAGCCAATAGTATTTCTTTGTAATAATTCACTGCATTATCGGCGATGTCATATAAATTACATTATTATACTAGAAAAAAATAGGTATATTAGAAGATTTATTATTAAAGATTTTTTTTTTTTTTCTTTCTTTTCAGGTTAATTTACTTTGCAGAACTGAAAAGCAAAATCATAAAATATGGTTAATCGAATTGTTTGAATTCATCATTAAGGTCGCAATTTCGAAATGATATAGAAATAAACACAGTTAATGATCATGTATTCCATTTTAAATTTATTAAATAATTCAGTTTTTTTTTTTAGATTTTTAACTTGATTTTAAAAGAAATGTAAAAACCAAGTTATCATTATTTATTTTACGTTTAACAAAGAACAAAATAACTTATTCTGTAATCATTTGCAACAACTGAAACTGTGAAAAAGAAATACTGAAATCTGTTTTTGATCTTTTTCTATAAATATTGGGAATAACGAATGTCTTTTTACTGTCTCGTAGCTGCGCACATTTTCTTGGATGGAAAATAGAAGAAAAATTCTTTGTTAAAAATTTTAAAGACAGAGATTCAAATTTAATTTTTAAAACTTGTTACAGAAAGAATGCAAAAATAAACATGTAATATTTTTAATAAGCACCTTGATGGAAAGTTTTAAAATATTTTTTTAAAAACAATCAGGCAGAAATTCTAGAATATATGTCATGGTGTTTATATATTTAAATCTGTATAAAATTATTTATTTATAGAGTTCTATAAGACGTAAATGCCAAGATTAATGGACATCATTTATAGAAGAAATCCGATGACGTAATTTATATCACAGTAGTATAAATAAACGGTGGACGTCATAAAAGTTTTTTTTTTTTTTTTTTTTTTTTTTTTTTTTTGTAAACTACGGTCTAAAGTTTTGAATTTTTTCCGTACATATGAATTAACAAATACAACAATAATCTCATCAAAATTTTTACTAAACAATTTAAAATTCAAAAATTCAAAGATTCAGTTTAAAAAAAAAAAAATTCTGCGTTTTAATTTAAAATCTTTTCCTTCTCATTATTACAGATTAAAAAAAAATATTCTAAACATTTTTGCCTTTTACACTGTAGATTCTTTAAATAAAAATTTTTTAAGGATATTTTTATGCTTGAGATAAAAAAAAAAAAAAAAAAAAAAAAAAAAAAAATCATATAAATTTCAGGTTCATTAAAACTTAATTTTTGTTCAAAAATGTAATTAAAGGCGAAAGCTAAAATATCTACACATAATTTATTTGCATATCTTAGTTGTAATTTTTATAATATTTCGTCTACAATTAAAGTGCAATGAACCGCTCTTTGACATGAAATTTTGAAAAATACTCGTCGTAGGGGAAGAAAAAAGAACATATAAAAAGTATCTTTACCTGTAAAACTTACACCTCCAAAGCTATAAACGTTTTATTTTATTTAACTGTATGTGTTAAATATTCTAGTCACTATTTATTTTTTGGTCGATATTTGGTAATTTCAAAGTCCACTATCCCTTTAAAAAAGAACCGAAACAATTATATGCAAGAAATAAAAAAATATTATTATAATTTTTTTTTCTCTCGTTGGAATTTAGTTTTCTTCATATTAGAAAAAGATTAATTTTCACCAGTACTTTGATCAAAATATAGTGGATTTACTTTTGAAAGTACAGAACATATGAGAATACAGCATCAAAAAGAAATTTATACTTTTTGTCACTTTTTAAATCTATTTTTTTTTTTTTCAATATAATTTTCATAGTACGGTTGAATTCATACCAAAAATCTTTATTAAAATTTTTGATTCTCATAGAGCTATTGACTTTTTGACTGATTTAATGAGCAATGTTTTCATTCTCAAATAATTAAATAAGTCACATTTTATTACTTGTGACTGATTAATCAATGACAAACAATCTATCAGTTAATGTAAGTAAATGACTTATTAATTCCTGTCATTATTCATACATATTTTGTTGCTGAAAAATTACTGATAATTATGATCTTTTTTTATGATAAAATTTTCTTTAATGACTGTTTTATGACAAATATTAATTTACAAAATTAAATTAAAGAAAAATTAAAACTGTGCTAACCCAGTATCTTTAGAAAACAAGAATATTTTGAATGTTTAGTTATAAATACAGGGTTAGTAGCATCCCATACTTTGAGGACAGTTACTTAATAGAAATATTTCGTTGTTTTTTAACACGCTTTTATTAGCTTCACCTGTATGTATGTTTGTAACTGCTCTGGGAGCAAACAAAAAATCTATATTGTAATAATATTATAGTTTTAAAAAATTAAAGAATACGCTTTTATAGGAATGTGAACAAAAAAGCACAAAATATCTATCTTAGTATCAAAATGCATGGTAAGAGAAAATCGTGTGAGTGACACACCATAATATTTACATACATTTAAATCTTTAAGAAAAATAATTTAGAATTAAACAAAAACCCTTTTTTAAAAATCTCCCCTGACTGGGCTCGAACGCTAGACCTTTAGGTTCGTAGCGCGGAGCTTTACCTCACAACCACATCGTTCATGTAGGAAAAGTCTTTTTTTACAATATAGACTTTTGTTTTCTCCCAGAGCGGTTACAAACATACATTGATACATACAAACATACATACAGGTGAAGCTAATAAAAGCGTGTTAAAAAAAGACTTTCCATACGTGAACGCTGTGGTTGTGATGTAAAGCTGCGGGCTACGAACCTAAAGGTCTAACGTTCTAGCCCTGTCAGGGGAGATTTTTAAAAAATGGTTTTTGTTTAATTCTAAATTATTTATTTAATTAAAGATTTAAGTATATGTAAATATCATGGTGTGTCACTCACACGATTTTTTCTTACCCTGCATTTTAATAAGATAGATATTTTGTGCTTTTTAGCTCACATTTCTATAAAAGTATGTTCTTTATTTTTTTAAAAGTATCTTTTTATTTAATAAATATATTATTAAAGCTTTAAAAAAAAGCACTTAAAAAAATGGGGTGCTCTAGTACTTAAAAATATGTCCGATAGCACAAAATTGAATTCTAGTTTTTCTGTTAGTGAGGATATTTTAAAGACATTTTTTATTATTCTTTCCTTGGCTCTGTTTTTAATATGATGAATTCTTGTATAGTTCTGAAAATATCCGGTGTGTATAATCTAGTCTAGAGATATTTGTTTAAATGTACCTTAGATCAGGGCCCGAAATTTCAAATCAGATTACACTCGCCGAAAAATAGTTTTACTCGCCACAAAATAGGGTTGTCATTTTTTTTCTTTTTTACGCATTTTTTTTTTTTTTTACCTAACTATTTGAAATGCTTTTACAAATGTGCCTAAAATAATATATGTTAAAAGTGTGTCGTACATCATCTTATCTCATAATCATCTATAATTAAAAATCACTATAATGTATTTCAATTGAAACTTGGAAAAAGTTAAAATATCTAATAACATAAATGCAAAGAGTCATTAAACAAAAAAAGAAGGCCAAAAAAAAAAAAAAAAAAAAGAAAGAAAACTCTTTGTCAAACAATATTCTGTGAAAATCTTTTTGTTATCAAAGATCAAGCTTGCTTATTTACCTATTTATTTATTTAAATTTTTACACCGGAAATGTCTTTTTCGTCCATTTTATTTTTGAAATCAGACAGAAAATCGATGTGTAAAATTTGTTCATTGTTGTCGTTTGAAACAGCCATTTCGGATTAACTTTTTCGATGAAATCGTTGCTTACAAATCCTTAAAAGCATAAATACTTGGCCTTTCAGTAAAAAACTGAAAAGTGTGAACTGATTTTTGATCATTATTCAACAAAATAAACAAATGCAGTATCTTTAAAAGGGTTCGGGCTCGTATTCATGGGCCAATACCGCATACGCAAACTTTCGCATTTCTTTTCTCTTGGATAGTGGGCGAGTGGCAAAGAGATTCTCTGCTCGTCTATTCTCACTCTGCTTGGCGAAATCACAGTGAGAGAAACGAAACTGCCGAAGATATTAAAACTTTTATGCAAGCATTAAGCATTTTTCTTGTCCCAGGATGGGGCGATTCTCGGGCAGCGCACACACAGACTCGTTACTCCAAGAAGAGAAAAGCGAGAGGTTAAATATGAGGTTATAAGATGGCAAGATTTTGCCTCAAATCTATAAAAAGAGTGTTTTGTGACCGTGTCGTGTAAGAATTCAACTATAACTGGACCAAATTTTTACTCGCTACAGTAAAAATTCCACTCGCCAATGGCGAGCTGGCGAGCGGAAATTTCGCGCCTTGCCTTAGATACTCCGTGAACAGTCCGAAACAACGAACGTCAGAGGTCGTATTACTTGAGAAGGATGGTGAGTACTCAAAGCTCATGTAATGCGTATCATCTTTTTTTGAAGAGGGCAGTGAAAGTTTGTTCGAAATACTATTACAGTATTTTCATTATTATAAGTGTTATGATCTAAGTACTAGTTTAGAGAACCGACAAGCGCACTTTATTTCTAACGGAATAAATGGATTACAACACTTTTAGGTTGATTTCTATAGAAATCGACCTATTGCAATCACTTCGTTTATCTATCTATCTATCTATCTATCTATATATATATATATATATCCATCTACCTATCTATATATAATGAATATATTGTCATCACCATAACTCTCGAAATAGTGCTGAAAATCGAACCAAATTTCGACAGCAAATTTATCTTATAAATATCTTAGATGAATACGTTAACCAAGTTGCTCCGCCTTTTCGTTTTCATGTGGCGGCCACTTGAAAATTTCAAATCCACATTGCGAAAAGCGTATTTAAGACTGGATTTGCTTGAATATTGATGTAATATAGACCACACGGATCTCAGTCAAGTTTATTAATGAATTTTATGCGCCATTTTTAACTTAAGTTAAGCGGAGTCACTTGAAATAAGGCTACTACTTGAAAATTTAAAATCACGAGAATTCCGAAATAATGCTCAAACCGAATCAAATATGGAAAGCAAAATTATCTTATAAATATCTTGGATGAGTTTGTTCACCATGTTGCTCGGCCATTTTGTTTTCAAGTGGAGACTACTTGAAAATTTCAAATTCACATTGTAAAAAGCGTATTCCGAATTTGTTTGAATTTTGATGTATACATAGACCATATAAGGGTCTCAACCAAGTTTATTAACCCTCCAAGTGCTGATCGTTTCACTCTTAAGTGTTCTTTTAAGTTGTTCTTTTAGTTGTTTAAGTCTTCTTTTTAAGGCACTGTGCATTTCGAGTGAGACTATACGTAAAATCGATTGATATCTCGATTTTACGAGTTGTTATATAGATTTTAAGAATCGTCTCACTGCGAGATGATAGCACTCTAGCGGTGATCCGAATCGTCTCGCAGCGAGACGATAGCACTTCGAGGGTTAATGAACTTTATCCGCCATTTTTAACAAAGTGGCGAATATCTTAAACTATGCGGGGCCACTTGAAATCAGGCTACCACTTGAAAATTTAAAATCACGATAACTTCCTAAATAATACATCAATTTGAACCAAATACGGACAGTGAACTCATCTCGTAAATATCTTGGATGAGTGTGTTAATCAAATTACTCCGCCGTTTTGTTTTTAAGTGGAGACCGCTTGAAAATTTCAAATTAACACTGTAAAAAGAGTATTTAAGACCGGATTTGCTTGAATTTTGATGTATACATAGACTATAAAAGGGTAACAACCAAGTTTATTAATGAACTTTATCCGTCATTTTTAACAAAGTGCGGATGTTATAAACTAAGTGAGATAACTTAAAATTAGGCTACCACTTGAAAATATATAAACATGATAACTTTTTTAATTCTGACTCAATTCGAACCAAACTTGGACAGTGATCTTTTCATATAATTGTCTTGGATGAGTTCAATGGACAGCTTGCTCCAACATTTTGTTTTCAAGTTGCGGCCACTTGAAATCACGCTGACCCTTGAAAAGTGCCATCATGATAACTTTTAAAATAATAATCTGATTCAAATAAAAGTTGGAAAGTGAAAAAAATGAAGTGATGGTTAAATATCTCGGACAAGTTTGCCTGGTAACTTGATCCTCAATTTTATTTGCAAGTGAAAAAAAATTTATCGTGATAACTTTTGTAATACTGAATCAATTCGCATCAAATCTGGGTAGTGGATTTATCACTCAAATATCTCATAGAAGTTCGATGGGCATCTCACTCCACATTTTTGTTTCCAAGTAGTGGCCACTTGAAATCACGATGCCACTTGTAAATTTTTTATCACGATAATTTTTGAAATACTAAATTAGCTTGAACTAAAGTTGAACAGTGGACTTATCATACAAATATCTTGGATGATATCGGTGGACAAATTGCTTTGCCATTTTGGTTCCATGTTGCTGATACTTAGACTGCTACTTGAAAATTTGACATTACAATTACTTTTGAAACACTGCCCTGATTCGAACCAAAGTTGGACGGTGAACTTATGCTTCAAATATCTTGGATGAGTTTGCTGGGCAACCTGCTCTATTTTATTGTTTCCAAGTGGCGGCCACTTGGAAATTTGTTTTCAAGATAACTTTTGAAATACTTAATCAAATCAAACCAAAGTTTAATAATGGATTTATCTTTCAAATATCTATGAATTCGCTGGGTAAGTTTCTCCGCAATTTCGTTCACAAGTGGCGTCCACTTGAACGCTGCCAATTGAGACTTTGCTATCACGATAACTTTTGAAATAATGAATTTATTCGAAAGAATGTTAGACAGTGGACATATCTTACAAATATCTTGGATTAGCTCACTGAGCAATATGCTCCGCCATTTTGATCCAAGTTGCGGCCATTTAATTTTTCAACACGATGACTTTTGAGATTCTGAATTAATTCGAACAAAATTTGTAGAGTAGACTTATCTCACAAAAGTATTTGATATATTTGTTTGCCAACTTGGCCCGCCATCTTAGTTGCAAATGCCGGCCACTTGAAAATTTTAAATTCCCATAAAAAAGTATTTATGAAACGTATTGCTTAAAACTCCATATGTATATAACCTACATCAATATTTCTAGTAAGTCCATTAATAAATTGCAGCTGCTGTTTTGTTTCAAAATGGCGGCTACTTGATAAGAAAAAAGAAATCAATCTACCCTTCTGAATGAGCGGGAAGGACTTGCTTATAGTTAAAAAAATATTGTTAAATAGAGTGTAAAGCCACAAAAAATAAAATCAATATGAATTGAAGTAACAGTAAGCAGTACGATTTCACATAAAAAATAAATAAATAATAAAAAAAAAATGTGCTTAAATAGACAGAAAAAGAAAGTTTCATTAATATTTTTTTCAATATGATTGAATACTAGGAGAACATAACTTTTGGCAAATTTAAAACTCATTCATTTTGAAAATTTCGTTTGTTGAAGCCTGATTAACGAAGGAATCTACAGACACACCTATTTCTCTTTAATGATTCTAATCTGATATAAACTGAGAAATTATCGGAATTTTCTTCACAGTAAGAATTTTTTTTTATAATTTAAAAATAATGATTTCTATTAGCTCCTTCGGTAATGAAACAATGAAATTCAAAGAAGAAATTTCTTGCCATGATCTATAAATATGTATAGTTTATTAAAAGAAAAAACAAATCAAGAGTGGTTCGAGAAAAATAAAATAATATTTTACTATTGCATTGAAGACAAAATTTCACAATTTTTAAACTTAGTATTTTTCTATATAAATTTACATTTTTTTTTCTGTATTGAAATTAATATTTTTATAATATAAAACATATATTTTTCTCATCTGTGAAAAGGCTCTGAAAAATGTCTTAAGAAATTTTTTGCCATGATTATCCCTCTATTATTTAAAACATATTTAAATATATAAAGTTTAATATTTTATTTTAAAAATGCATTAATTTTATCAAAATACTCTTCTCTCATGATTGGTAATATGTAAATATTTACGTTTTATCTATAATATTTAAAAAAGTTACATTTATTATTCACAATTAATATTTGTATCTAAAAATGGTTATTTATCAGCAAATTCCAATTACAGAGCTGCCAACCTAATCCGAAAATTCTTAGTACCGCCTATTTTTCTACACCGCTTAATTTTTAGAGTATTTGTTTTCTTAATTCATCGTAAATATATTTGAAGAGAATTACTCTAAAAATTAAGTGGTGTAGAAAAATGGGCGTTACTAACAATTTGCCGGATTTGGTTGGCAAGTCTGCAATTATCTTTTGTGCTTATCTTACTTACGTTTTACAGCAAAAGCGTAATATTGAATTTATCTTAGATTCAAAATTATCAAATTTCCATGATTATAATATTATTCGGGATCTGTGTAAAATAAATATATATATACATGCTTGCCAACCATCTCATTATGAACCGTATAATTTTTAGTACCCAGCTTTTTTTTTTTCTTTTCTCACACCAGTAATTTTTTAGAGTAATTTTATTCTTATTTAATCGTAAGAACATTTGGAGAGAGTTACTCTAAAAATAAAGTTGTGTGAGAACAGGGGTGTATTTTCAAGGGGCGTTAACAATTATACGGCTATTAATAAGATGGTTGGCATGTATATATATATATATATAATATATATATACAGAGCTGCCAACCAAATCCGGCAAATTGTTAGTACCGCCCCTTTTCCTACACCACTTAATTTTTAGAGTAATTATCTTCAAATATATTTACGATGAATGAAGAAAACAAATGTTCTAAAAATTAAGTGGTGTAGAAAAAGGGGCGTTTTTCAATAGGCGTTAACAATTTGCTGGATTAGGTTGGCAGCTCTGTATATACATACATACGTGCAGTCACCCCCCCAAAAAAAACGCCACCCCCCTACCTAATTTCGCCGTAAATTATCGTAGAAACATTTGACTGGTACCGATCGATTTGTAATAACGTCTAGTTTATAACGGTATAGTTAAATTTTGCCTAAGGGGTCGTCTACATATTAAAACTGGCATTAACTTCATTTTCTTCAATGACAACCCCTATTTTTGACTTCATATTCAGATTTCTGAGATCAAGGCGGTTCGAAAAACATACCTATTTATATAATTTAAATCAATTTTAAATGGAGTTACACGTGAAAATGTATTAGGGGTCCGTCTATACATTTAGAAAATATAAATCACGATCTACCACCAAGTATACATTATTTATTAAGTTTCACACCAGAAAAAAATTTCGGAAATGTTAATTATACTATAAAAAAAAATGACTAATTTACAGAAATTTCTGCGTTAGTTCATGAATTAAAAGATTTTTATTGGTTTCTGTTGATTAAACATCAGATAGTTCACTTCATATGAAGAAAATTAAATAGCTTGAATAGATATTAAAATATCTATCAAAAGAAAAAAAAAAACAGATGAATGGTTTTAAATTTGTTTGAAAATTCAAAATTATTTTAACTCAAGCTGCCGTATAATTGTCTGAAACGGCGGCACTAACCTGGTTCCCACGGCCGTTTCACAGTGACAATGGGAGTTTGTTCTGATACTGCAGTACTTTCATTTTCTTTAATTGACTTTTTAAAAATATTAAAACAGATTTTTTTATTTTTATTTATTTATTTTTTTAATTAATTATTATTATTATTTTTTTCATGACATTATTAAAAACTTTTACATAAATCTCCACGATACTCTTTTGCTTTTATATTTTATAATGTGTAACAAATTAATATGCAAAATAATAAATCCTACTACTTAATGGGATGTTCTAAAATTCTACACTTTAACACAGATACCGAAGTGGACGGTGGGTGTAGAAAGGCTGACTACCCTTAATCTAAATCTTCAATTGAAAAGGTCAAAATGTTACATAACTCTTTTTTTTTTTTTAAGGAATAAAGAAGAAGATAAGGAGGAGAAGGAAAGATTAAAACGAATATAAAGCATATTAAACGTTAATACCCTTTAAACACTGGAAAAAGGCGGTGTTTCGTATTGTGTGTCATTTGGGAGCTGTAGAGTGCCAAAAAATTACTTTATGTAATAAAACTTTTCATTTAAAGGGCATTTAAAGCAGCATTATATTTAATACATAGACTATTCAGAAAAAAATACCATTCATCTGGTTCATGAAAAATAAAGAACATTTTCTGGCATTGCTCTATGTATATACATTCTTCTCAACCTATCCCGGAAGATTACTGGTCCCGCCCCTTTCCGTACATTTTTTTCACATCAGTCTTTTTAGAGCCGTGTCAGCCATCGGTGGCTGACACTGATCTTTCCATTTAGGCTAAGTCAGCCGGCAGTGTAAAATATGATATAAAACTATAGAACTTACATAGTTTTAAGTAATTACTGACAATTT
Source organism: Salticus scenicus (assembly GCA_963930645.1). Classification (NCBI taxonomy): domain Eukaryota; kingdom Metazoa; phylum Arthropoda; class Arachnida; order Araneae; family Salticidae; genus Salticus; species Salticus scenicus. The sequence continues at coordinate 263,159,087 of OZ005651.1, read as the reverse complement.
ATTTAAAATTTACTTCATGTTTTTTTTTTTTTTTTTTTTAAATAGGATTTTTATAGGATTATATCGTTAAGGCCTAATGGGGTTTATTGAAACTCGATAAACATAACACGCTTCTAAGCGGCACGTGTGGCCTGAATGGGATTTCCATAAGAATTCGCGTGGCGCTCAATGAGTTAATCGTAAATGTATTTGAAGTTAATTACTCTAAAAATTAAATTCTGTACACACAGGGGCGGGAACTAACAATGTTACGGGTTAGGTTGGCAAGTATGCATATATATTTTGCTTGATTTATAAAAATTTATAACACATTTTCTTCTTTTTTTTTTTTTAGTATTTTGTGTTTATATCTCTCATTAAAAATAAATACAATATTCATATATAAACATTTCCATACAGTAATGTATATAAACATATTGATTAAAGAAGATTTGTTGATATTATATAATTATTCTTCTATCTGTATAGTATATTAACACAAATATATTTTGTAAATTTCGCAGCATCGAAAAACAGCAACATAGCTTCCATATCAAGGCTTAATGTAAATAGGACGTAAGCGTACTGTAGCTAGTGTTGAAATTTGAAAAAAAAAAAAGAATAACAGTGGGCTAAAATTACACCGGAATAAATTAAAATGTTGTTTATTCTGGTTTTAGTCAGGTGATATCACTCGTGCTAAATAGCTGGATCCGCCCTCTCTTAAGCTCAGGTTCAGCTTATCATAAAAATATTGTTTTTAATATCTGCCGCACCAAAATGTTCAAAACACAAATGCCAATTTTCATATATTTTGACATCTTCCCGTTTCAACTTTAAAAGCATTTAGATTAATTTATTTTATTTTGAATTTTTAAATTTAGACGTTTAAAGTCTTTTAAATGAAATTTCAGGATTCTGTAAGATCAATATCTATATATTTGAAAGTAATAAGACAATTCCTTTGTTTTAAATTTTTTTTCCATAATAACTGTGACTTTGATTTCGTGATTAGGAAATTGAAAATAAATACTATCGAGCTATGTTCCAATAATAGATCTTATAAACTTAAAAAAAAAAAAAAAAATAATAATAATAAAGCAATTTTTCACTATTTGATTCTGTATTAAAAAACTTTTAATAGAAATTTGATATTTTATTATTTTACATTATGGGATAAATTTTAGATAACACAAAGCTTACAAACGGTACAGTAACCAAATGCAAATATGTCACAACAAAATTTAAACAGAAAATTTATGGTAAAAAATCTTTTTAAAATTATTATATATTCATAATAATAATAATAAAACGATTGTCGAATGCATAATTGCTGTTTCATGCAATCAGTTTCGCTGTACCGTGTTTTCTAAAACATGATATTTAACTAGAGGTGTACGTACTCTTGAATATTGAAATGCGAAAAAAAGTGTAACAGGGTTAAAATAGAATTTTAGCAGCGAAAAACTAGAAAAAGATATTTAATACTTATAAAGAAAGACTTAACATATTAAGATCGGATATATTCTTCTCTTGTACCGTAAGCCACGCCTTTTCACAAACTTTTTTAAACTTTATAATATAAACCAAAATAATTTTGCATATTTGTAATTAAATCATTTAAATTTTGTCTTCAATAATCGATGTAGTAAATACCATTGTGATTTATGCATACCAGCGTTACATATAGAGTCAAATAGGAATATGCAAATTTGTCTTTTTTTTTAAATAGTTTTTCAGCGAATCAGAGGCGGGGCTTCTTTTCTTTTGAAATTCTTTCACAATTCCTCGCCTACATTGTGATAACTTTTCAAAAATATGCCAATTTGTATAATAAACATCGAAATATTGCTTAGGAAACAATAAAAATAACCTAAAGGTAAATTAAAATAGTTTTCCGTCAAATTATATACAAACAATTACTTATAGAGGATACAGATTATAACAAGTGACGGCCCCCTAACAGGAATAAAAAGTGAAATATCACTGTAACTCAAAAAATAATGTTAGGAACGAGCTGTAAATTTGGAAACCCATGTTTTTGATGATGCCCGTTCTATTCGTGCAAAAATTAACATAGGTCATAATTCATAATTTTTTCAAATATGAATTTATTAATAATTTTCATAATTCAAAAAATGTTTTTTAGCAAAAATTTGCATGGAATATGTTTGGGTCACTTCATTCTAACGAATAAAAAAAACAGAATTTAAATATCATAATTATTTCGGAAGATATGATTTAATGTTTGTCACATTCATTTAGCATTAGCATCCCCAAACTTTGACAGCTTATAACTCTATGAAAAATTGAGCGAAATATATAAACTATACCATTTTCCGTGATGATTTGATCCAAAGAATTCAAATAAATTATAAAAAATGGGGGTTACTATTGAAAAAAATGAAGTTGATGTCAGTTTTAATATGTAGACGACCCCCTAAGTAAAATCTAACTATAACATTATAAACTAGACGTTATTACAAACTGATTGGTACCAGTCGCATGTTTCTACGATAGTTTACGGCAAAATTAGGTGGGGGGTGGCGTTTTTTTTTTTGGGTGACTGTACATATATATATATATATATACACACATATATTAAATTTAAAACAGAAACTTGTAAACAATAAAGTGTTGTAACGGATTAAAAATTAAATTATTAGCATTATAAAGAGTTTATATACCTTTCCTTTTTCTAATCCACACTGCTTCAACAGTACTCAAGATTGCTAGATTAGCTTGTTCAAGAGACTTGATTATATTTTACTAATTATCCAGTAACTATCATTGAGCAATTTATTTAAATTTTTAGTAACACTTTTAATGATCTACTAATTTTAAAGTGCTTCCAAGTATTTTAAAGTAATCTCCTGCTAAATTTATTCAAAATAGAGATTTAACATTAATAAAAAAAAGTATAAAGACTAATACACACACACACACAAAAAAAAAAAAAAAAAATCACTGAGTTTCATTTTCATGAATAGAGGTTAAATATAATGCGTAGTTATTAATACACTAATTTTCTTTAACATTTTTAATGTTAAATCACTAATTAAAATTTTGATCTATAGTGAAGAGCATTTAACATTTTTTAATTTAAGACTGGAAAGCATTTACAATTAATAAGAAACAATATAGGTATTATCGTTATTTTTAACGAAAATAAAATCCACAGTGAAAAATAATTTTAAAATAAAAAAATATGTTCTTATACCCGGAATATTTTTTTAACTATTGGGCATATTTAAGTCACGAGAAATTTCGACTTTAGACATACAAAATTCAGATGGTGCTTTTTTACACTGCTTATAACGTCTTTGTGTTTATTCTGACCAAACAACTGAAAAGTGTATTTTCTTTTAGTTCCTTTTTCCATGCTTGTCTAACCGCTGTAAGGATTGTGAAAGAGAAAACGTCTGGAATAAACGGTACAAGCATATATATTTCAATATCTGGAAATTGTTATTCAGTAGAATTCATAAATTCTGAGTTAATATTTTTGTTAATGAGTTACGATTTTTATTAAAAATTTTAACTGCAGTATGTTGCAGAATCCAGTGCAGCTGAAGCATCTATATCTAGAACTTCTAATATTTATAGAGTCTGTTCATTTCACGTCACAATAATAAAAATATAAATATTCAATGCTGTTCAGTGTATTTTTATTTATTTATTATATTTTTATTGTCATCATTATCATTTAAAACATTTATTTATTTATTTAAGAGATTTGTAAGACATTTTCTATCACAGGATGGAACACAATAAGATATATTCGAAAAATTCAAAAAAGTTTTCTTGCTTTTATTTTATAAGAGTTATTTATGACTTTTACTAGTTTATTTAGTATGTAACATGTACACCTAAAACAAAACATAAAGGATTTTATCATAAGTATAATGTACTGTAAAATATTGCCTAACACTTAAAAAATGTTCTTTAGGTCTACCTAAAATAAGTAGAATAGTGTTAAAATCTTTAAATTGTGAAATATAAAAGATGTATACTCTGTTTTATGAATGGGAAAATTTACGATTTCAAAAAGCGTAGGTTTCTACTGCATCTGAAACGTATAAAATGAGTTTGCTGTGAAAAAAAAATAAGTCATCTCATAAATTTTGAGTTGCACATAACTCAAATATTTTTGGTAAATAGATTAAAATAAACTACATATGTATTTCCGTAAGATATAAAAAGATTTATTTTGTTTACTTTAAGATTTTTAGAAAAAGGTGAGATTAGTTGCTGAGATAAAAAGGTATTTTTTATTTTCATAATTCATTTGACAATGAAGATCTTATTAAAAACATAATTACATTATCGTTCAACTCAAATACAATCTAACACTGTACAGTCGGTAACAAAAGTATCCGAACACTAGCAAAAATTCTTATATAAAAAAAGTAGAGTTAACCCTTTGCGACGCAAGACAATTTGAAACATTTAAATTATACTGCCACCGGAATTCATGAACTAAATTAAACTAAAAGAAATTTTAAAATTTAAGGTTTAAAAAACGGGCCTTTTCTGATATCTTATAAACGTGAATTTTTGCTAAAAAATTTCCGGGATAAATTTTTGCAGCTGGATGTTAAATTTTGCGTCCTTGCAACAAAGACAGCGCGCGTTAAGGGGTTAATACTGTTTTGTTAAATAAATTCTTTTTATATAGGAAGTTTTGCTAGTGTTCGGATACTTTTGTTACCGACTGTACAGTCGGCAGTAAAATTACTTAAACGGTAGCAATAATTCGAATTTAAAAGGTGTGTACCTAACACTGTTTTGTTAAGAAAATATTTGTCGAATAATGATCTTTGTATTTATGCTGTTTATAAAAACGTTAGTTGATGATAATAATTGGCAATCAAACTAAAAAAAGAAATATGAAAAATGTGGATTTGTGCTTCAATAATTTTGCTGCCGAATGTATACATATTTGGCTCAATTAAGGAAAAAAAATAACTGTTTCTTAAAATAAGCTTTGAATGCTCTTAGACTATTGTACGTAATTTTTTAAATAATAAGATATCGCGAGATAAGTCACATCTACAATATAAACATTAAATGTAAAAATTTAATTTTTTTTTTAGTCTAATATTATGCCAAAATAAATATTTTACATATTCTTCATTCGATAATTCCATTTTTGGCGATTTTTCTTGCATAATACGTGCAAAGTCTCCGGTGAAGGAAACTATACTAATTAGGTCACTGATGTTTATATTCAACAATTATTTTTATAATGCCATTTAACCTTTATTTTCTATGGATGTAAAATAATAGTTCAAAAGATAATTGAAAAGCATAAAAAATTTCGAATGGAAAAAAATATCGATGCAAAGCAAAATACACGAAACTCAAGAAAAGAACCAACAAGGCAATTTAATGCAATACCATTTCCAATCATTTAAATAATGTGCTATTTATTATTTAATACAAAATATTTAATAAAACACTCGAGGTGTTACAGTTTAAACTACACATTTCCGACAAAACAGTGTAGATTTTAGTTAGCATTTTTCCAATAAATGGACCTTCAAGAGACTCAGATTTAAATACATTTCATTTTGTCTCAAGAAATATCTTAAAGGTTTGATTTATCAATATTCCATTAGACGTGTGCGGGTTTAAACCCAGTAAAACGCGCTATGTGTATACAATCTCAATATGTGCCCTCTATTTAAACATGGTATGTATAGATTCAGTGGTGGCGATTATAAAATTATCTCAATTAAAAATTAATCTTAGTATCTATCTTATTAGTTTTTAAAAATCAGATGTTAAGCCTGTGAGGAATTAGTGGTCTCCATTCCTCAGAGATTAACTTAATTAACTTAAGTACTAAGTAAGAAATAGTACGAGACTCAAATTGCAATACAAATAAAGTTTTATTAGAGCTTAAGTGCAGGGAGGATACTTGGGCCAAACTCAGTATAAAATCTTAAATACTTTAGAAAGATAACTTCAATAAACAATTTAAATATATTCAGAAAGAAATCTCACCCACAGTAGATAACGTAGTAAGATGTTTGCTCTCGCTAATTCACTATACTTTATTGGGTTGTTCCATAATTATTGGCAGCAACCGATATAGGTAACTTCTACAGATTTTTCCGACCACTACAGTAGTGATGTAACGTCAACCACCCCTGCAACGTGAAGTGGAAGAGTCCACACACTATATAAATGCCAGTCGGGGCACTGGAAACATTTAAGGACGTGATGAAGCAACGCGACGTGCGAATCGTAATTCAGCACGAGTTCCGGCTTGGACATTCGGTGGCTGCAACAGTGGCCAACGTCACAAAGCATGGGGTGAAGGCTCGACAAGTGAGCGGACAGTCTATAGATTGTTTGCCAAGTTTCGTAGAGGCGATATGGAGATTGGCCATAAACCTGGAGCCGGTCGTCCAGTGCGGTGTGATGTGGATCATTTACGGCAGAAAGTTGGCGTCCGACTAATATCAACGGTACGACAGCTAGCAGCCGAACTATCTGTAGCACCACAGACAATCTCACGACATTTGGCGGCAATGGACATGGTGAAAAAGCTCAAAACATGGATACCACTTAACCTAACGGAAGAGCAACGTCTACGGCGCATGGAGACCTGTAAATCTCTACAGGAGCGCGAAGTTAGAGATCCATTCTTGCATCGTATCCTGACTGTGGATGAAAAATGGGTATTGTACGACAATCGCAAGCGCAAAGCACTGTGGCTGCATAAAAGTGAACCTGCGAAACAGATTCCCAAATCAAACCTCCATCCACAGAAAATTCTCGTCTCCGTTTGGTTGACCGCCAAGACCGTGGTCCATTATGAATTTCTCCCGAGAGGCCAGACCATTAATACGGACGTGTACCGTCGTCAGTTGGATGAATGCCACAGGAAACGTCGCATCAAACAACCAGCACTGGTCAATAGGTCAGGTCCCATGCTCTTGCAGGATGAAGCTCGACCCAATGTCGCAGTTGGTAGCCGGCAAAAGATCCAGGTACGAGCTTCTGTCGCACCCACCTTATTCCTCAGACCTGGCTCCGACTGATTATCACATGTTTCACCATTTGGACAGGTTTGTGAGGGACAAACAATTCCCGAACCAGGATGCTTTGATTCAGGGGGTTATGATTTCTTTGACCAATGTGACGCTGACTTCTGCACACCGTGGCATTTTTTCGCTCAAAACTCGTTGGGCGAAGTGTATATCTGCCGATGGCGGCTACTTTGCTGAATAAAATCCATTTCTTTCTTTGTGACTCATGTTTTCTTTATTGTTTCATTTTCTGACAATAATTATGGAACGCCTACTAACTTAGGTTAAAGGGGAAAAGGCTTCCCTGAATCCACCTTACTCTACACTATAAATTAACACCTTCAAAATCACCATAACTTTTATCGAACTAAGAATTTAATCACCCAAGAACAATTATGTTCTATTTCACATTTTACATCATCACCACACACCACACTACCACACTCATTCATATTTATTATTAATCTTCACCAATTCCACTGACTTCATTGACAACTCTAAAACCTCTCCGTATTCACTCGCGTCTCGCAACTTGTTTTCTTCGATGCAGCGCTATGCTGACGTGATTCCAACCTTACAGTCCCCCACCCACCCCAAAAGAAAAAAAACTTCCCGTAAAAATCCACAGCGGGTTTTTACACGCTAAATTTTTGAAGTTCACTATCCGATCTACTTTAAGACAACATAATTTGAGAGCAGCCGTTACCTATAGTTTTAAAACTAAACTTTAGAAGAATTTTAAAAAAGGGGGAAGTTTAATTTGCAAAGCAATGAAATGCTTGCTGCTTAAAATACTATGGTGAGTAAAAAAAAAAAAAAAAAAATCCCGAGCGAAAAACCTACTAACCCTGAAAAAAAAAAAAAAATACAAAATTTAAAGTAAATGGAGTTCTTTTACAGCAAGAAACTCCGGAACTAAAAAAACTAGAATGATTGAGTTTGGCCAAATGAATACAATAGGACATTGACATTCATCTTCCTGTCAAATCAGGAAGGAAATTTATTAATTAGAAAAGACTGTATATGAACATAAACAAGTCGCTTTTCACAAATGCGACATTCAAAGATATAAAATGTTCGTTAAAAAAAATTCGCAAAATAAAGAAATGCTCATTCAAGGACATAGTCTTGCTTAACCACTTAACAGTTTCGTTTTTCTGCCATATTATGTCCAAAAATAAGCACATTTTTTATAAACAATTTTGTATTCAAATCGATTGCATAAACTTAAATCCACAGTCAAAATTGTTACAAGTATTGCATTTATTAATTTATTTTAAATTTTTAATTAAGCGAAAAAATGGCATTTTTACTTAAAGTTGGCTTTTTTCCGAACAACTAACTGAACTGTAAAGAACATTTTACAGGAATGGAAGCGAGAGAAAGAGCATGCAATATTTTAATACTTACATTTTATTTCAAAAATCAGCTTTTGTATGGTAAATTTTAAAGCATGGAGATAAACAAAGTCCAACATCACAATCAGGACAAAAATATCTTGTTTCTCTTCTGATTCGTTTTCCGCTCTCGTTCCGTTTTGAGCAACACACAAAGCATTGCCTCGTCGGTCTCAATTTCTTTTCGGTGGCAGGAATCACTTCTAAAAAGTGTCTTTCCGTCAATCGTAAAGGATTGGGCAAAATTCCTGGTCGTCCTATTCTTTCATTTACTGTTCCATGCCTTTCAATCAAGCGATCAACTAAATCTAGTCTAAAATTCAAATGGGAGTATTTTCCGCCGTGCTTCTGGTACAAAACAAAAGCATTCCACAGTGATATATCAAAAAGGTGGAAGAATATTTTTTTGTAGTATTTTTTTCCTCTCTTCTTTATGATGGGATAATTGGTAAGATGTTGATCTAGTCTGTCTACACCTCCCATTGTATTGTTATATTCCATTACTACTTGTGGTTTTTTTCTGACCTCATCATTGTGAGATGGCACTTCAATCATTTCGGGATTATGTATTGTAGATAAAAGACTTACAACCTTCTTATCCATCCATTTTATGATACACACTTTTCCTCTTTGGAATGCACGGACTTCACCTTTTTTTAGTTTTTTTGATTGCAGTTCCTTTGGAACGTCTTTCCTGTTGAGTTTGAGTGTTCCATACATATCTGTTTGTTTGCTAAGAAGGATATCTGCCAGTTCTGGAGATGTGTAATAATTATCTGTCGTTAGGCAATATCCTTTATTCAATAGTGGCTGCATAAGTGTCATCACAACTTGAGATGACTTGCACAAATATTGGTAATTATTATCGAAAAGTGTGTCTTTTCCAGTGTATATAAAAATTGATATACATAACCAGACTTTGACTCGCATAACATAAAACTTTTTATACCGAATCGTGATCTCTTTAGTGGTATATATTGCTTCCAGTGCAGTCGTCCTTTGAAGAGCATCAAGCTCTCATCTATTGTTACATCTCTTTCAGGTGTCATGATTTCTTGATAACGTACATTCAAGTATTTTATTACAGGCCACAGTTTTTGTAATTTCGGACACTCATGTGTTTTAGCATCAAATTTTGCATCATCGGAAAAATGTAAATATCAATGAATTAGGTGAAAACGACGGTAAGACATAATTTTTGAGAAAAATGGCGTTGAAGTTGAATGTCGCCTACTCCAATATAGTTCAATATCAGGTTTTTTTACAATCCCTTGTAAAATATTCAATGCAAAAAACACTTGAATTTCGTTTTTTGATGTTGCTTCCCACTTTTTTGCTCTACTATTTCTTCGAAGATTACAGTTTCGAATACTTCGATCTGCATATTTGTTGGTTTCCGAAACTATCACTTCAAGTAGGTTATCATCGAAGAAAATATCAAGAAACTGTAGAGTTCCGTCACTTACATCAATATTCAAATGGATAGCAGGATTCGCTGTGAAAGGAAATCTTGGCGGTGGTGGAGGAGGATTATTGTTATCAATTTCGCAAAAGTTCCGAACCTGAGCTAGGTTATCCGAACTTTCCGTTTCTTCGTCACTAGAGAAGTCCGATAACGAACTTTCACAACTGCCAGAATCATTTAGCGAAATTTCCGATTCACTATCTGATCCAATATCAGAATTATATTCTGTAATAAGCTGCTCACTATCACTCATTGTAACACAAAATGAGGAAAGAAAGTATTCGCAACGTGTGATACAATAAACTAAATTTGCACTTTTTCCCGCGTAAAGCAGTAAAACCAGATGAAACCGGTTTACACTTATTTTGAAAGCCAGTTTTTACTGGACAACTAGAGCCATCTATTAGAAGCAATGGAAACTAAAAAAATGAGAAAAAGCCGGGCAAATCAGTGGATCGGCGTAAAAAAACATGCTGCCCGAGCGGCCCTCGGGCAAATCAGAAAAGTCCCCTTTCGCTGCACCCGAGCGGCGTTCGGGCAAAACTGGTAAGTGGTTAACAGGTTTATTTTACCGGAGTACGGAAAACTACAGCGAAGTGTCAGTCCTGTATTACAGCTGGCTAGGAAAAAATCGGCAAGGAATGCAGATTGAAGACCAAGTCGTTCAGAAGCTGTAGGGATTAAGATTGCAGATTGAAGTTCGTTCAAGGCTTTAAGTCTGGAGATTACGACTTGGTACATCATAAAAAAAAAAAAAAAAAACGGCTTTCCATCTCCAGATAAAAGCAGATAAGACTTTAGACATGAGGTTCAAGAGGTTTTGGGCGTCAGAAAGATTTCATCAAAAATGGTTCTATAATACAAAACTTCTTACAGTATCAAAATTATAAATGAAGTTAAACTACATCTTGTAGTCAATTAATCGAGACAGTGTCTGCAAAGATACACAAATAGTACATATACAATAATTATTTCCCTCCTATCTATTGCATGAGCGAAACAAAAACTAAACTGTTAGTTTTATTAACGTTAGAGGTAATCACGAATTGCATGCAGATAGCTTAAAAAAATTTTCACCACTCAAAACATACATATTCAGAACTTTTAGTATATATACAACAGATTAATAAATACAAGCATTCATTTTATACGTACAGATGCATCATATATAGAAATATGAAGGGGGGAAATTTATACAAGGGGCAAAAATTTTTTTATTTTACCCACTCTGCAGGTGAGAGCTAGAAAGTAATGGAAATTAACGGACATAGAGAAAATATATATTATAACAGAACGAAAATGATGACATAGAAGCAGAACATGAATTTCCACACTGAAAGTTAATGTAAAAAATTTTGAGTTTCAGTTTCTTTTCTTTTTTTTTTTCTTTCTCTTTCTCTTTTTCTTTTTCATTCTTTTTTTTCATTCTTTTTTTTTTTTTTTCTTTTGGTAGTTTAAGAAAGTCCATTGCTTTCATATAAGTTCTAAAATTTAAAGTTTCAAAAGGCTTCAAGGTATGTCGAACATTTTGTGCAGCTCCGGCAGAAATAATACACTTTTGAATAAATAAAATAAAGAACGGTATCACCTGATTTAAGTTTCCAGCTGTAACGTCAGTAAGGTCAGAGAACTTGGTAAAGCTGCTCATTGCATTTGTAGAGGAAATCTCAGGGCTGGAGGTTTGCAGAACGAAGTCAGGCGTCGGAGAGGCACTTTTCTGGGGTGGGCTCGAACCCGGCACCTTGTCGCTTTCCACACTTTCAGAAGAAGATTCAGCTTGCTCTCTACTCATGAATTTCGAGGTCCTGGAGGGCTTACAAGCTTGAAAAAAATTCAATGCATTAGTGGAAATCATAACATTGTCTTTTACAACAGTTTCTTTAGAACTAGATGAATTTGTCGACTTGACAGTTTTAGAACTTAAATTTAAATTAGCATGAGTTGCATGTAAACTATTAAATAAGTCTGTTGTCTAAACAGGTTTACAACACAAATTTAAGCTATTTGCTAAACGCTTAGCCGTAACATGTAATGAAATTTCACTCTCCTTTAAATTCGGTAACTGAGATTTATCCTTAGAAAAGTTTCGGGAAGAAGAAGAATTTAAATGAGTGGTATTTTCTTCAAAAAGAATAGAACGTTCCTTTAGCTTAACTTGTACATGAGTACCAGCAATAAATACAAAGTTAGTAGAAAAAATAATTCGGATACTATGGTTTTTCATAAAGTCTAGGCTGATTAGACACGAATATTGGAGATTTTTCACAACATAAAAAGGCTATAGCACTTCAAATTCGTTTAACTTTACTTTTAGATTAATCATTCCCCGATTTACACAGGACTTTCCTTGAGCCGTAATAACATTATATTGAGTAGGATTTAATGGTTTAAAGGAGAAATATTTAACACACGTATCATATCATAAAATGATTTTTCAGCTCCCGTGTCACAATATGTTGTAGTCATAACAACATCATGTAAGATGATATTTATATGAGGTAATTTCACAGAACAATTAGAAATTGAATTTAGAACTATAGATTTAACTGGAGTGTTATGAGAGCTTGGTTGATTTAAAGGACTGCTGCTTGGCTGTTGAAAATGAGTAGCATTTTGTGGGCGATTGAAATTATGAGTTGGAGGGGGAGGGGGGGCAAAAGTTTCACGCCGTTCATTTTGGATAAATACAGTTTCCTGCTGGCGATTAAAGTTATTTTCAGGTTTTATAGCATGGTGCGCTTGATATTTATCTAAAATTTGAAAAAGATTGTCAACAGTCGTGGCAGGTTTTAAATCTAGGTAATCTTGAATGTGGATTGTGAACAGTGGGGTTATAATGTCCAACACTGCAAGGAATGATAAATTCAACTTTAATTGCTTAATGATTTCCAGTTTGCGGAGCAAAAATCTAGTAGGCTTATCAAAAATCGACATTTTAGTCGTGTAGAGCTCCCGCCGTAATTTGGCTTTATCAGCGATTGAGGAAAAGGTAGTTATAATTTTAGTTTTTAAATCTTGATATGGGGGGTTTTGACCCAGCGAACGAGCGGCGATAAGTTCGTACCACAATTTCGGTTCTCCTTTTAACCCGTTAGTAGTCGCTAGTTGGTCGATTTGCCGCCCATCTTTTAGTGTTGCCAGATTTTTTTATTCAATAGCCACCAAAAATTTTTAGAAGTAGCATTTGATATATATAAAACGCGAATAAAATCGAAGAAACGTCGGCCACATCACTTCTTAAAATTATTGGTGAGAGTTAAATAAAAAGTGTGCAATTTAAATAGGTGGCGCTGTCTATAGCGACTACTAACGGGTTAAGGAGTATTTTAACCAACTAAATCTATCATCAACATCAATTTTTTCAAATTTCAAAATATTCTTCAAGTGCATCAAGCACATTACTAGAGCCAGTAAAATAGACTTGAACGGGGGGGGGGAGGTGTCGAGTGAAAATGGGTGCCACTGTGAGGAATTAGTGGTCTCCATTCCTCAGAGATTAACTTAATTAACTTAAGTAGTAAGTAAGAAATAGTACGAGACTCAAATTGCAATACAAATAAAGTTTTATTAGAGCTTAAGAGCAGGGAGGACACTTGGGCCAAACTCAATATAAGATCTTAAGTACTTTAGAAAGATAACTTCAATAAACAATTTAAATATATTCAGAAAGAAATCTCACCCACAGTAGATAATGTAGTAAGATGTTTGCTCTCGCTGATCCACAAAACTTTACTAACGTAGGTTAAAGGCGAAAAGGATTCCCTGAATCCGCCTAACTCTACACTATAAATTAACACCTTCAAAATTTTATCGAACTAAGAACTTAATCACCCAAGAACAATTATGTTCTATTTCCCATTTTACATCACCACTACACACCACACTACTACACTCATTCATATTTTAAATTAATGTTCATGAACTCCACTCACATCATTTAACAACTCTAAAACCTCTCCGTAATCACTCGCGCTTCGCAACTTGTTTTCTTCGCTGCAGCGCTATGCTGATGTGACTCCAACTTTACAAGCCCCTCGCTACTCAAATTAGATGTACTGTTTCCTTCCTCTTTTTCCGTAGAGAAATCTCGTTTTCTTTAATCGTAAAGAAAATTACTAGATAAACATAACAATAATTACAACATATTTAAAATATAATTACACATAGTTACAATATAATTACACATAGTTACAATGCAATTACAATTACACATAGTTGTAAAGCATATGTTGAAGTAAGATTCAGTAAGATTTTGTACTAACATTTTATTCGTGTTATCTTTTTAAACTAATTTTTAGTGCCAAAAATATTGTGTAATTTTCATAACTTTCAATACGTATCATCACTTCATTATAATACTTTGTTTTTCCAGTATATCTGTCCCTGAAATGTGCAGTAATTTAATGAAAAAACAAAATGTATAAGATTTTCAACATATCCATTTAATTGGGGTATCGATCAATTGGGACACCTTCAGAATAATTACGTCTATGCAATATAAATTCATTATAACATATACAGAAGGTACTATATCCTGAAACGTGCATGTAATTTAAGACATGTACATTTATTTATATCGATTTATGTGTATAAAATATGTAAACATGTTTTATTTTTTCGCTAGGAAAAACATAATTATTAACTTGATTTGTACTTCTAACGTAAATTATTAAAAAAATTAATGATTTTTTTTCTACAAAAAATAAACAAATAAAATAAGCTACGTATATATATATATATTATTTCTAAACCCATGTATTTTATGTCTTTATTTATATCTGATAAATAAAAATATTTCGTTTCTGGTTAGAACAAGACAAAAGTAAACAATGAGAGAAAATTGTTTTTAGTATCAAGATTTATATTATTTTGTCAGAGAAATAAGTTTTTTTTTTTTTTTTTTTGTTTACTAATTTAATATATGTATACCTAATTATATATTTAATCAAAACATCAGAAACTTTGTAGATTTTAATAAAGTTGTCCAAATATTCAAATATAAACAAACTATATTACTCAACTAAGAAAGAATAATAAAGAAATTATATGTTTTATAATAAAATTTCATCGAATAAAATTATATATATATATATAATTCGATAAATATGGTAAAATGCTAGAAAATAGTATTTTTCAAATGTAAAGTACCCACTATATCCGAATACAGATTTACTAACAGCAATTTTTTTTTTCATGTGGCAAAAATGTATAATACTTACATGATAAAAAACTAAAAAAAAAAAAAAAAAAAAAAAATCAGACTGATTAAAATGCACTGTCCGATACAGGAAATGTAACACCATAAAATAGTGGGTAGAATGTGAGGAAAATTTATACACAGACAGCTGTTACATATATAAATAAGTGAAGCTATTTATAAGAAGGCAATTTCAGATTGTGGTTGATATTTCTTTTAAAAAATAATTCATTGAAACCTTTTAATGGATTTATTGTAATTAAATAGTTTACTAACGAAAGGTATAATACAATTCTTTATTAGCATATGATTAGTAAACTTTTATCTTTATTTATAAAAAGGTTTCGACAGATAAGCCTCTTTCGTAGTACTCTTCCAACATTGTTCTCTAAAATGTAAAATTTTCCTTATGTATACAGGGTCATTCTATGACAAAAAATGCTATTTAGCGGTATGCTAAATTAACGACCACGAGAACAGTGAATAAACAATTACATTGTTACATATTTACATCCAAATACTCGAATAGTATATTTAGATTTTTGAAAGCTTTTTTTATCCTATCGTTGTACAGTTTAAAAGACTTTCCAAAAGCTTTTCAGAACAAGGCTTAAAAGTGTGCGTCAAGGCTTGTAAAAAGGTTCCTGGTTACAAAACCAAAGGTAACTTTTAAGGATTTTATATGTAGCACACGAAAACGTAAAAATTCTAAGACAGTTTTAGTTATGTCATGTAGAGCTTATCAAAATGTGGAAATATGAAGGCTTTTACAAGGTTGATTTGTCACGTAGATATAAAAAGCTGTGGTAAAGAGTTAAAAAAAAAAAAAAAAAAGAATCTTTGTTTTCAACTTTTACACAGCTCTGTAACACGAGAGTTAATTTTTGCACAATAGGGTCAATTAGACCGGGCCTGCTTAAAGTATATTCTGAAAATTACGGATATCTATGTCTGAACTTGAATTTGTACCCGGCGTATGGCGACTGAAGACCGGCGCGCTGACCATTTAGTCACTAGATATGCGGTGACTCCTGTAAAATTCATCAAGATACCACTTTCTAGATTTAATTAAAAAAAAAAAAAATTAAAGATTCTTTTACAGTATGATTCTAAACCCAGAAAGATTTTTCCAAAGCTTTTAACAAGGGACTTTAAACCTTGTAACCAGTGTAAAATTGTTTTAGTAGAAAAAAATGAAAGGTAAACTTTAAAAGTGTAACAGTGAAACGTAAAATATTGGTGTAAGCTATGTTATAAGTTAAATTCGAATTTTTTTTTTCGAGATAATCCATTGAAAGGCGAAATCGATCATTTTCGTAAACCATAGCCTCCTAAACTAGGTGCCTGTCGCGTGGCTCGGAATCTTGGCAACAGTTGAAGTGGTAGACAGCGCCACCAGGTACAGATTGCGCGACTTTTTTATTTAGCAGCCACCAAAAAATTTTAAAAGTGGGATATGATATACATAAAAGGCGAATAGAATCGAAGAAACGTGACTATATATATATCATATATCACTTCTTAAAATTATTGGTGACAGTTGAATAAAAATGTCGCGCAATTTGTACCAGGTGGCGCTGTCTATCACCTCGACTGTTGCTAAGTTTATGAGCTACGCGACAGGCATCTAGTTAAGGAGGCTATGCGTAAACTTATGTACTATCTTGGTACATATGTATGCATAGCTTTACATGTTTATATATATATCTATAAATTTCGCACAAATATAAAGAAACCTTTAAGTATTGTTATATTTATATTTCAAATCACATCATAGATAACATTCCATATGTATGTTTTCGCGTATTTCATTTATTTAAAAAAGCGTAAAAAAAAAAAAAAAAAAAAAAAAAAAAAAAACTTTTGGAAAATATTCATTGAAATTTTAAAAAATAATGTTTAAACAATTTAATTGAAAAACGCATGTTTATATTCAAATGCAAATTACTGCTTACATATATATGTATAAATAAATATATATTTCAAGATTTTTCTTTCAATACACATTCTAATTCAAAGAAGACAGAAAAATATTTACATTTTTATAGTCGAAATATTTTTTGAGACGACTGGATATTTTTGAATCACAAAAAGTTTTAAAGAATTGCTGGTTTTCTTTTCTGGGCATATGAAATACAGACAGTGCATTTTATATGACTCATAACATCTGCTGTATTTATTCAAATCAAACAAGATAAAGGTGTAGATTCTTTAAAACTTTTTTTTTTTTTTTTTAATATTTTTACCCGCTATATGTATTGTAAAAAGTCTATTGGTGTTATATACAGCATAAGTATTTGAATTGTAAGAGTAAGGAAATTTCTTATTTTTCCATCTAGAATTCAAATGTTTGAAGACATTAATTTCAAAAACAATTGTCAAAATGTTATTTCATGCATTTAAATGAACTTTTTTTTACGAATATTACACAGATAAAGCAAAGTAAATCTTGTATAAAATATATTTTAGAAGTTTTAATAGATTTTACATCGAATTTCATGTATGATCCGTAAAAAAGTCCGTAAATTTACTGTAATATATATACAGAGTCTCTGTAAATATACAATAGTTTTCTGTTTAAAAGGTAATTAAACATTTTTAATTTAATTTTAAATTATATGTATGTTTTTTAAGTTCTATTTCTCAAAATAAAATAAAATAAAATAAATAAATAAATAAAAATAATAAATAAATAAATAAATAAATAAATAAATAAATAAAATAACTAAAATGAAAAATGAAAAATTCATTTCAGAAAATTATTGTTTATAATTAACGTACTTCCTTCATCAATTAATTAAAATATTATTTACATTTAAAATATGCACTAGTGGCCAAACGTATTGCAAGACAAAAATGTCTAACATTTATTATTATTATTATTATTTTAAGAAGCCTAAAAAGCTAATATTTTTTAGATTAAACGGATTTTTTTAAAAGTCAATATGTTAAATTTATCCAAAGGCAAGATTTAAGTAAGTATTTGAACAAAAATAGTTAGTACATCGTTTTATAAAAAATAACATGCAAAAAAATTTTCAGGTTATCAGAAATCAGCATAAAGGCATCTAGTAATAAAATGAAAAAAAAAAAAAAAAAAATAGAGTTTAGCTCCCGCGACAATATTCAACTTAAAAATATAAGTGACACATGCATGCCTACCAATGATCATCACTGATCATAATCTACAGCCGGCAGCAAAATTATTGAAGCACTAGCAATAATTCCTAATTAATAGGAATTACTGTTACAGGCACCTAATACTGTTTTGCTAAGTAAATATTTGTCGAATCATGATCTTAGTCTTATACAGTATATATAAAAAAAAGTTAATGATAAAAAATAGCGATTAAACTAAATATATATATATATCTATATATGAAAAGTATGAATGTGTACTTCAATAATTTTACTGCAGACTGTAATATGATTTATAATTCCTTTTCTTTAAAATAAAATCATGTATGATACATTAAGCATCAGATTCTATATTGTCTGTCTGATGATATTTTAGATACCGTTTTATGATAAATTTTGTATTCTTTGTTTACAATAATTTTTCCATTTTAAAGAAATTTATATACTTTAAGGTTTCACATATTAACTAAGCACGAAGTATTATTAACAAATTCTTTATTTATAAACTATTTTATTATAGATAAGTCGTGCATAATTGTTCTTTATTTTGTTCCAGTATTTTTGATAATAGTTTTGAATTTTTTAAAAAGGTATTACTTAAATATTTATTTACAGTAATTTATAGGTACTAGACACCAATGTCTTTTAATTTTCACATATTTATTTTGAATTTAAGTTTTAATTCTCAGCAGTTGATGCAAATATATATAATAAATAAATACCAGAAAATGTGTCACTGCAGTTAAAAAAAATTATTCATTCATTTATTTATTTGCTATGAAAGAAATTTTTACATCGTTGTGTTATAGAGAAAATTGAATCTTTTATGCGAAAGTAAATTATTAAAAATAAAGTCTAATTATTTTATGTTCCTTTTAAAAACCAAATAAATATTTATGTTTCCCTTCAAAAATTGGAAAAACATTATTTAAACACATGATGACTTGTAAACAAATAAAAAAAAAAGCAATAAAAAATTTATAAATAAAGGTAGATTATAGTAAATAATTTTAATTGTTTTTCTTTCATTTTGTACTTTATTAAAAATGCGATATTCCTTCAATATTATAAACTGGAAAAAAATAATGAAATTAATTTTAGTCTGTACATGCAATTTTAAAAACAATAAAACCCTAACTGAATTTTAAGACTGATACAAACCAAATAATATCCTTAAGGCATACAAATATAAAACTTAAAAGAGTAATATTTTTTAAATATTAAATTACGTTATTTTATTTTTTAAATGAGACTCTTTAATGAAACCGATTAGAAATATATATTTTTAATTACAAAACATTATTTGACAATATTACACTAGAAAACAAATTTTAAACTTTAGCCACACACACACACACACACACACACACACACACACACACACATATATATATATATATATATATATAACAATATTTCTTAAATTAAGTTAAATATTTGGTGAGGGCGTTATAAAAATAATATTAAACGAGAATAGGGTTTCGTTGTGGGGCAGCATTAGTTATTATTATTACTTTTTTTTGTTTGCTTGTTTGTTTGGAACAACAAAATATATTAATTGCGTTTCAAATTTTATTTTACAGTGTCTTCTTAAAAATAATACTTTTTACATTTAATAGATATTGTATATATATGCTTATTAAAATCCAACGAAAGGCTATCAAATAACCTTCATTCAGGTTGTATAGTTATTTACTCATTTATTTTGGGATATAAAAATGGATTTGCTTTTTTATAACTGTAAAATTAAAGAAAGGTTTCGAAGGCTAAAAGAAAAAGAATATTAGGTTAAAGTTGTTACAGTAGAAATAAAAATTTGAAGTTAAAGTTAAGTAAAGTTTTTTTTTTTTTTTTTTTTTTTTTTAAGTTAAGTAAAAAATTTAAGTACTCCTTTAGGTTAAAGTGCTAATAAAAATACATATCATAAAATTTTTCAAAAGTTTCTTTGCTCATAATATAAATCGTTTCAGTTTTAAATATGTATCTGTGAAAAAAGTTTTTAATACGCAAATCCACGTAAATCAAGTCCACTTGCAACTAAAAATGTAGAATGGATGTTGGTGGATATTTATATAAAATTAATATTTTAACATTAATTTAGATTCTCTTTGGATGTTTTTGCTTGTTTTCTGCAGTATTTTCCAATATATTTAATATCACAAGTGTAAGAAAAATATTAATTAAACTTGAAATCTTTTCAGTGGAATATTTAAGGCTATATATATACGAAAAATATTTCATACAGATAGTAACTACCTAATTAAACATAAAAACATTAAAATCTGGTTTACGAAACAGTCTGCGTCAATATAAAATAAATTTTTTCATAACGTTGAAACACCAACGTAAAAAATATTAAGCAAACTGTACTTTCGGCAGCGTACCGTCACTAGTGCAGAATGACAAGACGAATTAGACATATAGGAGTAAAAATCCGTCTTGTCATTCTGAACTGACGACGGTACGCTTAACGGTACCAAAATTGCAGTTTGCTTAGTATTATTATTATTGTTTTAATTGGCGTTTTCAGCGTTGTGTAAATATTTATTTTATATTTTTTATGCAGCAACAAGTCCTGTTATATAAAGTCTGCATCAATTTGATTTTTAAAGGTAAAGTTTGTAAAGTTCTAAATGTAGATTAAATTAGAAAATGAAAACATGATCTTTTCAAACTAAATTAAAAAAAAAAAAAAAAAAAAAACTTTAGTGTGCAGGTATTTTTTTTTCTTCAATTTCGTTCTAAAAATATTTGTTTTAAACAAAATATAAATTAGGGAAATATATTTTCAGAAATATATAAAATTGGAAAATTTTGAGATATTTTTTAAAATTAAAAAAATGGAAAGAGAGTAAAAAAAAGCATTGTTTCTGCTTCATTTAAAACAGAAGGGAAAATCCAATAGACAGAACCTGCAATTTAAAAATTGCAAGTGCAAAAATAAATAAATAAATAAATAAAAAATTCAAGCGACATTTTTTAGAAACACCACAAGAAAACTTTACAAAAAAAAAAAAAAAATAAAAAAATAAAAAAATAAAAAAATAAATAAGAAAAGTAGCGTTTTCTTAAAGTACCTTGTCTGAAAATATTTGATACATTCATAGCTGAGGAATAGTATATTTAATTCTAGGGAGGAATGTTTTCGTACAATCCGAGGAAAATATTGCCAAAGATATCACTGAAAGCAGCAAGCGGCTTGATTCATACTTTTGAATTTTTGTGACGAAATGTTGTTTTTTATATATTTTCACGAACTACAGGAGGACTGCTATTTTTCAATCAAAATACTATGAAAATACTGTGGTTTTGTTTTAAGATTTATTTAACAATTTTTTAACTTTCACTGCGCATAAAATGCAGAGATTTATTTTCGAAATTTTCGTTGTTTATTTATTTACTAGCAGGAATTGCCTGCTTTACTAGTCCCTATACTTGAAGGGATTTTCAAAAAACATATAGTGTCTAATAATGTCTTTAAAATATAGTGTCTCACTGTATTTTAAATCACTTTGCAATGAAAATAAAAAAAATTCTATTCAAATCTTTTAAAACTTCCCTTCACGTCCCTTCTCGTTCTACAGTCTCTTCCCCGCCTACGCTATATCGGTTCCAGGTCCCAATGTTTGCATTTGCGCCTTAATTGGAGATTTAAATTTAGATGCTAAGTGAAGATGCTAAGTGAAGATGCTATTATTCTAGAATTACGTTTTTCGGACAGACATTTCTCGTACAGATTCTCATCTCTACTGTATTATAGCAGATGGCGAAAACAGGTTCTGATATGCATCAGGAGGGGTTAAAACGGAATTCCATGCAAAATTCTGTAGCTCTTTGATCAGCCGTTTGCCTACAAAGCAAAAAACCCACTTCTAAGTTTAACTTTGCTTTTTGTCACTTTCTCGCCATGCATACGGTTAAGGGTAATGCGAAGATACTGCAAGAATTTGTTTTTATCAAATGACTTCTTTTCTATTAATTATCAGAAAAAAGTAACATATCGACGCTTGGAGAATATAACTCACGATCTTCACGTTATTAGCATGACACTCTGATCAACCGAGCTAATAGGTCATGGAAATAATTTTTATATTTACATTTGTATCTCCAGATTCGATCAGTTTAGAAATTCATGTATTTGAATAGTGTCTTTTTCCCATGAAATTTCCCATCATTTAAAAGACCACATATGAAAAACTACGTAAAATATCTGAGTGTGTATCACCACAATCTGGTCACCATTTCTTTTGATGATTCTAACTTTGTAATTAATCTGAGAAACAAATTATTTGTTCTGATATTTTAAATCGTTACTTTGACCAGCAAGAAAAGCACTCAGTTCAAAAATGAAATATTTGAGAATAACAAAAATTCAGATAACGATAAAGCATGGACTAGCCTATAATAAACCTGATACAACTGCCTCTCAGGTGGACGATTTTGGTGATTACGCTTTTCATGCACATAGGGACATTTCATGCACATTTCCCAATGAAACAAACTCAAAATTTCCACTTTTTGATTTGTGCCATTTTTCTTGCTGTGATAGGATATGCAATTTAAAAGCGAATCGAAAGTGATAAATCTGCAAAATGCCGTTTTGCTTGGAACGTGTAATATAAGTTTGGTACTTTTTCGTTCACAGAATCATATTTTTCACTACTGTTTGGGAAGAACATGCATGCCATTTAGTATTTAAATATTTTATATTGACCTCTGTAATGACAAATTTGCAAAATGGGCTGGGTAATACTTGTGTCTCATCCAGGGCCCGAATTACAAGGGATGTATGAATGAGTAAAATTCCGATTTAAACAAAACCGAGCTTAAAGTAAGGAGTATGGTGGAAAACATACGGTAGCGTACAAATTTGCTGCACCCCCCCCCCCCCCCCCCCCCCATGGAGCGAGAAAACGAACCTAAAAGTTTTAGTTGTTTCTGTAAAAGCCTACGAAAGAAACTGCGTTAGCAAGACCGTGTGGGACAGTGGTTAGAGTATTCAATTCCAGTGCAAAAGGTCGTGAGATCGAACCCAGGCGACTGCTCGTATTTTTTTTTTTTAATTATTATTATTAATATATATAAATGAAATAAAACAAAATATTAAAATAAATGAATAATTTTAGAGAAAATAATTATGAAATTAAAAATAAATATACTCTATACAAAGATATTATTAAGGAATGTAGGATAAATTCTCTCTTTACGGGGAAAAAAAATTATATATATATATGCTTAAATTTACAAATTTAGTGTCAAGTTAATAATGACTATGATTAGAAAAAAAAAAATGATCAAAACATAAGCATTTTTCAATTTATAAGTGCAACGTATAAACGAAAATTTATCACAATAACGACTATATAAGTAAAAGTTCTTTTTTTTTCCGCATGAAAAATAATTCAATTAAAAGCAGACGATCAACTTTTGTAGGCGCTTTATGCGTTAGCAGCGTTGGTAAAAAATATTAAGAATTTATATAAAGCAAAAATAAATAAATAAATAAATAAATAAATAAAGGTAATATTTTTCTTTGAATTATTCATTTATTTAATTTAGAAAGAAAAATTAAAAGCATTTTTTCTCTTGAAATAAAATGTTTTAATAATTTAATAGAAATACTATTCATTTTTATGTACGAAGAATAACAAAATTAAAAGCAGACGATCATCATTTCCTACTAGCGGCTTTGACGTAAAATATTGATAAAAATTAACTGAAACTTTAGGAAAGAAAAAAAATGTGTAAATAAAATTTATTTTCTCTTAAACTCGTCATTTATATAAATTACAAAGAAAAATTTAAAAAAAAAAAAAAATCAGTTGAAAAAAAAAAAGTTTTAATAATTTAATTAAACATTTAAATATATTTTTTAATTAAATTTAATAATTATCTTCCTTATTTTTTTCCCTTTATTTTATAAAAAAAAAAGTATGTGTATAATATATTTGTATATGTATATTTGGGAAAGAAAAAAAAAAAAGAGGTAAGTGTTCCGTCGGGGCTCGAACTCAGGAACTACGTAACACGAATCCAAGAACTTGCCACAGCACCACGCTTCTACGATCTGAAGTCTTCTTTTTTCTATTTTGATAAAAAGCATCTAAAAGTTTAAGGGTCATTTCTTGCCCCCCGGGGAGTTGTTGCAGCAAATTTGAACGCTATCCTATGTTTTCGACCATGCTCTATAATTTAAGCTTGATTTGGTTTAATTCGGAATTTTACTCATTCATACTTCCCTTGTTAGACTACCTAAAGCCCCAGGGCAAGATTTTTCTGGGGGGGCCCCCTTGCAGCAGCATAAGAGGTCTATAGGTTGCAGAATTTCTGTTTATGCCTCGTGGGGGGCCCCTTCAAGAAAGAGGCCCAGGGCCGCTGCCCCGCACGCCCTTGCGTTAGTCAGGGCCTGTTCTCATCAGTGCTAGAAAAGTGGATGAGATAATTATTTTAAGAAATCTTAAAATTTATCTTTTTGTGTACTTCTTTAAAGTTCTCAAATACGTTTGCTTAAAAATATTTTTGTATACTATGATTTATTAAAAGAAATATTCCTGAAATAGGAAGAATTCAAATCTTAAGATGATAGTTTTTAGATAATTATTAAATGATTATTGGTAATTAATAGGTACATACAATTTAAGATATTCAAACAACAATTTATAATTAAATAATGAATGAATTATTTATTTTAAAAACTTCCATGTGTATGTAACATTTCATTATTGGAAGAGTAAAGGACTTCTTTAAAAGTCCTTAAACTAAAACGTTAATTGCACAACGAATTTCTGAACATATTATTCTATAATTTCGTAAATTCTATAATTTTGTAGACAAATTTTAAACTGAAATCAGTGAGACTAAACTGCAAAAATTTTCATGTTATTCTCATTTGGGAGAGTACTAATGACTTTAAGAATTGAAAGAGATTTTGTTAATTAATACTTATCAAAGTAATGATTTGCTCCCTAATCTATCGTTTTTCAAACTCATTAAATGTTTCTTGAAGATTGAAGCTTAGACACGTGTGTAGGTTTATCAGCTAAGGTTATCAGTTATGAATGCAATATTAAAAATCAGACAAGGCAATTATTTTCAAAAAAAAAAAAAAAAAAAAAAAATAAATAAATAAATAAATAAAATATTTGAACAGAAAAAATATTTGAAAACAAAGTTTTAAAGTGTATTAAAGAAAGCAGAATTTCTACGTAAACACATGCTTGTACATATAAAAAAACTTTGTGTTTATAAAATATTTTTAATAAAACTATTTAAATAGAACTATAATTCTCTCTCTTTCTCTTTTTTTTTTTTCATTTTTCGAAGGGGAGGGGGACTACAAATGTGTTCCCCCATCAGAGCTGCCAACCTAATCCGGCAAATTGTTAGTACCGCCCCTTTTTCTACACCACTTAATTTTTAGAGTATTTGTTTTCTTCATTCATCGTAAATTTATTTGAAGAGAATTACTCTAAAAATTAAGTGGTGTAGAAAAAGGGGCGGTACTAACAATTTGCCGGATTTGGTTGGCAGCTCTGCCCCATGTTTAATTCATATTTGCCATTTTTTACATTCAGAAAATTGTGAGAAGTTTAAGATTTATCTATAAGATCATTGTGAGATTTTAGGCTACGATTTAGGTATTTTACATAATGAGACGTCGATATACTCAGCTAGAATTTTCAAAAATAACTTGAAACCAAATATATTTTGATTTAACAATATATTTGCAGGGATGGAACACGGGCGCAGAATTCATACCGGAATCTGTTTAAGAAATTTCTCCACCTATAATATCGTTGATTCAAGATGTAGAAAATTTTCTTATATTGATAGTGGTATGAATTCTGCGCCCGTGTTCCATCCCTGTATTTGTATATTTCATTTAACATTATATTTTCCATTCAAAAAGATTTTTCGACAACAATTTCGTTCCCCAGAGCTGCGAACCATTCCGACAAATTCATACCACCATTTTCTTAAAGTTTTCTTTGGCTTATTTAATTACCATTATTTCTGGTAGATAACTCGCAGGTAAGATGTGTCATTTCTCCACCAGAAATTTTATTTAATAGAGAAATCTATGCTTTTTCTAAGGAAGAGCTCGTACAAATATAAATTTATTTATCAATTGAAATTTCTGGTGCAAAACTGGATTATATAACCAGCGGGGTATCTACCAGAAATTACCGTACATAATTTTCGGTAAAATCTAAAGCGTTTATTTCTATTTTAAAAAAACATCCCTTCCATGGAGGATCAAAATTGTGATGGAATGTCTCCAGACTACCTCTAAGGATGAGTCCCAGACCGTTGCCAATTGCCCATTGCACAGCACTCGTGCGACGTAAAACACAACCAACCAACCAATCTATAAAAAAATTACCAGTATTCAAAAATCCGGCAAATTAGCAAGTTTGATTTCCGTTTTGTTCTAGATTCATACAACATTAAAAAGTTTATTCTCTCTCTCTCTCTATATATATATACAGAGAGAGAGAAAAAAAAAGAAAGAGAGAGAGAGTAGCCTCTGATAATATTTTTCTGTGATTTATAATCTCGAGGTTCACTATAATGAAACTCTGTTATCATTGCTGCTAACATTTTAATTTATTCCGGAATATTTTTAGCCCCGCCTTTCTTTCGCTTCACTTTATTTATTAAAAAAAAAAAAAAAAAAAATCTCCAACATATAGTTTCGACAAAATAAGAAAAAAATTCTTTAAAAAAGTAATTGTTGTGAAATAAAGACAGTGCTAAAAATACTCCGGAATAAATTAAAATGCTGGCAGCTATGTGTTATGAAGACTTAGCAGCTATGTATGCTAATAAAGAATTCAGCATACATTAATACTGAAAAATTTTTGCATCGGATTATTTAAAAAAAAAGTTTTATTAATATTGTATTAAGCACAATTAAATGTTTAAAACAAGGCATTTTTAATTCATATATTTCTTTTAATTCTTGTAATTATTCTTACCATATCACTTTTTAAATTTTGTAAAATTTGAACCTTGCAAATTTTTCTGACTAGTTTAGGTGTAATTGAATGTGTTTAATCAATATTATATTATTTACTATGTTATATTTTTCATTATGTATCAGAAAAAATATTTATTGAAAATCATAGATATATCTCTTTTGATGGAAATGACCGTCATCATATTTTTATATTTTGTAGATGTTTTATTGTGATTTATATCAGATATCAATGGATTTACGTAGACGCTTCGGTTTCAATCTTTAAATTCGTCCATATTTATCTCTAAAGAATAAGATATATTTTATTGAAGCTTACATTTATTTTATATTTCTTCTTTAGCGATACAGTTTTTATATTGGAAGCGAAAACAACATTTTTACTTATTTAAATTATTGCAATATCTATAAAATATAGGATATTTTATTTTAAAAAAAATTAGATGTCGCATGCTGAAAAATGATGTTTGTTGTTTGTTTCAGAATATTTCTTTTCAATACCATGACGTATGACTTCTAATTTTAATTATTATTATGTATATTTTTTAAAATGTTATATGTACAGGGTGGCTATAATTTTTTTTTTCTTTGGTGACATCTACAGCTTAAACTAATGAACGGAATAAAACCAAATTTCATACACAACTGTGGAAGGTATGGGGAGATTATTTCTCCAAAAAAAAAGAAAATTAAATTGCCGATAGTGAATATTTTAGCACTGCTGTCACAAACGAACTGTGATATTTACAATCTACCTCGAATGTGTAAATTTGTACATATTACATGTTGTAATGCAGATCTATCTAATATTTATAAAGAAATAAATATTTCCTGTGAATTTAATATTTATGTTTTTTATTTCTGCACGTGAATTTTTATTTGAATATTAATGAAACATTACATAATCTATTTTCGATGCATTCATATTCTGTGTAAACTTTCTAATATTTCAACATTTTAAAAATCAGGTATGCACTAGGAAATTTGCAGTACTTACTTGCCAACATCCTAATTAATATTCCGTAGTGTTGTTAGTCTCGCCCTTTTTCTCACACCAGTAAATGTTTAGAGCAATATTCTCCAAATGCAATTACGATTAAATAAGAAGAAAAATACTCTAAAAGGATACTGGTGTGAAAAATAAGGCGGGGCTAACAATACTACGGAATATTAATTAGTATGTTGCCAAGTATGATGACGTACTTCAATTGTGGTTCTTTGTGGAAATCATCTCGCCATCTGGTCTACAGTCGATACATAGCCTCCTAAACTAGATGCCTGTCTCGTGGCTCGGAAGCTTGGCAACAGTTGAAGCGATAGACAGCGCCACCTGGTACAGATTGCGCGACTTTCTTATTCAACAGCTACCAAAATTTTTTAAATAGGGATATGATATACATAAAAGCAGAGCCTGATTAAGAGGGAAGCACACATTATCTCCGCTCTCACCGGAATATTTTTACAATTATTTTTTACCTTATGTCATAGAAATTCCACGCTTTGACGAGGAAATATTTTTTTATAAAAAATGAACGGTGTAAAACAATCCAATTTACTCACCGTTATTAGACACCAGAATTCTTTTAAAATAATTTTTAATGAGAATTTTCTGTTTATTATAGGAGGAACGTATTTGTTAAAAAATAACGGTGTAAGTATAAATAATGTGTGCTTCCCCCTTAATCAGGCTCTGCATAAAAAGCAAATAGAATAGAAGAAACGTCGATTATATATATCATATATCGCTTCTTAAAATTATTGGTGACAGTTGAATAAAAATTTCACAAAATCTATACCAGGTGGCTCTGTCCACCGCTTCAACTGTTACCAAGTCTCCGATTATAGTTATTGGAGGCTGTAGTCGATATATAATATTTGGTTTCATTTTATTCATTAGTTACAGCTGTTAAACTTAACATTTTAACATTCTCCCGATATTTTCTTTCGACAATTACTAAGTGAACTTCAAAAACGGCTATTAGACATACATCTCATCCTAAATATGTAAAAGAAAAAAAATCGTCAGTGTTTTGGTTTGAAACGTTTGTTAATCATATTAAATTCAAATAATGATTAATTTAAAAAATAAATAACTTTGCAAGCAAACACTATAAAGTGCGCGAAACTCGCAATATTTGTTTGAGATCAAAATTACACGGCGCTTCATTAAATCCAAAAACCAGGTACAAGTGCACCATTACACATAGTTTCCAACATATTAATTTATTCTGGAGCATTTTAAGCCTTGCCTTCAATCCACACCAATTTATTTATCGAATATGTTTCTCCAATATATAACTACGATGAAATAAGGAAAAGAAGTAATACTCTTACATAGCTGCCAATATTTTAATTTATTCCGGAGTATTTTTAGCCCCGCCTTTATTTCGTACCACTTATTTTTTAAAAGTATTTTTTTCTTATTATATCAAAGTTATATAATGGAGAAATTTTTTCTATAAATAAAGTGGTGCGAATTAAAGGCGGGGCTAAAAGTACTCCGGAATAAATTATAATATTGGCAGCTATGCTCTTAAGAAAAAAGTGGTACGAAATATAGGTAGGGCTAAAAATGAACCAGAATAAGTTAAAATGTTGGCATGTCTGCATTATACACCCGCTTTTTTGGGAGGATACTTCCACAACTTTTTTTAACAACACAATTCTTTTTTAAATGAGCTCTATAAGTTTTAGAATTTTCTTAATAAAATAAGTGGTGGAAGAGTCCTTATAAAAAGGCGGGTCCTACGCATCTTCATGTAGGAACACCTATGCATTCACGCCTACTAAAAAAATTAAAGTAATTTCAGCATTTTGCTTTGTCTGACAATTGGTTTGTTAGGTTTTAGAGTAGGGCTGATAGCTACAGAAGAGACAAAAATCGATGAAAGCACTAAAAAATATTGAAAAAATGATGCATTACAAATATTAAATTTTTGGTTTCAGTGCAAAAAGTTAAAGGGTTAAAATCAAACAGAATACTTACAAAATTGTTAATTCTTAATATATTGCTTTTTATGCGACGAAGGCAGAGCCTGATTAAGGGGGAAGCACACATTATCTCCGCTCTCATCGGAATAATTTTACAATTATTTTTTACTTCATGTCATTGAAATTCCATGCTTTGACGAGGAAATATTTTTTATAAAAAATGAACGGTGTAAAACAATCCAATTTACTCACCGTTATTAGACACCAGAATTCTTTTAAAATAATTTTTAATGAGAAATTTCTGTTTATTATAGGAGAAAAGTATTTGTTAAAAAATAACGGTGTAAGTATAAATAATGTGTGCTTCCCCCTTAATGAGGCTCTGGTTACAAAGAGGGGTCATAATTATTTACTCTGATGGGTATCTAAAATCTCCATTTTGCATTGAAAGTAAAAGTATCTTCCAAGATTCAACCATGAAAAGAATAAAATATTTTTGAGTTGTTTTAAATATTTTACAACATAGAAATTTTGACTAAAATTCTTAACAGTAATGGACGACTTGAAATATAGAGTATGTTTGCATGGAATCACATTATTGTTCATTTAGATCTTTATTTTAAATAATAGAGAGAAAGAAATTTATTTAAAAAAATTAGAATACAAAATTCAATTTTAATTTATCTGTATAAAAAATAAACAAAAATCTTTTCTCTTCTTTTCTTTTTTTTACCCTGCTCTTTTGTACTGAGATAGCAGTAATACCCATAATTTGCCTAATGCGATCACAGCATTTAAGTTATTTGGAATTCACAAGTTATTTTTTCTACAAATGTATCTATGCTAATGATGTAAAAAACTCATTTTTTCATGAATCATTAAAATTAGGAAATTATATGAGCAGAAATTCCAACATTTAAATTTATTCCGTAGCAATGTTAGTACCTGCCCTTTTTGCACACTGTATTATTTGTAGTTAAAGTTTCCCTAATATGTAATTATGATTAAATAATAATAATAATAATATGATCCGAAATAAATTAAAATGTTGGAATATCTCTAGGGTTCGAAATTTTACTGGAAGTTTACGTTGATTTTATTATATTCTCACCCCTATTTGAGAACAATAATTTTTAAAATAATATTCTTGGATTAAAACCGTAAGGGGGTACGGGCAATTTTAAAACATTAAAAACCAATAAAAATTGCTAGATTTTAAACAGCTCTGAAAATAATTTGTTTGTGAATATGAAATTTTCACATTGTATATAACTGCATCGCATTTGTAGATTAACATTCAGAAAAAAATTTTTAATTATTAATAAAGTTTTATTATTCAATTTTTGACCATTGCATTTTTGGCATATTATACATTGTACACAACTAGCGGTCGGAATTCCATGAAATTTTGTACACATGCTCTGTAAGTAGTTATGGCTAAAATGACGAACACTTACATATTTCAATCATAAATTAATTAACCCCTTAACGCGCGGTGTCCTTGCTGCGAGGACGCAAAATTTAAGATCCAGCTGCAAAAATTCATCCCGGAAACTTTTTAGCAAAAATTTACGTTTATAACATATCAGAAAGGGCCGGTTTTTTAAACCTTAAAATTTAAAATTTCTTTTAGTTTAATTTAGTTCATGAATTCCGGTGGCAGTATAATTTAAATGATTTGAATTGTCTTGCGCCGCAAAGGGTTAAATATATTTATTTATGTTAATTAAAAAGTGAAAAAATTTGAAATTTCCCCAATAAGCGCTTTTCTTATTAAGTTCATGGTTTTATTTTGACTTGATTGTTCTTCATTTTAAACATTAATATAAAAAAGAAATTGCGCGTATAAACATATTTTTAAAGTAGATAAGCTGCCTGCTAGGAGTAATATGACAACAATACGTAATAATCCGTCCAAAAGTATGCCACAAATCTTCACAATTTTCATTATAAAAATTAATAATTATTTTTATATATATATTCATATATATATATATATATATATATATATATATATATATATATATGTGGAAAGTTATGTGGAAAGCTTTGTGGGACGTATTCCTTGTACAGACAACAGATGGCGCTGCCTCTGATGCTCATCTTTCGAGAACATGACGAACGGAAGTCAGTTTAGATCTGCCTGCAACGGAAAGCTGTTGAGACCGTCAGCGCGAAGGCTGATATGGTCATTTTCTCCTAATTAGAGCTTGATGTGCTCTTTATAGTTGTGTAGAGCCATGGAGGGCTCAATGCATCAATCTCACATATTTGATAAAGTGCGCGAAGGTACTTTTGTGAATTATATTTGTGAGTAAGCGCTCATATGTTACTTTGTGTTAGTTCTAATGATGAAGAGAGCTTGTATTGTGTGCTAAGCCTCGAAACCAGCAAATGGTTAATGATAGAAGGTCTGCTATTATATTAATCCTTATATTTAATCTGTGTTGTGTATGTTACGTAATAAATGTCTTCGTTATCTAAGTCGCATCTCATCATCGCCCCACCTCTAGACGCCCAGCCAAGATTCTACATATATATATATAGAAATTAAAAAATAAGACACAGTTATATAGTACGTGAAAATTTCACATTTATCAACAAATTATTTTCAGAAATATAGCAGTTTGAAATATAGCAATTTTTATTGGTTTTTAATGCTTTTAAAAGTCTATGTCCCATTAAGAAAATTTTATTTTTGAAAATAGTGGTAAAAATCTAATAAAACGCTTGTAAAATTTTAGGAGGTCTGTATCTGTACGCGATACTTACTTAGTTAAATCATTTATATTACTTATATTATGTTTCATTTGCAACATATCTGTCGATTAGATTAATTATTTTATTATTATTAGGGACTTTAGAATTTAGAGGAAATTCAACCTAACATTAAAAGGAGTAAGATACGAGGGAGGACTAATTATTGTCATAAACATTCGGAATAAGGAAGATGATATTTTTCGGAGACATACTTAAGTAGCTAGATGTAGAAAGATAGCATAATCATAAAACTAATTCCCTAAACTCTTTCAGTAAAAGAGTTCTTTTACTTTTCTGCATTTCGTGAAAGTTATTTGAGATAAAACTATTCTATTTACTTACAAACTTGGCAAATCGCAAGTAGCACAGACTTAAAATATTAAATCTGGATCATTTCAACTAAAATACTCAAACATTTTGTGTCTGATATTAAAAAATTATTTTCTTATTCAAAATAGAGCTTTTTAGATTTAAATAAAAATTCCTGATTTATATTTTCATAAAATATTTTTTTATGAATTATGTTCATAGAGAATACTTTTAAAATAATGTATTTGAATAGAATATTCTAATGTCAAATAGAAATATTTGAAACAGATTTTTTATATGTCTAGACGCTTTGAATTTATGTTTCGTAAATTAAATTAGAATTATTTATGTACTAGATTCATATATATATATTTCGTCATCCTTATTCATTTTTTTCTACTTCTTCATGTGATACTTGGTTACATCTGCGGCAATGTTTGAAAAGGTTTTCAATATATATATATAAACAGGGTGTTACAAAAGTCCCACACACTCCTCCTAACTCGAAAATGAGTCGGAATTATGAAAAATGGCAAAACACGTATTCAATGAATTCGAGAAGGACCTCTTTTGGTGTAAAAAGTTTGGGCCCAGGGGGGCTGGGGGAGGGGGGGCGCTAGGGAGGGCAACTTTAAAATTTCAAATAGGAAGGCATGTCTTGTGATATGTCCCTGGAAACTTCTCTTCAAAACAATGAATTTGATATAAATAGTTTCGTCCTACGATGATTATTAAAGGAGATACTTGAGTTTTTAGACTTTTGAAATGTGAATTTTGTACTTGTGTATCCCCTTTAATAATCATTTCAGTACAAAAATGTTAATATCAAATACATTGTCTTGAGGAGACGCTTCCAGGGATGCATCACAAGATATACTTTCCTGTTTGAAAGTTTAAAGTTGCTCTCCCTACTACTACCCCCTGCCTCGGGCCCAAACATTTTTGGGCAAAGTATGTCTTGTGATACATCCCTGGAAACGTCTCTTGAAGACAATGAATTTGATATAAATATTTTTATCCCGCAATGATTATTAAAGGGGACACATAAGTATAAAATTCACATTTCAAAAGTCTAAAAACTCATGTATCTCCCTTAATAATCATCGTAGGGCAAAACTATTTATATCAAATTCATTGTTTTGAAGAGACATTTACAGGAATGTATCACAGAACATATCTTCCTATTTGAAATTTCAAATTGCCCTCTCTAGCGGCTCCCCTAGTCCCCCTGGGCCCAAACTTTTTTCACCAAAAGTGGTTCCTCTCGAATTCATTGAACATGTGTTTCGCCATTTTTTCACAATTCTGACTCATTTTCGAGTTAGTAGGGGGGGGACTTTTGGATCACCCTGCATACACATATATATAGAGGGTATTCGCTACCAGACCGACAAACTTGTAGGGGGTGTAGGGGGTACAGAGACGACTTGGAATCACATAAGAAGGCGGGGTCAGAAATGCAATCCTAACGACATAGGGGGTATAATTATTAGGAAACTCATAACTTATTTTAAGCTTTTGTCCTTTAAATACCATTTCACGATCACCATGTATTCATAGTTTACATCCTACCACTTTTGTGAGTAGCTGCTGACAGTTTGGCTGTGATAGCCGTTAGTCTTTTAATTCTCGTGTACATAAAATTCACGGGATTTCACCACGTACCCTGTTTCTTGTTTTCTTGATATTTTAGAGAACTAGAAAGCATCAATCAGCATCATACTATTTAAAATGTATTAAAAAATATCAGATGAATAAAAATGTCTGTCATTCATATGCTTATTTTAACACGTGTCTTGAATTAAATAAAAATTGGAACCATTTGGGTGTGTTTTAAAACAATTATAAAGGGACTAAAAACTCCCCTTT
The DNA here is from genome assembly GCA_963930645.1 of Salticus scenicus. Classification (NCBI taxonomy): domain Eukaryota; kingdom Metazoa; phylum Arthropoda; class Arachnida; order Araneae; family Salticidae; genus Salticus; species Salticus scenicus. The sequence continues at coordinate 263,124,025 of OZ005651.1, read as the reverse complement.
CTCGTTAGGATTGCATTTCTGACCTCGAATTCCTATGTGATTCCGAGTCATCTCTGTACTTCTTACACTTCCTGCAAGTTTGTCGTTCTGGTAGCGAATCACCCTGTATATATATATATATATATATATATATAATAGTAATGAATTATTAAACGTAGTAAAATCCAAGCAACAGATACAAGATCTCTGAAACCACATAGACCAATAAGAATGAATATTTTTCAAGTAGAAGCTCAGAAAGGTGAAACGAATCCATTAGGGAAGACCTTTATCACCCTTGAGCACTAATGTACGATTTCTTTCACTAGTGGCTATAATAGCAAATCTCTAGCCGGCTCCCTATTGTACATGAAAATAATTGAAGTGAAATTTAAAGTGGAATAAACTATTAAGTTAAAAATAATAGAGAATATAACAAAAACAACCATAATAAACAAACAATACTCACAGGATGATACATTTGGAGTCACGTGGATTAAAACAAGCAAAATGATTCAGGAGTTTAGTTGTTCATGGAGTAAAACAAGAAAAATTCAAGATTTGGTAGCTCATAGCTGATAAAGAATAATGAAACTATACAGCAACATGGATATTTATTGATTGATTATCATGTGTGTAAGAGTATGATCACTAATTCTAAGAATAGTTGACATCTCAACAGTGAAGAAATTTAACATTAAAAGGAAAAAGAAAAAATGCATATTTATACAAGGTAAACGCAACAGGCTTTCTGCTTTTTTTAAAAATATATAAATAGTTTCACATTCTCGCTCAACCATACAGCCAAACACCACCACCCATCCTCCGTAATCAAACATATATACATACTTGATAACATCCTAATTAATATTCCGTAGTGCTAATAGACCCGCCTTTTTTTTCACACCAGTAAACTTTTAGAGTACACTGTAAAAAGTAAGTCCTATTTGCTGCCAGAAATTTTTTCTGTAATTTGAGAAAATAAGTACTGACAACTTGATTTTTTCGTAAACGAGTATTTTCTCAAATTACAGAGAATTTCTGGCAGCAAATAGGACATATTTTTAACAGTGCAATATTCTCCAAATTCAATTACGATTAAATAAGAAGAAATATACTCTAAAAAGATACTGGTGTGAAAAAAAAAAAAAAAAAAAAAAAAAAAAAAAAAGCGGGGCTAAGAATACTACGGAATACAGGGATGGAACACGGGCGCAGTATTCATACCACTATCAATGTAACAAATTTTTTTACCTCTTAAATCGACGATATTATAGTTAGAGAAATTTCTTTACCGAATACCGGTATGAATTCTGCGCCCGTGTTCCATCCCTGGGAATATTAATTAGTATGTTGGCAAGTATGTATGCAAGACATTTCTGAGAAGAATTTTTTTATAAGTAAGAAAACTCAATTACTTTGCCGTTATAGATATTAGTTGTTCATGGTGTTTACAATTAAATGAATGTCAATGACATGTTCTGTATAACAGAGCGTCTACATTGACAAAAATTGTTTTTAATTTGTTGAACTTATAACTTCGGTAAATATATTCATAGTTGCAAAAATTTTAATTTCTTCCCGAGCATTTTTAGTTTCGCCTTTATTTCGTATCTCTTTGTTTTTGAATAGTTTTCTCCAATTTATAGCTACGACAAAATAAGGAAGAATTACTCTTAAAAAAAAAAAAAGTGGTATGAAATAAATGCGGGGATAAAGATACTCCGCAATAAATAAAAATATTGGCAACTCTGTATATTACATTGCATGTTGCAAGTACTTTTGTCTCACACTTGAATTAATTTTCTCTCATGCTGTCATCTATTATCATAAGTCTTGCGTTAAGGAAAACATTTTCGCTTTTTAAAATTTATAACTTCGTTTGCTGGTTTATAGCAAATTTCCAGTTTGCTATAAACCAGTAATATTTCATAAACTCAGCCATATTTTATTTCTGTCAGAAACTGTTTGAGCTATTTTTTTCACACGGAATTTTATTTCCATATCTCGTCGTTAGGTTTTACCAGTAAATTGGTTTCATTTCAGTCGACAGATCGAGCTGCAGGCGGTTCTAAATAACAACAGTTTCAAAGAACCCCCCAGTATTTTATAACGTAAATTTAATAAAACTTACTGCGATCTATTAAATAGTCAGTGGAAGATGAAAAGTGTGATGACATGTCTCTAGATAACCCCTAAGGGTGAATACCAGACAGTTGCCAATTTCCTACTGCGTAGCTCAATTGGGATCTTAAAACCCATTAGTTTGAATCCATTATTCTTGTTCGACTCTCTCTTTCTTAATATTACAATCTGAATATTTGAATTTCCCCCAAATTACCAAAAACTCGATTTACCAAAGAATTTCGATCTTTATAAAAATCTTCTTTACATAATACCTCTTGTGCCAGATTCGAATCCAAGTTGCATTCGTCAGCCTAGCCGTTGGAGTTTTCCGTGTTTTTCTCCGAATATCGCAGGAATATTGTATATATTTTGGATTACTGTAGGCACATTCCCCAGAACTAATACCCTCGTGAAGTCAGTTGGTTTTAACCCTGACTCCAACCCCATTACACATTATTTAGTATTCTTAATTAATCAATTTATATTTTTTTTAAATCGAATTTCCTTGGGAGTTTTATTGCCAACTACGGACCTCTGACGCGAAATTAAACCCTCTTAAATTCTTTCAGCATTTTATTAAATATTAAACATTATGAGAAATTTATAGCATAGAAAAATAAAAATAAATTATCATTTATTTATTTTTCCATTAAAATTTTCATTCTAAGTTATTTAAAAATTATTGAAATAGTTTACATATTTAATTCTTTTCGAAATAAATTTAATAAAACGAATAAATTTATTTAAATTTTACAAGCTATAACATTAAACAAATTGAATCTCTCACGTATTATGTCTTTTACGCGTATTGTGCTTAATAACTTTCTTTATTATGTATAAAGCATACTTTAAACTCATAAAAAAATCAGTGTAACCTTTGGTACTTTTAGAAAATTCTATTACGAAGTGTTTCAGGGTTTTTTTTTTTTCTATAAAGAACTTTAATTAAAATTTAATTTTTCAAAACAATGGAATATAACTAAAAATAATGTTCTGCTTTTGTTCAATTATCTGTGCAAACAAGATAAGCTAAGATGGTTTATGAGCAAAGAAAAGGGATTTTGATCAAGTATTTAAAAGATTTTTAGTTAAAAGAAGTTCTATTAAAGAAATATTTTTCAAGTTTAAATATAAAAGAGAACAAGGGAAATGAATAAGATTCTAACTTCTACTTAAAGCAGTTAAGGATTCTCTTAATGATTTTCAGACAAATTTAATTTTCCTTCAAATTATAAAAGTGCTCAGCAGAAGTTTAAATAAATATATTTATTTTTAATTTCACATTTGAATTTACCATTGTATTTCGTAAATATTTAGATTAATGTTATGGTATATCTGAAATTAAAATGTAAAAATAGTTTTTTTTTTTAAGTCTCTCTTAAAACATATGTATTTTAGAGAACGAGAAAAATGAAGTACAAAAAGAAAACAACTTTTTTTTTTTTTTTTTTTTTTTTTTTTTTTCCACACTGATTTTAATGTAAAAAAAACATTAATACTTTTTATTTCTTTGTTATGTTTTACTAAGACATTTTTTGTTCTACTGTACTATATTCGATTCATTTATCAAATGATATTTAAATAATGAGAGACAAAACAAACAGCATAAACAAATATGGTGTGTACTGTATAAAATTAAAAATAATAAAGCGTATTAGGAGAAGCCGGGGTAATAAGAGACAAAAGGGGTAATAAGAGACAGAAAATATTAATAAAATCTATACTATTAATCTAAATAACTTGAAATAAATGTCTCATATTAATTTCATTAAATGGACTCCTCTTGAACTTTTAGGTGATTTTTGAACTTAATTTTTTTGTTAAATTCTTTTTTTAAATTTCATTAAATCCTTGTCTCTAATAACCCCACGCGGGGTAATAATAGACGAGGCTTGTAACTGTCCATATATAGCAATGTAAAATCATGTGAGATAATTATAGATATCTGGAAACAATTCTGAATCAGCGAATAGTTTTAAATTTTTATTATTTATACCTATTCAAAAAATATGTTTGCCCGAAAATTAACTGTCATAAATGTGTTTGTGAAATTCATTTCTTTTAATATTAGGTCCTAAATAATATAATATTGTACTTAATAATAGTTCTACATAATCAACATAACCTAGGGTTTAACCAAAAACATCAATATAATTTCTAAAATAGGCAGAAAACATTTTACCCATTTTCTAAATTGTACTCAAAAATAGGCAAAAAAGACGTATCTTTGAAGTGTATACAAGCGAACAAAATGTTATAAAATATTTTTCTAGCAATTATAAATGAACTTATTTATTATGTAATGAAGTATTAATGACTAAATACTAACTTATACACATTCTAAACATAAATTTACATAATCATATCAACTAAATATGGTCTAGCCTAATGAGTGAAACTGCTTTTTGATTTAAAGTGGAAAAAAAAAAAAGTTCTCTTGGTAAACTTAGACTGGGACTAACACTAGGTAAACTAGTCAGGCAGAATTAACAGGAACTGCAATTGGGGGGGGGGGGCACAGGAATTAACAGTGGGGGCAATAAGAGACTTATGTCTCTTATTACCCCCCCCCCCCCCCCCAAAAAAAAATAAAAATGGGGTAATAAGAAACATGCCTAGAACATGTAAATAAAGAATGCTTTCAAGGTTTTAAAAAATTGTACATCAAAAGTCATAGTCTTGGTCAAAAGGTTACACATTAATATATCCCAAACATCTTACTTACAAAAAAAAAAAAAAAAAAAAAAAAAAAAAAAAGAAAGAAAAATTTAGAAAAAGTCACGAACTTTCAGGGTAAGTTCAAAGTGAAGGTTTTTTTTCATCGTATAAAAATAATTCAAAATATGTTATAAACTTTTCAATAAGTGTATTGTAGTAAAGAATACACATGATACTTAATATTACATATTTTTAATGATGTCTAAGTATATTTTTCGGTGGGTTTTTTGACTGCGTCTCTAATAACACCTGTCTCTTATTACCCCGGCTTCCCCTATGATTGTTTCTGTTTCTATACTCGTATAATATTTTACACTTTTGAAATGTTTCTTATGTAAAACATTTAATGTCAATCAATCATCTGATAATAAATGACTAATCAATTACAAGGCATTTAATGATTAATCCTTTGCGGCACACTGTCCTCGCTGCGAGGACGCAATTATTAAGTTCCAACTACAAAAACTCATCCTGGAAATTTTATAGCAAAATTTTACTTTTATAACATAGCAGTAAAGGTTGCCAATTTCTTTTATTTTTATTTTGTACGTGAATTCCGGTAGCACTGCAATTTAAATGATCCGCATTACCTTGCGGCACAAGAGATTAATCAATCATTTGGCACCTTTTCTAGTGAAATAAATGTATAGCAGAATGTATAGCACATGAATAGCAGAATGAAAATAAGTCAATATTTTTTTTGTAGTAATCCACTGCATTTTCAGCAACGCCACAAGAAATTTATGTTATACGAGAAAATAAATTTGCATTTCAAATCTTTTTTTATTAAATTTATGTTAAATATTTTATCGAAAATACTAGGTCAATATAACTTATTTACTTTGAAGAATTTAAAATAGAACATTTAATTTATTAACTAGATTTGTTTGATTTCATTATTAACAAGAAAGGAAAATCATGCAGTATGCATTGGTTAGTAACAAATTCCAACTGTACGTAATTGTTGTATCGAATAACTTTTAATATTCTTTGCCTACGTTATCACACAGCAGACAGAAGGACTGAAAAATATACAGATAGACTAATTGATTTTAAAATTACTCTTAGGCATTTTGGAAAGAGTTAAAAAGGATTAACGCAAAAGAAAATGCAGCCATTAGATTATAATTGCAGCTTTTGATCTCTCTGAATATTTTAGTGCAGCCCTGTAAATCAGAGAGTTAATCATATCATATTCTATACAAAACATTATTTTAGAATATTAACAATACATTTCAATATTTTAATGATTTTTACAGTAGAAAGATTTTTAAATATAACTTTCAAAAAATTCTGTCCTAAATCGTAATGCAGTGTCATTTTTTTTTTTTTTTTTTTTTTTTTTTTTTTTTTTTTTGTCCCTGTAAACAAACTAGTTATACAGGACCTATTAATGTCACTTTAAATTGGGAATATTCTATAGGGAAAATATTTATAAAAATAACACTCATACAACACAATGCTTTCGAATGCTTTTGGGTGTCCCTGTACACAAACCAGAAGAGATATTCACTCCATTTTCAATATGGAACATCCGATAGTGAACCTCAATAAAATATATCAGTTTCGAGAAATTCCATAAATATTTACAGGAGTTAGAGCACGGGCAGACAGACAGACAGACAGATGGACAGATACACGAACTGAAATCATATTCACGCTTAAAAATGTTAGAAAGTGTTAAAAACGCTTAATATAAACGAATGTACAATTCTAGCATTTTTTTATTAATAGTTCTTAATATAAATGGATTTTTTGTGTCACCCTGTAAACCTAATGCTAATCAATCTATATTCTGTACAAAGCATTTTTTTTTTTTTTTTTTTTTTTGTGAATATAAATAACATATTTCAATTTCTTAAAACTTCGTAGAAAGTAAAGTTATTAAAATTCGATTTATAGAAATATCTCTCATAGAACGCAATGCTTGGAATATTTTTGAGTGTCCTTGTATTTAAAACAGAGTTGATATTTAATCCATTTTATACAGGAAACATCCAATAGTGAACTTGAATAACATATTTCAATTTAATTGAGATATGTCTACAGTAAAACCAATAAAAATACCTCTCATAGAACACAATGCTTTGAAATACTTCCGGGTGTCCCTGTGCACAAACCAGTAGAGTTTGGCAGCTCTGTTAGAGGTATTTGTTGTAGCCTTATCATGAAAGAAACACAATCAAGATTGTTTGGGTAAAGGGATGGAATTTTTTTTTTGAAATTAGATGTTAAAACATATATCTGATAGTATTTAATTTACACAAACATCATACCGTCTCATTCATATACATAAAAAAAAAAAAAAAAAAACTTTTTTTAATTATGAGAAAAAAAATTAAATATGCATTTAAAATCATTTAAAAACAATTAAAAATATAAATATACGTTTCGAAACTCGCCCGAGTTTCATTATCAGTCAACGTCTCTATAAACTTACATATACACTCAAAGAATTTATAGAAGGATGGAATACTGAGGTGCTAAAGAGCATGCCTCATTGGCTGTGTGCAGATACAAGTTTTATTTTTAATATCTGATAGAAATCCGATTTAATTTTGATATTTTTTTTTTTTTTTTTTTTACTGTCCTTATTTTAAGTTTTCTGTTGTAAAAGAATCCAGAAATAGCCATAAAACCAGTGTTGCCAAATTATGGATTCTTTATTCAATTTTCACCAATAATTTTGAAGAATGATATTTGATATATATAATAGACGATTAATCTTCGAAATCATTAGGCAACTGTTACCGTTAAAATTTAGGGGTGGATATTAAATTAAAAAGCCCCTCAATTTAGCATAACTGTATAAAACCTTTAGCAAAACTTTCTTTGTTTCGATCAACCACCAGTTTAGGTCTTCATCTCCTCTTTTTTCGTAGTAAATCGATCATTTTTTTTTCCGAAGCAGATAATTATATCCAAGTCTCATCAATTGTAACTATATATTTCCATTTTTCACCTGTTAAATAATTATCCTATAACAATATGGACACAGTCTTACACTGAGAAACATTTTTCAGCATTAGGCAATGAGCATAATATTTTTTTTCTCCTTTTTTTTTTTTTTTTTTTTTTTTTCTTGATTAGCTTTAAATCAGATTTTATAATATTGTTCACAGCTCTTACAGATGTATCTGGAAAGTTTGAGATTGCTTTTTGGGGGTTAGATTTCATGCAACAGGTTAGGTATCAATGGGTTTCATGCAAGGGGTTAGATAACATGCAACATTAAATTTAACCCTTATCGCTCGTTTGCCCCTTCTGAGGGGACATTAAAAAATCGAGCCACGCCTTAAGGTGTTCACCTGCAAACGAAATGTTATTTTTCTAAAACGTGTAACTATAGGCTACCTTTCGGCTACTGGAAAAATTTAACAGAAAGATTTGTTTTATTTAAGGACGAAGTAAAATAAAACAAATTATTACAATTTTTCGGTAGCCAAAAGGTAGGAAGTTGGAAACTATACGTGTGACGTTTTAAAGGAACGTCAAAAGGCGTGTCTTATGGAAAATATGCCAAGCGCAAAGGGTTAATAAGAGGTGTAAGTACCTTTATTGGGTATGCATGTTCTGCCCTTTTCCCAATCAAATGTAAACTTTGGCGTTTCTTTTCTTTTATATTATTTATGTCACTTATTTTACGTATAGATGTATTAAGACTATGCTTTTCATATTTTTTTTAATAGTCTAATAAGATTTTTTTCTCTTTGGAACATGCAAAAAATATAACCTTTGATTAAAAAAAAAAAAAAAAAAAAAAAAAAAAATCCCGCGACATTTTAAACCAAAGAATATTTTTAATGATGTTAACAATAATTGCACTCTATTCCATTTCGATTCCAGTCACGTTTTTATTTTAAAATTTAAATGTGAATTCATGAAGAAGGTCAAAATCGCGAGAACACAATCTGAGTTAACCTATATTATTAATATACGATACAAATATTTTAGAAGATTAACGATAATTGTTAACAATAGTTTTTTGCAAAATAAAATAAAATATAATGCATATTATTGCCATTTAAAGAGAAGTTTCTGTACTTTTAAATAACAAAAAATATGTTTAAGTCAAAATATTCTATTTGTAAAATAAAATAAAATAAAATAAAATAAAATAAAATTAATAAATTTATTAATGGAGATAAAAGTGTACATAAAATTTGAGATAAACTACAGGGAAGATTATTTAAAACTGATATTCGGAAATTCATTGTATATGTAATTTTGTTTTATAAAACACATTTAACAAAATTAAGAAAAATATGTATTATTTCGTTTTATTTATTTATTTTGTTTGAATATAATTTTAGACAATATTCCCATGAACCACTTTAATTCTTCTTAGCTGCAGTTATGATTTAAAGCAGTTGATTACAAACAAGTTTATTTTTAAATTAGTTTTCAGAGTTTATTATAAAATTTATTTTTGTTTGAAAAAAGTTAATTCTTACAAACAATATTAGTGTTATTTAAAAAGTTAATCATTGTGAAATTTCGAAAAAAGTTATTTAAATTACACATGATATTTCATATTTAAATAAAGAAAAATATATATATATTTTTTAATTTTAATCGTAAAACATTTGAAATATTTTCTTAGAATAAGCAATCAAGACAAAATACCAAATTAAGAATAAAGAAAAAAATTACTTTGTAGAAATAACAAATTACTTCCTCTCAAAAATCTACTTTTTTTTACTTGTATCTTCTTTAAATAAGAAATCTAATACTGTTATTTATCAGGGAGAAAAATAGCTTGATGTTAATATACTTCAAATCAGCAATTTCTTTTACTTTCATTCTTTCTTTTTGTGATTAGAAATCGGAAATTTTTTCTTTACTTTACGAAGAAATATTTTATTCTCTAAAAGCAACACGTTAATTTAAAACATGTATCTTTTCTTTTTAAAAACTAAGTCTTAGATTTGATTTTTAAAAATTCTTTTGCTATTTTGACTTTGTTAAAAATTATATGAACCTATATATACTTATATACGAACGTAGAGTGAAGTACCTACATATTAAAGGGAAGGGAAAACAATTTTAATTTTTGAATTTAAGACAGATATGACTATTTCACAACGATTAATATTTTGCTTATTTTCAGCTTATCCATATTTTCCATTACACCTTTAAATTCAATCTCACTACAAAGCTCCGCCTGAAGATATTTTTAAATTGTACTTTCATCGATAGATTTTTTTTTTTTTTTTTTTTTTTTTTTTTTTTGCATAAACAGTAATATATTTTTTCAGCTAAATTCTAAATTTTGATTATCTTTGATTTCATTTGATTTGCAAACTTTCATCAAAATCGTTTTATTCATTTTCGATTAAACCTAATTTTTGCCACATTTTGCAATCGACTGATAACAACGAACGTGAATTTTTCTTAAGTTGAGGTTTAGTCCAATCGATATTGCACCCCAAAAAACCATTAACTCTAAATTTTCATCAAATTCGTTCTATTCATTTCTGAGTAAACTCAATTTCTGCCATATTTTGAAACCGACTGAAAAAGGAGCAGCATACGCGAATTTGCCTAAACATGGGGATAAGTCAAATCGATTTTTCACCCCAATGATTCATTAGCTCCAAACTTTCATTAAAACCCTTATATTCATTTCTGATTTAACCTAATTTCTGCCATATTTTTCAATCGGCAGATAAAAGGTTCACAGTGAAAGCGAATTTTTATGAATATGAGCATAAGCTCAATCGATTTTACACGCCAAAAATCCCTTAACCCAAATTTTCATAAAAATTGCTTTATCCATTTCCGAGTAAACCCAATTTCTGCCATATGTTGAAATCAGCAGATAAAGAATTAATTTTTCTGAATATGATGAAAAGCTCAATTGTTTTTTTACGCAAGAAGACATTAACTCCGAGATTTCGTGAAAATTTTTTATAAGCATTTCCAAATAAACCCAATTCCTGCCATGTATTGCAATCGGCGGATAAAGGGTTAACAACGAACGTGAATTTTTCCTAAGGGGAATATAGGCCCAATAGATTTTTCACATCTAAAATGTATATATATATATATATATATATATATATATATATATGCTTTTTAGGGGTATACAAAATAGTAGGATCGCGAGGACCCTGTATAAAATATCAAATATGCCAACATTTCTAACTTTTTCTGTAGTATTCTTAGTACTCGCATTTCATTCACACCTTTTTTTTTTTTTTTTTTTTTTTTTTCTTTTGTAGATCAATTTTCATCCGATACTTAATTGAGATTAAATTAAAAGAAAATTACTATTCAAAAGAAAACTCGCGAAAAAAGTCTAGTACATGCAATACTATGGAGTAAATTAGAAATTTTAGCAGATTTGAAAAATAATAAATATGATAAAAAATGTTTCCTACTATATCAGGGATGGAACACGGGCGCAGAATTCATACCGGAATCTGTTTAAGAAATTTTACTACCTATAATATCGTTGATTTAAGAAGTAGAAAATTTTCTTACATTCATAGTGGTATGAATACTGCGCCCGTGTTCCATCCCTGCTATATGCATAAAAAAGGATTTAAGAAACGTACACAAAAATATCTCTACATATTGAAAAGAAAAAAAAAGTTACTACCGCAGCTATCCGATTTCTTTTTGCCTGCGATTGCATCTCCTTATGAACAACAGGGTCCACAGCGTCGCAAAAGTTACCGATGTTTGTCGAAGAATGAAAAAAACACGTTTATTATGGTTAGACATTTCTGTCACCTGAATTAACACATTTATTAATTAAGAACCGCGTATTAATAAAGGTACCCTAATTACCAACTTGCAAATCACTGTTCCCTCATCAGAAAGTATTCGGGAAAAAGAATAAAAGAAGGTAAAAAATTTTGTGTGATTTTTAAAATGATTCCTCCGTAATCAATCCAGATATGCAAAATACGTTTGAACCATTATAGAGAGAAATTGTTCCCAATTCTATCGGTGTAATTCTTTTTTTTTTTTTTTTTTTTTTTTAAATACGGATTTTTTATATTATTATTATTATTATTATTATTATTTTAAGATGTCCAAAATTTCTCTTTTTTCGATCATCTCTTTTTGAACCACGCTTCACAAAAAACTGATCGTTCGAAATTTTAAAAAAAGGTACCTCTGTGAGGTATAGCAATGCTAGTGTAATGCTACAAATGAAATTCGCTCTTTACGAATAACACGTGAATGTGTAGAATTTAGGATTCAGTTGACTAATGGAGTTAGTTCCTATAATAAACGAAATTGCAATATGCTAATATTTTGGAAAACGAATTGTATAAAAGGAGAAGGAAGATTGTTTTGGGGGGTTAGTTGCGTGCGGCTTAGAAGAGGTAGCCGAGAGAGAATGGTAACTGCTTAGAGGGAAGCAGTAAGAGGCTGCTTGGAAGAAAGTTAGTTGCGTGCGGCTTAGAAGAGGTAGTCGAGAGAGAATGTTAGCTGCTTAGGGGGAAGCAGTAAGAGGCGGCTTGGAAGGAAGTTAGTGATAATGAATTAGAACTAGTTAGTTGTTAGCGGCTTAGAGAGAAGTAGTAGCGAGCGGCTATAGTAGGAGATAGTAAGTCGAGTAGTATAGTGGCGTAAAGGAATCCTCCCACTTACGAAAGACGAGTATAGTCGGGAGAGTTAACGAAGTTAAATGAAGTAGCTGAGATTATGTGTGGTTATCTATTTGAAGTTAAAAGTATTTATGAAGGCTGCCCCTTTAAGTGTATAAAGATATTAAAGGTGATTATAGTCCAACGCCCACCTTTTCATTAAGCTCAAAATAAAAGCACTTATATTTATTTTATAAATATGACTTTGTCATTACTTCATAATTTCATAATTTCATTAAGTTTCAGCTTCAACTTAAGTTAATAAGACCATGACAACATTTCGTTCGTCACAATGGCGCCCAAATCAGTTCGAATCCCACCCCGAGCGAGTATTTTTTGATGGCACTACTAGTGTGCTTTAATTTTTTGAGAAGCTTGAATATTTTTTTGAGTTTTATAAAATTAATATTGCCGAAAAATATGGTTGGTTAAAGTGTTCCTTAAAAAGAGAACCGAGACAGTGGCATGATTTAATCGCCTGCCATTCACTTGGCCCAAATCCAACCTATGACGATTTGAAAAGTAGAGTTATAAGTCTCTTTGCCACTCGGTATGATAGATTAAGATTGGAGCATGACCGCTCCACCCCCCCCCTCATAAACGTCAGTGGGAAGTGGTAATAAAGACAGTGGAAACACCACACCAAGTCATTAAGTCACAGGAAGTAAGCTCGAGTAATGTAAAGCAACCTAAAACTGGCGAAAAAAACGTTATATCTTGTGACAAAAGCCAAACGCAAGTTAATGCAAACGAGCAAACGAGCAAACGAGCAAACTTCACTTCCAAACAGCGATACAGATGAATCTAAGTCTGTTTTTCAGCCTTTGGATACGGATAAAAAATCCGACAATTTATCTAATGTTGCGACGGAGGTTGTAAAACAAAATACAATTAAGATAACTGTGGCCGCTGAAACCGTTAAACGGAGCGACAGTGACAAATCATTAAATATTGCGGCTTATCTTTGTAACCCGCCTTTAGATAACAGTTTTGAATCTATACAGCCGACAGAGTCTGTTGTTTCTAATGAGAAATTGCAAGTAAATGGTCAAAATGACCCACTCACTAAAGTAAAAGAAAATGAGGTTATTTTAAAGAAGGTAATTTCAAACGTGCATTTAACGTCTTGTGAAGTGTCTAGACCATCTAGCAGCCCTGCATTTGAAAGCACGAAGCGAACGCAGTCTTCTGTTGTTTTTATGGGCAAGGACAAGGTGACGGGCTCGAAACCCCCTCAACACAAGGATCAGATTCCAGGTTTACAACCCCCTCCGAAGAGTGACCAGACACCAGGTTCGAACCCTCCTCAGGACAGCGACCCTGCAACGTCTGACCTGAATCTGCAAGCCACCAGCACTGAAATCTCTACAGCAACTCTACAGGCCAGTCTGACCCGCATCTCTTATTTTGCTGATATAAAGGAATCTATATGTCAGGTGCTATGGTTGATTATTTTTTCCGTTATAAACTGTATTTCTAGCAGAGCAGTCATAAAATCTAGGACATGTACTGAAGCCTTTTGGACTTTCAACCATTATCTGAAAGCAATGAACTTTCTAAAATTTCTAAATTCTAAATTTAAACTTGTAGCATGAACTTTCAACTCCGGAAACTTCATGTTTTGTTTACATGTCATACATTTTTTTTTCTGTTATATAATATATGCATGTTTGTACTTTAAGGTTTTTTTCTTATAGCCATCACCAGCAGTGATTAGTACGATAATTTTTTTCCCCTTTGTATATAAATTTTCTCATCTATAGCTTCTTTACATGATCTCTATGGATGAACTCTAATGATTTCTATTTTATAGCCAACAACGGCAGTTTGAAAAAACTTTTTTGAACAATTTTGTATATATATTCCTTATCTATATTTCTCTAAATGTCGTATAAATTGTATAAAATGAATATTTCTTATTGTTAAACTTTTGTATCACTAAATGTGCTATGTGTGTCTTATTAGTATGGGGTTAAAAAGAGAATTTTTTTAGCTATTTTGCATGTAAATTCGTATTTAAGGACTAACTTTAATAAACTAACAATTTCGTTTTTTTCCCGTATGCAAATAGCTAGGTGGAAATATTGCTTATCTATAAAATTAATGTCATTTATCTATATACAAGCTGTAGTGTACCTTCTATTTTGATTTATACGTTAAAAAGAGTTTTAATTTTAGAAATACTGTGATCATTCTGATGTCCAGTCCTTACTTTGAAACGCAGAAGGAGGTATTTCTGGAACCTTGCCAGCTACTTTTCAGTTCGGAAGTCGTAACAGTTTCTTGGATGCATGCCAGCGGATTGAAAACTTTTCTTTGATGCACTGTTCAAGTTACTTTTCCTAGCTTCAGTGGCTGACATTTCAAGTTTTGCCAATAAAAATGATTTTCTTAATGTTACAAGTCTTAAAAATCAAGTCAAGTACTTAATGTTACAAGGTGCTAATGTCAAGTACTTAATGTTACAAGTTCATAAAATTAAATTTTTCTTTTCCAGTTTTTTTAAGGAAAGATGGCCTGTCATTCCCCGTTGTAAAACGTTGGACTATTTCACTAATTTTGAGCGTAAGGGGTTTTCCATTGTAAAGCTACTTAGGCTGAGCATTAAAATTTCTTATTTTTCTAAGTGAACGGTTTTTCAGCCCGGCGCTCTTAATCTTTTTTTTTTCATTATTAGATTTTAAAAGAAAGTAGTTATTGTTGGGCAGTTTAATTTAAAATTCCCCCCCTCTTTTTTTTTAAGTATTATGGAGTTTAATTTTAAGCAGTAAGTAACTGCGACTATTTTTCAGTTGTATAGCAATACATTCAAATTTTCACTGGTAAAAACCCGTTGTGGAATTTTACGTGAATTTTTTTCTTTTGGGGAGGAACTGTGAGGTATAGCAATGCTAGCGTAATGCTACAAATGAAATTCGCACTTTACGAATAACACGTGAATGTGCAGAATTTAGGATTCAGTTGATTAATGGCGTTAGTTCCTATAATAAACGAAACTGTAATATGCTAATATTTTGGAAAGTGAATTGTATAAAAGGAGAAGGAAGATTGTTTTGGGGGGTTATGCGAGCGGCTTAGAAGAGGTAGCCGAGAGAGAATGGTAACTGCTTAGGGGGAAGCAGTAAGAGGCTGCTTGGAAGAAAGTTAGTTGCGTGCGGCTTAGAAGAGGTAGTCGAGAGAGAATGTTAGCTGCTTAGGGGGAAGCAGTAAGAGGCGGCTTGGAAGGAAGTTAGTGATAATGAATTAGAAGTAGTTTGTTGTTAGCGGCTTAGAGAGAAGTAGTAGCGAGCGGCTATAGTAGGAGATAGTAAGTCGAGTAGTATAGTGGCGTAAGGGAATCCTCCCACTTACGAAAGACGAGTATAGTCGGGAGAGTTAACGAAGTTAAATGAAGTAGTTGAGATTATGTGTGGTTATCTATTTAAAGTTAAAAGTATTTATGAAGGCTGCCCCTTTAAGTTTATAAAGATATTAAAGGTGATTATAGTCCAACGCCCACCTTTTCATTAAGCTCAAAATAAAAGCACTTATATTTATTTTATAATTCTGACTTCGTCATTACTTCATAATTTCATTATTAAGATCCAATAAGAGACAAAACAACTAAAATTACTTACGCCCACTTGAACAACAACAAGAACAAAAAAGGACAATTAAACATAATGGCGGAGAAAGTAATTAAAGGACTTCAGAATAATAACTGGAATAAAAAATGGATTAATAATTGAATAAAAAATGCTTAAAAGTAGAAGTATTAATAAATCAGGGGACAAGTACTTCTAAAGCTGTGAAAGCTGCAACGATTTCGTAAAACAATATAGCTAACAATAGCAAATTTATATTGTTTAGGCCCCAATCGAGCAACAAAACCATCTTGAATGAGAAATGAAACAAAATATTAAATCATATCATTAAGGAAACCAGTGAGGAAAATAGAAAAAATAGGAGTAACCACATGTAAAGCTACCAACCCAATATGGAGAAAAGGAAGTTGCCATCATGTTAATGAAATTAAAAATAAATTATTTGCAAACTTCGACTAATCGATAAAGAATTAACAACTGAGCATTTTCATTAACAATAAAATTCACAGTGTAATTGTTGATTAAGTTAGTTAAATTTAAATTTTTAATTTTAGTTAAATCAATGAACTTTAAAACTATCATGGAAAAGAAAATTAATGACAGCTAATATTAATTCAGCACTGAGTAAGTGCCACTTTTCGTGTAGCTATATATATACATATTTATTTATTTATTTGAAAAAAAGGGATATTTAACATTAAAAAAAAATCTCCAAAATTTCTGATTTTTTCTGTTCACATTCTCTTTTCTCTTTTTAATTGCTCTGTACGAAAATGAATGGTTTAATTTTTTAAATATAGGTAGCATCAGAAAGGTCGTTTAACTTCCTTTCGAACTATATAAAACTTTGAACAAAATACAGATTAGTGGGTCATATTGCTTAAATTTTCGAAACATCGAACTTTTCATTAAGTATTTATAACTCAAAACCTTTTAAAGATAAATAAGAAGATAAATAAATCGTTTTTTTCTATATATTTTATTTAAAAAAAAAAAAAAAAAGACTGCCACCGTTGTTTCATTTATTTCATTTTTTAAATTTTTCTAATTTTATTTTTTATTTTATTTTATTTATTTTTTGCCGAGCTCAGAATAAGCACGTACAGTGCCCGCAGCAGTCCTATATTTTTACGTGCATTTTATTATTTTCCCACCACTTCAATCAATCAGTGTACTTTTACATACTGCTTCAGCTTTAAAATCTTGACAAAAAATGTATGAAAAAAAAAAATGTGGTATTAAAATAATAAAACACACGTGAAAATATAGGACCGCTGCGGGCACTGCACGTAGAGCCCCGCAGTGTTAATGAGCGATACAAGTCGGGAGGGTCGGCGAAGCCTCTGTCAAGGGTTGGTGAACGGAGCAATCAGGGGACAGAGCTCCCTAATTCGTTTATAATAAGGTACTTGTACCCAATATGGACAGTGCTCTCAATATGGACACCCCTAATATCTTTAAAAGTAACAAATTTGATCGAGAAATGGCGCTACATGTCCGTGAAGAAAAGCAGTTGAAAAGATAATTTAGCCTGGAAAGTGCAAAAAAACGTGCTGTTCGCCATTTTGAAGGAAACTTGTTTTTTCGTGGTATGCTGATCGTAATTATAGGTAAGTTTAAATTCTTATTAGATATGGTAAAATTACTTTAAATATTGAAAAGTGGAGTGTTTTAGAAAGCTGATAAAACATATTTTCGATTGCTATTGCATATATTACTTAAAAATGTTTTCTTTGTTTATTTGTTACAAGATTTAGTAAATCTGCGCCCGATTCCCAATATGGACACCTTATGTCTACATTGGAAGTACAGCAAGTGAATCTTCAGATTCACAAATTTTTCACAAAATATCTGTTTAATGTTATTTGTTTTAGCTAATTCATAATAAATTAATGTTTATATGTATTTTTAATCTTAATTATAGTATCCGTACATTACATTACGAATTAAGAGTCGAAGTACAGATGTTGAAGCTCTTGTTAACAACATACCGTTAACAACATACCGTCTCCTGTTATTGACCCACATTTATCACCTGCGAGATCATTTTCCATGGAAAATTCTTTCACCAGCGTGTTATCGACTCCAACTGTGGAAGAAGATACAACGTCGCCAGGCGATAAACTCAAAAGGCATCAAAGTAGTAAAATCCATGTTCAACAAGATGCCATCTGAACAATCCTTCAAGAAACCTCCTCCAAGAAAAAAATCCTCCAAAAAGCCCTTGCAAAAAAATCAAAAGAAGCCTCCCCTCAGTAGGGTATCTGTTGGCGAAATCGCAGGTACCAGCGGTATCACTTGCTGAACAAAGGAGAGCTGGTACTGCTTCTTATTCAGCATTGATGCTGTTGCAGGCATACGGCCATGCATCAAACGCGGCAGATATGTTCATGAGGACTGTGTGGGACTTAGCGCCTATGATGAAGAAGTTTTTATTTGTCCATTTTGTGAGGACTGATTAATAACAGATGTAAATTCTGCAGACAGATGCAAAGATGCAATAAAGCTAAGCAAAAGCAACTGTATTATTTCATATTATTTTGTAGTAACTGAGGTGCTTTGCATGGATCTTCGAAGAGCCACAACCGAAAATGTCCCCCCTCCCTTCTAAAGTGCGTGTTCTGAAGATATTTAATGTACCCCCCCCTCCCCCGCAATACTTTAAGATATTTTTTTTAATCCCCTTTCCTCTAAAATGCCTTGGAAGAGTGACTCTTTCATACACCCTGTGTAGTAGGTCAATAAGGAGCCACATGTCCCTAATATGGACATGCATGTCCATAATAGGGACAGGTGGTTCCTTATATGGACACTTGTAAACATTTTTTGTTTTTATCATTTAAATTAAACCGGAATAATTACAAGGTCGCTAATTTTAATAATGATAGTCAACAGTCCAGGGATAGTGGTCATACATTTTTGGAGTCCTATGACGTGTACACGGGATGAAAAAAATACATTTTCCTTAGGGTGTCCATATTGGGTACAGGTACCTTAGAATGAGATGATTTAGCTATGCCTAATGTAGTATGTCAAGTTTCCTGAAATTGCCTTTAAACTGGATTTAATACCCTGCGTGGTAATTGTGGTAACGGACGACTAGAATGAGGTGGAGCTTTCAGTATTTAGAGGGATTGTGCTATGATTGGCAATATTCCATTGTATATGGGCAAAATTAAGACTACTATAGGTTAAATGAAAAAAAATCTTCACCATGACGTCCAAAGAGTCATGTCGTGAATTGTCTATGATTTTTTTTTTTTTAAAGAAATCGTTATATCTTCATGAATGTATATGGTAGCCTCATTAATATTTAAGGTAAAGCTAGGAGAGATCGCGTGGTAGGACGGATTGTGCACATAGGGGATCGGAGGGAAAGAGTGGAGTGGGCGAGAGTTTAAGATAAAACGTGGTTATTTTGTCTCGTTCTCAAAAATAAATGCTTGAATTTTCATAACCCTTTCTTCAGTACAATGGTAGTAGTACAAAATATTTTTAAATTAATCAATTTCTCATAACCTACTGATCTAGACTAACGGTACAAACACTATGATTTCCTCTAAAGGTGAGTAATTATTTAATAAAACACCGCGCAATATCTCCTACCAAAATGGGAGAGTTTGCGCTTTTGCTGTTTAGGAGAGATCGCGCGTTTAAAATTCTATACTAACAGAGATTTTGCAGCTTATAGGGGATAACAAGGCAATGATAATGAGTTTGTTCACTGCCTGGGACTGTACCAAAACCTAACTTCGACAAGTCATTGGACTAATTCAAACCATTCGAGACGGTGTACAATCTTTATGAAGACTATCCACATAATCTGTAATTGAACGTTATTCAGGAGAGGCACAATCGACAAAATTCACACCTCTGATGGGATTTACGTATAGAATGCTGTTAGCCTATGGAAAATTTATCACAAAGGATTTAAATGTTATTGTATACCTATTTAGTTTTGCAATGTTTTCAAGTATGATGCTCAAGTTTTAAGTTTTCAGAGCAGCTGTCGCTCAGTTTTTACAAAAATCTTGTTTATTTTGTAATCACTGCAAAAATAAACAAAAATATTATTTTAAAAATCATTCTAAAAATATATATATATTATACTTTATTGATAAATATTAGGAGCATTAACATTCCTTCGAAAACATTAAATTTATTTTCTATTTTTTTTTTTTTTTTTTTTTTTTTTTTTAAATTTTTATACAATATGTCTAAAAAAATGTTTTTTGATTTACATATAAAAATATGTGTACTTAACATAAGAAATGCTTCCAAAATTCGTTTGTTATCCATTATAAAGCTGTTCTTTGGAAAATATAAATGCTGAAAAACATGAAGAATTTATGCATAAATTTTCAGTGGAATGCCTTAAAGATTTTGTGATTTATAATTTATGATCAAAAAAGAGTAGCTATAACGAGATTATAAATAAGTCTATAGTGACAGTTTTTGATCTAATGAATAAGTCAAATATGATAAATACTCGGGAGAATTTCTTTAAACGAAAAGAATTTGCTAAGCGAAAAAATATTCGAAAATATATATGTTGGTGATAAATAAGTACATAAAGAAAGCTAAGACAACAACTTAACAAAAATCGTGAAGATGTGAATTTAATAAAAATAAATGTTTTGTTAAAGCTATAAAAAGTAAATATGTAATCTACTCATTTAAACATACATTCGTTAACTGTTTAAACTAAAATATATAGGTGCCAATTTATTACACTATTTTCAAATAATAATCTCCGTCAATTTAGTAATTTATAATATTTATCTGCAATTAATTACACAATTGCTGATAAATTTTATAAAAAAATATCTATAAGAGATAGTGGTATAAAGATTTCGAACAATTTGTAAACAATTGACGTATATTGAATGTACTCTATCTACCAAGAATCATTTGGAAAAACATAAAAATTAGGTAATCTGCATTTCTGCGACAAAGCACGCGTGCCACTATTATATATTGCGTACGAAACAAAGTTGCAGTTATTCACACGCATGACGTTACGCAGTGCAGAGCTCTCTGATTTCTAAAAAGTTGTAATCGACAGCTATCATCTAAATGGCCGAGGCATACAAGACATTCTCAGCGAGCTGAAGTGTCTTAAACCAACAGTGGCGTACGTTATTCGCAAGTAGAAGATGAGAGGTGACTATTGGAATGTGGACCGACCTGCCAGACCTTCGAATCATGATGTTTGAAGTTGAAAAGTACTCTGGAAAACTTAACTGAAGAACCAGACAATATTGATGGCCCAGTTCCATGAGGAGACTCAGCAAGCATCAGGAACCTGTTGTTTAGGCGAATACTATTGGCAACAAAATTATTCGAGCGCTAGCAACAATTCCTATATAAAAAAAGTACACTTAATACTGTTTTGTTAAATAAATCCTTGTCGAATCATGTTCTTAGATTGACTAAGAACATGACTCGACAAGGAATTATTTAACAAAGCAGTATTAAGTATATATATATATATTACATATGAATTATTGCTAGCGCTCGAATAATTTCGCTGTCGACTGTACAATTTGCGATGAGGCACATCCATTCGGTTATCATTGTTGTGCAGCCACCAATCCCACAACCAGTCATGAGAACCAAACGCGCAGCTCGCCCAACATGGTTTAACCCCTAGCGACAATGGATTGTAAAAGAGTGAAAACATGTTCTTTCGAGCGACGAATCGAGATCCTGCCATCCTCTTCCGATGAGATGGTAGGATTTGTGTTTATCATCCGCCTAAACAACGCTTTTTACTCGAATGTCTTGAGTTAACAGTAAAGCTCAGCGAAGGTGATATTATGTTGTAGAGGCGTTTCTCTTCGCATGGTCTCGGACCATTAGTCTGAATAAAGGCAGTCTTAGCGCTGCCAAATTAAATCATAAAGAAACAATATTTGAAATTTTAATTTAGTGACTACAGTCAGCAGCAAAATTATTCGAGTGCTAGCAAAAAAACCTATATAAAAAGAAGTACACTTAATAATGTTTTGTTAAATAAATCCTTGTCAAATCATGTTCTTAGACTAACTAAGGACATGATTCGACAAGGATTTATTTAGCAAAACAGTATTATAAGTACGCTCTTTTTTATATAGGAATTTTTGCTAACGCTCGAATAATTTTGCTGCCGACGGTAGATCACTATTATTTATGTTTAAAAATGAGCATTGCATTCTAAAATTTCATTTGTTGTAAAGATGATTTATTTATCTATTTTTCATTTGCAAAAAACTAAATAAAAATTATAGATTTTTCATTTCAAAATCGCAGTCTCATTTCTTAATACTTTATAATTTTTTTTAAAAATTAAAGTTTGTAGACATTAAATGTTATGTTAGAGATCATCTGTAGAATTTTAGAGAATATAATATATTATGTAAAACCGAGATTCTTGCCGATACCAACCTTGCCCATACCATAACCAATTGCTCACATCCATACAACTTTTTTTTCGTTCTCTTAAATAATTCTATTTGCAAAATTTTATACGTTTAGGGCTAAGATGTTATTAGGTTAATTATTTGTTCTAGAAGCCTATTGGTTTTTTATATGTTAAAATACCTAAAGTTAATCGTAAATAATCCAAACGACCTTATTAACGCAAAAATTAACGAGGCAACAACTTCTAAAATCAATTTATGGAAAGATAAACCTAAATTTGGTAAATTCAGTATCTGAAAAAGTCTAAATAATATCCAATTTTTAAATATTTAGATGTCTTTGTTACGTCTAGTAATGTATTGGACTTATTAGATGTACAATAGCTTTCTAAGTTTGATACATCACTTCCGTTCGGTATCTAAAAATATCTAAATAAGGTCCAATTTTTGTATATTAGCATATCGATAATAAACCTATTAACATTTATTAGATGTTCAATAGATCTCTAAATTTCGTATATTATCTTTGCTCAATGTCTAAGAACGCCTGAATAGTGTCCAGTTATTGTTAAATTAGAGATTTAATGTACAGTCGGGGAAAAAAAATCGCAGCACTCGCTGTAATTTCGTTACTAGATCTCACCCAGAAAAATTTAACAGGCACCATTCAACAGGAAATTAAATGCACTTTCCAAAAATGGTGCCGAATTTTGAATTAGGGGTTATCTACATATTGAAATGAGCGCCAACTTTGATTTTTTCAATAGCAACACCAAATTTGGACTTCATATTCGAATTTCTGAGAGTTTGGCAGTGAGGAAAAGTATACTGTTTGTACACTTTATCTTTAGTATTCATAAAGTTATCATCAAAAATGTGTTAGGGGGTTATCTGTAAATGTAGAAAAATAAAATTTAGATCTTACAAGAATTAGAGAAAATTTTACACTTTCACACCGGAAATGTTTCAAGAAAAAGAAAGAGTTTTAAAAATTAATACAAACATTAGTTCCTTACCAGTACCTTAGTTTTTGCTTATAAATCTTTGAATAAACGCCATGAAATGCAACAATTTCACAGCAATTGTTTCGGGACAACGGGAAAGAGCACATGACGCTTCGTCAGGTGAGCAAAGTAGGCAGGAGTACTGCAGCCAAAGCGGCAACTTGTTGCGAGATTATTGTATTTTATGGTGTTTATTCAAAGTTTTCTAAATAATAATTTGAAACGCCAGTTTTGTGGTGCTTTCTTATTAATTAGTACCTTAGTTTTCCTGAATTCCGTTTTTAGATATTGATATACTTCAGTACTTTTTTAGATAATTTTAGGTATATTTAAATACATTACACTTATAATTGGTCAGACAATACTCTTAAAAAAATCAATATTTTTCAATTAAAAAGTGTCTATCATGGTTATACTGATCACCAATAAAGCTTAAAATTTCTTTCGTAGGCTTAACATAATATACGAACTGAAATAATATAGATGTGTTTATATATATAACAATGCATAAACTAAATCCTTTCGGATAAATTATTGTAAGGTTTCATGAAGTAAATATTAAACAATTTTAATCGCAGGTCTAACGGTATATCAAAACTACGGAATAATAATAAGGATGTTGGAGGGTAAGCTTAAGTATGTAACCCAGTGTTCATATTTTTCCAACAAAATATACTATGGATAGAAAGAATAAAATTATAATGTATATCCATTTGTAATATAACTGTGAATACAGAAAATTTGTTCTGAAATATTTTATTTTGAGAGAATAATGCCCGTAGACGGACTTTACTGTCAAAAAGAAAAAATCCCGAGGTCGCAAAAGTGTTAAAACATATTTATAAAAGTTAAAGTATATTTTAAAAATATATAAAATTAAAATATATTGATGATATTCTAAAGACTAAAGTATCCTTAAAATAATAATCCTCCCCTCTCCAAAAAAAAAAAAAAAAAAAAAAGAAATAATAATAATAAAATACATAAATAAATAAAAATAAAGCAATATATGAAGTAAATAATTAAGCCTTTAACTATGACAGTAGTTAACACTTTCACGATCGCTGACGTTAATTCACGTCATTTGAAAATCTATAACTTCGCCAGTGGGCGTTTCTTTCGCAATTTATATGGATTTATATCTTAAGTATATAACCAATATTCGTATTTTTGCAATGGAATATACCATGGATACAAATATTTTAATTAAAAAGAGCATAATTATAATATATATTCATTTTTAATATAAATGTGAATAAAGAAAATTTTATTCTGAAATATTGTAATTTCGTAGATTAACGCCTACACCTACAGGCGCGGACCTTACTGTCAAAAAGAAAAAAACATGCTGTCGCGAAAGTTTTAAGAAACAATCTTACAAACTGTCTTGCATTCTAATTCCATTCTTTTTTTTTTGTCAATTTTTACAATCAATCTATTTTTCTATTTTAAATAGGAAACCCCGCCTATTTATTTAATCTTTTTCTTCTAGTGTTTATTTAAAGGATTCAAAATTTATCACCAGTAATCGATGATGTAAATATTACTTGTGTATATTTTTGCCAATGTCAGGTCCCGACTTAGACTTCCTTGAGCCCCGGGGCAAGCTTATGTGGGCCCCCTTACAGTGGCATAAGAGGTCTTTAGGTTACAAAATTTCTGTTTATGTCTATTGGGGGCCCTTCCTAAAGGTGGGCCGAGGCCCGCCGCCCCGCATTGCTAACCTGGCGTTAGTCAGGGCCTGATCAACGTAAAATAAGGGGTTTTAAACGAATACTCAAATCACATTTACTTTTCTTTTCTGCATCGTTTTGTTTTGAAAAATGATTAAAAGGCGGGGCTTGATTTCTTTAGAAAACAGGAATTCTTGATGCTAACACTAATGTCTAAAAACAATCATTTTGTTTCGTTTCTTTGCGTTTGACGTTGCTTTTATATAATTTTACCCGTAAATAAATAAATAAATAAAAAAAAAAAAAAAAAAAAAAAAAAAAAGCATATTTTGTTTAATTTTCTTATTCATTTTTTAAGATTTGCCTCGTTATCTCAGGTGGAATTTTATACGAGACGGTCCCCTAAACCACTCCAAAAGAAAGATTTGTTTATATCTCGAAAACTAATAACTGAAATGAGCTGCAAATTTGCACACCCATACTTTTCAGCATTAGGGTTAATTTTATGCAAAAATTAATATAGGTCATAATTCATAAATTTTATGAATATGAATTTATTAATATTTTTCATAATTAAAATTTTTTTTTCAGAATCAAAAGTAATGATGCATTATGTTTGGATTTCTTCACTGTATCTCGTAAAAAAAGAGTTATATCGATCGAGTTATTCTTTGTGACTATATTAATAAAAGTTTGAAATATGAATTTAACATTAGCGCCCTCGAACTTTGAACTCTTATAACTCTGTGAAAAAATAAGTAAAATATACAACCAATATACTTTTTCGCGTTGTCGCGATCCCAGGAATTCAAATATAAAATAAAAATGGGGCATTACTATTGAAAAAATCAATGTTGGTGCGCGTTTTAATATGTAGACGACCCCTAATTCAAAATTTGAGTTTATTTTCTGAAACTACTCACAATTCCTAGTCGAATGATACCTATTACATTTTTGTGAATCGATTAGCAACGAAGTTACATCGAGTGCTGCGTTTTTTTTTTCTCCGACTGTACATATCTATTGGGTGCAAAAAAAAAAAAAAAAAAAAGTGATATTTGTTGACCTATTGATATCTGAAGGATGTTTTTGGAAAAGTAGTGAATCATTTTTTTAATTCTTATAGATATCTTAATGATGTATTTGGCTGTGTGTGTCTTTACTACTAGCCAGAAACAGTAAAATTATAATGGAATATTTATTTATCATATTAGTGGATTCACTTATTTCGAAAAACAACGTAGATATGACGAAATTTCGATAGTCAATCAAATAAATGAGCTATTCCTGATAACAGACTGTTTCTATAATATTCATTTTCATTTGTTTAGATATATTTTATTATAGACCTAATTTATTTTATATTGGTACATTTATTTTATTTTTAATCTATATATTGTTAGTTAAAATAAAAAACGAGGGTACATAAACGGGTTTTTTGGTTCTAAATTCTGAAACTGAGGAAAATATCAGATTGATCATGCATATGAAATTTTTCTATTTAATTATATTTTAAAACATGCGTATTTTACGTTTCCATCATTATTATTTACGCTATTCTAGTAGTTGTTTGTTCCCAAGGAGCCCAAATATTCACAATTTTTAATTTTTGTCAAAAATTCTCCCATTTTTAAAAACTTAACCTACATTTTTTTATATGAGTGCAAAGGCGTAACATTTTTAATTGAAATTATGAAGTGCATTATAATACAAAAAAATCATAAAGACAAAAGTTTTGCGCAACTGAACTCTTAAAAAAAAAAAAAAAAAAAAGATAAAATACAATAATGATTACACTGAATACATTGCGGACTTGTAAAATACTTTTACTAAATAAGGTAACCTTTTAAAGAAACATTAGAAATTAGGGTATACCGTACAAGAGCAGAGTATGGAACAAAATTTTTAATTTGCTCCGGAACAAATTAAAAATGTTGTTATACGTCTTTATGTAGATTATTACATGTTTCAAATTACAATGCTGGCATTTAGTAGCATTAAAAAACTGCACAAATACTATAATTTTACGTTAAAAAAAAAAAAAAAAAAAACAGATTTGAATATCACTTTTATTAGGTTATATGAAATGAAGATACTTGTAGAGTGGAGAGTTTTCTCTTTCAATAATTTTGCATCAGCAGAACAGAAAACTTCAAAACTGCGTTCCATTAGTTCGTAATTTTCTCTGCCACTAATTTTAGACAGATTTTCTTTTTTTGTTTCTTTTTTTCTTTTTAATAAGCCCATATATATATTTTTTAATTTATTTTTCGAGAATAGTGATGGAAGGAAAAGACGTATTTTACATGTTACTTTCTCCCAATTAATGGCCAAGGATTTCGACTCTCGAAGCTGGTAAACCGAAGGTGCCGAGCTCGATCCAGGTCATGCTCGTCAGCCTAGCAGTTCAGAGTTATCCGTGGATTTCCTAATTCATGAAAATACGTGCTACAACACATTATAATGGCCCCTACGGAGAGTACTCCATCCTGGCCTAGTATCCTCGTATATTCTAGAGCCGTTAACAGCCACAAATCATCACAGTGCATGTCTCTTTCTAATTTTTCACTCAGACATATTATATATATGTATGTATATAACCTTTTTCAACGAAATGAATATAAAAGATCAGTATTTTTTACTCATTATTTAATTTACTTTAAAATGTAAACCTGGCTTCTTAAATAAATAAATGAAAAGAAATCCTCTAAATCGACAAAATTAAATATTATTATATATATTCAAATAATAAATACGAATAGCTTTTTAACTTTTCCTTTGAATAAAATCCTTCTAATGAAAATGGGAGAGAAAGTTATTTGTGCATAACAGAATTTTAAATCGTCAAAGTTACAAATTGCTTCCATTATAAAATTTAATGGAATTCCGAGAACTGCCGCAGGCACTCCTTTAATGGTGAGAAAAACATTTAAAATTATTTATATATTTTACATAAAATAAAACCTCCTTTCATAAATAAATGTACAGCTTTAGATATTCTTTATAATAGGAAAGAAGAATGCAATAAAAATACATTTTATTTTCTATTGGCAACTTATTTGTACCAATACATTGCATTAACATCAGTCGACTTTGTGTTACAGTAAAAAGTTTAACATAGGAAAACTTTTCTTTTTTTTTTTTTTTTTTTTTTTACATTTTCATATAATATAGATTATTGGCATTTAAATATCTGTTAAAAATGTTACTGATAATAGTGATAATTATTTTTTACGCAAAGTTTTTCTTATGAACAAAGTTTTTTACAACGTATATACTAACGGTTATGTGTTTTTTATTATTAAAATAATATTTTTTAAAGCTATTATATTTTTAAGGACAAATTAAGAAAAATGATGCTAAAAGTTAATGCTATCATTAAAAATAACACAAATTTAAGAACAATAATAGTGTACTTTGTAAATGAAATTACCAAAAATTAGTTATTATTTTATTATTCAAATGTTTTTCTTTTATTAAAGTGCGCAGGCATTCCTTTAAAATGATTAATTGCAAAATTTTTCATTTTTTTAAATATATATATTTAAATTTATAAATTTAACTTTTATGAGACCTCAAGCAGAAAAGTAGAGCTTTAAATAATGCCTGGCAGATGTTTGTTAAAAAGATGAGTTGAGAGGAAACTGGTAAAATTTCTAAATTCAGAAGTCCCTTGTGTGTTTAAAAATCTCCTTAGAAGAAATAAAATAAAATAAATTTATTTCAATGTTGAGTTAAATAGCATGAAATTTAATGATTGTAATTACTGCTGAGAAATGACATGCACTAAGCAAAAAAAAAAAAAAAAAAAAAAAAAAAGCCGCACTTTGATATTTTCCTTATCACCTTATCACCTTATCATGCTTGCCAACCATCTCATTATGAAGCGCAGAGCTGCCAACCAAATCCGGCAAATTGTTAGTACCGCCCCTTTTTCTACACCACTTAATTTTTAGAGTAATTCTCTTCAAATATATTTACGATGAATGAAGAAAACAAATACTCTAAAAATTTAGTGGTGTAGAAAAAGGGGCGTTTTTCTATGGGCGTTAACAATTTGCCGGATTAGGTTGGCAGGTCTGGAAGCGTAGTACTTTTAGTCACCGCCTTTTTTTGTACACCAGTAATTTTTTAGAGTAATTTCATTCTTATTTAATCGTAACACTGTTTGGAGAGAATTGCTCTAAATATAAAGTGGTGTGGGAAAAGGGGCGTATTTTCAAGGGGCGTTAACAAGTCTACGCTTATTAATGAGATGGTTGGCAGTCCTGCCTTATACTACCGCTAATTTTATTGTTTAAAAAGCAAATTTTCGAACAGATTTTATTATGTTGTCCTCCACATACTCTTTGGCATTGAGTCCAGTGTTAAAAATGAAATACAATTGAAAGGAAAATTGTAATTTTAGAAAGTATTTCAAAAAATGGCAAGGATAAGGCAATTAACGATGTCACAAAAGGTGTTAATTTTAGAATGAAAATCAAAAAATATTTTAATACATGAGATGGCAAAATAATTAAATGTTAACGAAATATTGGTAAAATGGTTTTTAGCAATATATGTAATTGTTTGGCCGTTTAAACTGGAAATGTGGCTTTAGGCGGCCATGTTGCTCATCCAAGCGAGATGACCGTAAGTTAAAAATCCATTGCTTTAAAAATCGGTTTGTATTACATCTAGAACATAAAACATATTCAGAAAAAGTGTTTAGCAGCATAATTTCTTTAACTACCGTGCAGCAACTATTAAAAAATGCAGGTTTAAACGACAGAAAATTTGAAAAAATTCCATTCTTAGTGAAAAGAATTAGGAAAGCAAGACCTCAGATGGCTAAAAAAAATTAAAAATGATTAGTTAGTTATTGGGCTGGACTGGTTCTCTCTGATGAGTCAAGTTTAACTTATTTTGAGCTAAAGAAAACAAACAGATCTCATAACAAAAATATGACTGACTTAATGAAAATCGCACTTTTAAAACACTAACACGTTCTCCATACATTATGGTACGGAGGTGCATAACTTTTCAAACAGTCGGGCAAATTTTTATGCTCAAGGGATCAATTAACTCGAAATAAAACACAGCCTTTATAAAAGTGGTGCCTGACCGACTATTTTGGAGGTTTCTTGAACATTTCTGCCGAACAGCATTTCAAAATGATAATGCACCGTAGTACGCGGCGTCTGTGCTAAGTTTATTCACTTCAAATAGTCAAAATTTCCTATCCATTCCCATGAGAACCTATAATTCTGTGAATAATCATACATTTTTTCGCTTTAAGTTAAATCCCACAAAAGATATAGTAGAATTTCTTCTTTACCAGACATGAAAATAGTTCTAATCGCGATCCGCTAGAAAATGTTTCGCCGATAAAAAGGCGGAGGAGGGTGGAGAGGATTGGAAAACTGCAGCCTAGAACTCTACCAGAACTAGAAAAAAGGTATTTGTGATATCTGGCATATTGAAATTTCTGAGATTTATATTAAAACACTGTATGACACTATGCCATTGGGCATTAAAGCAGTAATTCCATATAAAGGGGGAATTAACTCAATACGGAATACATATTTTTAATAAAAAATTTCTTAAATCTAACAAATAAATAGTTTTATTTCATATATTAAAATATAATTTGTTTATTTCATACAATAAACCACAATAGAATACAAAGTGTATGGTTATTGCATTATGTTAATAATGCATACTTGCCAACCATCTCATTAATAACCGTACAATTGTGAACGCCCCCTGAAAAAACGCCCCTTTTCTCACACCACTATATTTTTAGAGTAATTCTCTCCAAATGTTGTTACGATTAAATAAGACTAAAATTACTCTAAAAAATTATTGGTGTGAAAAAAAAGGCGGGTACTAAAAATTGTACGGTTTATAGTGAGATGGTTGGCAAGTATGATAATGAAAGTTTTATCAAATTCTTATAAAGTACTTCGTAGAGTACAATAAAGCGAATTATTATATCGAAAATGTTCACAGGTAACATTTCATCCTTTGGTATTATGCAAATAAAACAGTTTTATTTGTTTCAACCCTTAATTTTAAAGTAATTACGAATAAAAAGGTATAAGTCATTTTTTCTGCAGTGCGGCTTTTTTTTTTTTTTTTTTTTTTTTTTTTTGTCGCTTAGTATATATACGAAGAACATAGCAAATGAAATAATTTCTAATTTGATTGATAGTTAAAATGTGTTAGTAACATGGAGAAAATAATAAGTGTTTCTTAATTTTTTTTCTAGTTATCTTTTCTTTTATTTCTCATATAGGATGAACAATCATTAGAAGGAATACAGATTTTTAACAAGTGTAAGCCATCCAAATATATAAAAATACTCTGATACAGGTAGTGGTGATGTAGAAGTGCCAGGGTTCGTACCAGTGTTGCCAGATTGGGGACTTTTTTATTCAACAGTCACCAATAAATTTGAGAAGTGATATTTGATTTACATAATCGATGAATAATCTTCGAAGCCAACTGAGAACACGAGAATCCTAGGCCTGATAAAAAGTCTTTCCGTAGAGATATTTCTAAGAGGATCTAGCACGTCCCTAACAGCATGCTTATCCCAAGTGCATCCTGCGTATGTCCCTAGGATTTTCGTCTATACGATATCCTTAGGATGTTCTGTAAAGAAGGTGTGCTGTTAGGGGCATTCATGCGACTTTCGGAAAAAATCACGGAAAACTCCGTAGAGTTAGGATGGTAAAGCTTCCGGAATTCGAACCCGGTACCTAGTGTCAAACACCTTTAGGCCAATAAAATATCTTAAAGAAATATTGTAATAACTACTTCATAACTATTTATACTTTTAAAAATATTGCTTTGTCTTGCAATAATTTAATGACCCAAAAATGAGATATAAAATCATCAAAACAATGTTCATAAATATTCAAAAAATGTATGATTGTTAGTAACTGCCAAATCTAAAATTTTAAATATTTTTGTTAAATTGGCAGTTATATAATTTCTATCCACATTACTTTTTTTTTAAACATCATTTAAATACAAAAATTGTTTTGCAAAATATGCCAAATAGACATTATTCTATTTTTAAATAGAATTAAAAGTCTTAAAAACTTCCAGCACAAATACTTTACATCACGATGAACTTGAATATACTCTAAAATAAATTTAAATTTAAAAAGTAACATTCCACAAAGTTTTTGAAAACACCAAAATTATTTAATAAAGAAAAAAAAAACTCATATAATAAATACTTTTATAAAATAGTTTAAAACTTATTTAACCACAAACATACATTTTTTTTATTTGTTCATATTTAAATTTGGACTATTTTGTTCATCCCACTGCTTTTGTGGCTTGCTGTATCTTTATTCCATAGGCCTGACAATAGCTCATAAACATTATGTTTTAAAAATTACGAAAAACATTAAGTGATTTTTTTTTTACATAATTATTTTGCAAACAAATTATTCGATTAATTTGGACATAGTATGATTTTAACTTGAAACGGCTATTTAACAGTTTTAAAAAATCTGAAAAAAAAAAAATGAATATATTATACTTTGAAATTATATTCAATTCAGATGCATGATCAGTAGATTATATCTTACAAAAATTTTGCAAAAATTTATTAACTATATCTTTTACACAATGCAAATCACTATTAAAGATTTTTTTTTTCAGTGCTAAGTAAAAAAACATTTGCATTATGAAAAGCAAAGAGACTTATTGAATGTTACAATTCATTTCAATACTAAATCAATAAGCGAGATATATATTTTCCAGAAAGATTTTAAACGATAAATATCCATCATATTATTAGATGTATTTGAATTTTTAATATTAAAAAATCCGAATCATTTATTAATATTTAATTAATTGTATTTAATCCATGTTTAATCTGCGGAGATTTTTCGGATATCAAGTATTTTATTAGTCATAATATTTCAAAATCAGGGAAAGATTAAGTGCATTGCTTCTGGTATTAACTCAGACAGCAAATAATTTTATTAAGCTTTTAAGCGCCATTACGGATCTTGAAGCGATACATTGACATTTTATTAGTAGAATTCCGAATTAATGAACATGAATATTTGTGCTTCAGTCAATAATTTTAATTGGAATCTTTCTAATGAGAAAATCATTCGGGAATATTCTAATATGTTAGAATTAATGAAATGTATTAAATAAATTACTATTTATTTTCTAAAAATCTATCTTATATAGTCTTTGTTGTGTAGTTTTAAATCGTTAATTTTTTATTAATTAATTATGAAAATAACGTTGTAATACAAGATCTTTAAAACTTGCAGGTTGAAAATACCTTTTCTCAACGTTGTACTAATATTTAAATATTAATATATATATATATATATATATATATATATATTTTTTTTTTTTCTTTTTCAATATTTTCTACATTAGAACTTAGTGTAATATATTTTGTCAAATAAATATAGGTTAGACTGAGGGAAGATGCCGTAGTTTTCGTTTAATATTTCTTTAAATTTCCCTGTTGGTTATATTTGTTATTATTTGATATCTTGTAAAAATTATACTTTTGAGTACATATTAAAAACACCAAACTCAAAAATGTTAAAAATATTTAACGTCAGAAATATTGTAATTTTGTTCAAATAAAAGTTTTTCTTAACGCTTTCGTTTCATCATCTCAACCCAATCTCGGGTAAAGATGACTTAAGAAGTTTCAATTTAGAATAAACATTTTTATGAAACAAAATGTGTATTTTATTTTAAACACATGATGAGCATAGACAAACTAGAACAAAACATTACCTATTAAAATATTTAATATCTTGCTAAAAATAATGCTAAGACGTATAAAAAAAAAAGAAGACAAACTGCATCTATTTTCACTGTAAAACTACCAGCATCTTACACCCAAAGCGTTCAATAAGTCTGCTTATTAACTTAGAAAAGTGGGAACCACTCCCCGTTATGTTTGGTGAGAAGGCCAGACACAGTACTTAAAAAAAAAAAAAAAATCCGAATTATTTTTCCCTGTTTAAACTCATATACAGTTATTCTTCGACCACAGATCATGAAACCATGGAAGCATCTGCGCAAGTGCTAACTCAACGAGTCCAATGCTAAAATAGGGGTGACAGTCATCTGATTCAGAGAAAATGAGCAATAACACAGAGTGCGGAATTACTGGACGCTTTCCAAATTTCAAACTGTCGGTCAAGCTGGCATCCCTCCAACATTTTGGACGCGTCCTCACTGCTAGTTTTAGGATATGTGGCTGCACTGTATGTACATACTGCACTGTATGCTTTACATAATTAAATAAACAACGGGCAATCCAATATTTTAACATTAACCGGACGTAGATAGATAGATTATTGATAAAACTAATCCAAGAAACAACTGAAAATTAAAAAAAAAAGGAACATACTTTTCGTTACTGATGTACCTCTCCTATGAGTGGCCTGCGTTCCACAACGGCGCCTGCCTATAAGAGAACCGTGGGACAGGCATCTTGTACAATGCTACATAGATGCCAACATTTTAATTTATTCCGGAGTACTTTTAGCCCCGCCTTTATTTCATACCACTTAGTTTTTAAAAGTAAATTTTTACTTCATCGAAGTTATATATTAGAGAAATTTTTTCTATAGATAAAGTGGTACGAAATAAAGACGGGACTAAAAATTCTCCGGAATAAATTAAAATGTTGGCCTCTATGCAATGCAGCATCCTATTCCCCAAATAAGTCTAATTTGTAACAAAATTATATATTTCGCGTAAAAATAATCATTTATTTCTTATGAACAGGCCTTTTTTTTTTTTTTTTTTTTTTTTTTTTCAAATCAAAATACTTTATTTACTAAATTACACAAAATGCATTATTTACTAATTAAATACTTTTTTTTTTTTTTTCTTTTACGTTTTGCGTGACTATTATTTTTTAGACAAACCATAGGTGTTTTTATTAAATTTTTGAGCTTTTTTTTTCATATATATTATAACACTTTTTAATACAAATGAATGATGTTTTAATTTTGAATAAAGTTTTCTTCAAAAAAAAAAAAAAAAAAAAAAAAAAAAAAGTAAGTATTTAAGAAAATGACTTCTGAAGATGTACAGTCACCCCCCCAAAAAAAACGCCATCCCCGCACCTAATTTCGCCGTAAATTATCGTAGAAACATTTAACTGGTACCGATCGATTTGTAATAATGTCTAGTTTATAACGGTATAGTTAAATTTTGCCTAAGGGGTCGTCTACATATTAAAACTGGCATTAACTTCATTTTTTTCAATGGTAACCCCCACTTTTTATAATTTATTTATTCCGTCTATACATTTAGAAAATATAAATCACGATCTACCACCCTGTATACATTATTTATTAAGTTTCACACCGGAAAAAAATTTAAGAAATGTTAATTATAAAATAAAAAAAAAACGACTAATTCACAGAACTTTCTGAGTTAGTTTATGAATTAAAAGATTTTTATTCGTTTCTATTGATTAACCCCTTCCGCTCCAGGCTAGCTGTAGTGTAAATGTCTGAAATACCAGATTTTAATTTTGAAATAGCATCGTATACTTTCTTTGGACGTATGCACGTACGTCCATGGTATTAATGGCCATTAATACTAGGACGTACGCACGTACGTCCCTGGAGTGGAAGGGGTTAAACATCAGATAGTTCACTTCATACGAAGAAAATTAAATAGCTTGAATAGATATTAAAATATCTATCAAAAGAGAAAAAAAAAAAAAAAAAAAAAAAAGATGAATGGTTTTAAATTTGTTTGAAAATTCAAAATTATTTTAACTCAAGCTGCCATATAATTGTCTGAAACGGCGGCACTCAACCTGGTTCCCACGGCTGTTTCACAGTGACAATGGGAGTTTGTTCTGATACTGCAGTACTTTCATTTTCTTTAATTGACTTTTTTAAAATATTAAAACAGATTTTTTTATTTTTATTTATTTATTTATTTATTTATTTAATTATTATTATTTTTTTTCATGACATTATTAAAAACTTTTACATAAATTTCCAAGATATTCTTTTGCTTTTATATTTTATAATGTGTAACAAATTAATACGTAAAATAATAAATCCTACTACTTAATGGGATGTTCTAAAATTCTACACTTTAACACAGATACCGAAGTGGACGGTGGGTGTAGAAAGGCTGACTACCCTTAATCTAAATCTTCACTTGAAAAGGTCAAAATGTTACATAACTCTTTTTTTTTTTTTTAAGGAAAAAAGAAGAAGATAAGGAGATCAAAAGGAATATAAAGCATATTAAACGTCAATACCCTTTAAACACTGGAAAAAGGCGGGGTTTTGTATTGTGTGTCATTTGGGAGCTGTAGAGTGCCAGAAAATTACTTTATGTAATAAAACTTTTCATTTAAAGGGTATTTAAAGCAGCATTATATTTAATACATAGACTATTCAGAAAAAAAATACCATTCATCTGGTTCATGAAAAATAAAGAACATTTTCTGGCATTGCTCTATGTATATACATTCTTGTCAACCTATCCCGGAAGATTACTGGTCCCGCCCCTTTCCGTACATTTTTTTCCCATCAGTCTTTTTAGAGCCGTGTCAGCCATCGGTGGCTGACACTGATCTTTCCATTTAGGCTAAGTCAGCCGGCAGTGTAAAATATGATATAAAAATACAGAACTTACATAGTTTTAAGTAATTACTGACAATTTATTTAAAATTTACTTCATGTTTTTTTTTTTTTTTTTTTTTTTTAATAGGATTTTTATAGGATTATATCGTTAAGGCCTAATGGGGTTTATTGAAACTCGATGAACATAACACGCTTCTAAGCAGCACGTGTGGCCTGAATGGGATTTCCATAAGAATTCGCGTGGCGCTCAATGAGTTAATCGTAAATGTATTTGAAGTTAATTACTCTAAAAATTAAATTGTGTACACACAGGGGCGGGAACTAACAATGTTACGGGTTAGGTTGGCAAGTATGCATATATATTTTGCTTGATTTATAAAAATTTATAACACATTTTCTTCTTTTTTTTTAGTATTTTGTGTTTATATCTCTCATTAAAAATAAATACAATATTCATATATAAACATTCCCATACAGTAATGTATATAAACATATTGATTAAAGAAGATTTTTTGATATTATATAATTATTCTTCTATCTGTATAGTATATTAACACAAATATATTTTGTAAATTTCGCAGCATCGAAAAACAGCAACATAGCTTCCATATCAAGGCTTAATGTAAATAGCAACGCCTTTTCACAAATTTTCTAAAACTTTATAATATAAAGCAAAATAATTTTGCATATTTGTAATTAAATCATTTAAGTTTTGTGTTCAATAATCGATGTAGTAAATACCATTGTGATATATGCATACCAGCGTCACATATAGAGTCAAATAGGAATATGCAAATTTGTCTTTTTTTTTAAATAGTGTTTCAGCGAATCAGAGGCGGGTTCTTTTCTTTTGAAATTCTTTCACAATCCCCCGCCTACATTGTGATAACTTTACAATAATATGCCAATTTGTATAATAAACATCGAAATATTGCTTAGGAAACAATAAAAATAACATAAAGGTAAATTAAAATAGTTTTCCGTCAAATTATATACAAACATTTACTTATAGAGGATACAGATTATAACAAGTGACGGCCCCCTAACAGTAATAAAAAGTGAATATCACTGTAACTCAAAAAATAATGTCAGGAACGAGCTGTAAATTTGGAAACCTATGTTTTTGATGATGCCCGTTCTATTCGTGCAAAAATTAACATAGGTCATAATTCATAATTTTTTCAAATATGAATTTATTAATAATTTTCATAATTCAAAAAATGTTTTTTTAGCAAAAATTTGCATGGAATATGTTTGGGTCACTTCATTCTAACGAATAAAAAAAACAGAATTTAAATATCATAATTATTTCGGAAGATATGATTTAATGTTTGTCACATTCATTTAACATTAGCACCCCCAAACTTTGACAGCTTATAACTCTATGAAAAATTGAGCGAAATATATAAACTATACCATTTTCCGTGATGATTTGATCCAAAGAATTCAAATAAATTATAAAAAATGTGGGTTACCATTGAAAAAAATGAAGTTGATGTCAGTTTTAATATGTAGACGCCCCCCTAAGTAAAATCTAACTACAACATTATAAACTAGACGTTATTACAAACTGATTGGTACCAGTCGCATGTTTCTACGATAATTTACGGCAAAATTAGGTGGGGGGGTGGGGCGTTTTTTTTTTTGGGGGGGGGGGTGACTGTACATATACATTAACGTGAAACTTTTGCTCTTCCCGTCAAGAAATTCTCATATTGAGCTACTAATTCACGTTTTTAAATCTAAGGTTTTTCTACAATAAACGTAAACAAAAACCACGATTTTTTTTTTTTTTTTTTTTTTTTTTAATTAGAGTTGTTAAAATTAAACTTCTGTTGTAAAAACGGACGTTTCATTACAAGCGCTGAAGAGGTTCTGTTAGGTTGGGATTGAAGCTCTACGGTAATTTTCCACATATGAACGTTCAATAGACCGGAACTTATGGCCTAAAGTGGATTACGAACCACTATGAACATCCATATTACAATCGGGACTCGGACCGGGCACACTGAAAAATCAAAATTTTTACTAGATGGCACATTGCATGGGAAGGGGGGGGGGAGGTTAGATGGCGAGTGTAACAAATATTCACAGATAATCAACAACTGATCAATAAATATTCAAACTGTTTATCCGCTATCTATGAGCTATTTTCGTTGTTAGATTTTCTGTTTTCAAAGCAAAGCATTCCTAGTAGACATTTATGAACATTTTTTTAATGAATCGTCCGTATACTATATTTAGTGGTGATGATCCGTTCAGCTTATTTAGCTACAAGGCGCTGCTTGTAGTGAAATATTTATTATAAACATCCTATTTTTACAGCTTAAACAGTCAAAAATTTTTAAGGGAAAAATCAACCAAATATGCTTTTAGAAACGTATCTGTATCTGAGATATGAACGTAGGCGAATTTTTCGAATATTTGCAAGTAGTCTTTCTCTTCAAAAGCAATTCTAAATTGAAGAAGTTTTAAACAATTCTTAAAATTTTCACTACTAACTATTGATTAATAACGGTTTTGAAACGAATAAAAAAACAAAACCCAAAATAAATGTAATCTTTTTTAATGAAATTTTTATATATATTTAATCTCATAAAAACCGATAAAATGTACAGGTGTTTCAACACAGCGGTTAAAAATTTTCAGAAGAGATGGAGTATCAGTAGACGAATGGAAATCACATAGCTATGCATAAAATGCTTTCCTGGTGCTATAGTGACGAAACAAAATAGAATTAAGTAGGGGGAAAACATGTCTTTTGTACTTAGCACCGCATAAAACTAAGAAATAAGAACAAAAAGAGACTACAATCATCATCAAGGAAGGTGTTCGAAATTAAGACCACGGCTCTGATGGAAGACTCACATCTCCGAAAAATGGAAGATATAATGTTCTCGAAAATAACGGGCGTGTTCCAGACCTGTATCTGCCATGATGCGTGCAACAAGTTCCTCAGCACTGTTAATGCGAATTTCGTACACCAATGTCTTTACGTACCCCCCAGAGAAAGTAATCAAGGCAAGTGAGATCTGGCGATCAAACGGGCCAATAATGAATCAGATCACGCCGCCCGATCCCTTGTTAGCCCTTCGTTGAATTCAGGTGGACACGCACTTCACTGCTGTAATGGGTGTAGGCCCCATCCTGCTGAAACTATATGTACGAACGCTTTGTAGCGGATACGTGTGGGTCATCCAACAGATGAGGCAATACTTGCTGAAGGAATGTCAGATAGTTTGCACGGTTAAGGTGTTGGGCAACAAGTACGGCCCGACGAGGTGGTTCCCTACGACGCCAGCCCATACATTTACCTAAAATCGTCCCTGGATTTCTCGGGTTCTTGTTGCATGTGAGTTCGCCTCTGCTCACATTTTGGTATTTTGTGAGTTGTACATTCACTTCCGCGTGAAGATCGTCTTATTTGTTAATAATATAGTGGCTGGGAAACTGGAATATCTTCTGCCTCTATTTCGTACCACTAAAATTTTAAAAGTATTTTTTTTTTTTCTTATTTTGTGGAAGTTATGTATTGAAATTTTTTTTTTCTATAAATAAAGTGGTGCGAAATAAAGGCGGGGCTAAAAATACTCCGGAATAAATTAAAATATTGGCAGCAATGCTTTTCGTGGATCGAATTTTCTTTCTTTGAAGGTCTTTGGTCTTCGCACCCTTGGACAGTATTTTACATTACCGGACCCTGGCTTGTATCTTACCCTGGGAAAATTCAAGAATGTCTTCCTGAGAGCACTTTTGTCAAGCGCCGTTATTAATTGAGCCTTGTGTGATGATCAAATGATGAGGCTGGATCACGCGTGACAGATGAATACTATAATTTTATTTTTTGACACCAGCAAAATTTTAGAGTATCAATCTATTGCTTGAATTACATCTGTTTTAGATTTTGTATACAGCGGTCGCTTAAATATAACGTTTGTTAAAAAATAAAATTATAGTATCCATCTGGCAACTCTGGGATTGACCCTGCTGCTTTGCATCCACGAGTGGCGATTCTCTTCTTAGTGTTGGGAATAGGCGATATATCGAATGGAGGAACTGCATTTGAAGTTTCCGAGTTTAAAATTTACATCAACTCAACTTAAAAAAAAGGGCATCTATTTTATGTAACCTAAAGCATAGCTGCCAATATTTTAATTTATTCCGGAGTATTTTTTAGCCCCGATTTATTTCGTACCGCTTATTTTTTTAAAAGTAATTTTGTCCCATTTTATCGAAGTTATATATTGGACAAATTTTTTCTATAAATAAAGTGGTGCGAAATGAAGGCTGGGCTAAAAGTACTCCGGAATAAATTTAAATATTGGCAGCTATGCCTAAAGGCGTACGTGATTAAATGCCAGAGATCGAAGTCTCCGTCTTTTGTTCAGGACACTTTCAAAAATGAGAAATTTTTACTTTTTTGCTACCACTATTTTAACCGTTTGCTCTCGAACTTCGCCTTTCAGGCGACATTCTATTCATTACTTACAATCGAACGTCGCTCGAGAGGCGCCATGACCAATTAAGGAACCATATATATCTTATATCCACCAATGATGTTCTGCAACTAAAAGTGCTATAACAGGTGTAGTACTTCTTCGAGAAAGAGACTTCACCTACATTTTTTATTAAGTGTCTTAGGGTGTCACTTGCCTTGGCTATTGGTAAATGGCCGAGAATGCTTTGCAAAATATCACACAACGGAAAATTATAAATCGTAATATTCATATATAATGTTTGTAATGTGTAAATATACATCAAATATAGAAATAAAATGTTTATATTTAAAATTCTTATGTTTTATATTTTGCATTTTGTTTTATTAAAACTGTTTTCGGGTATCTCATTACGCTTACTAAAAGAAGGTTCGACTGCGAAATGTTAAATTTCCATCACACTTCAGGCCTGCACATTTAGAAAATACAAAGTGGTCGACATAAAAGAGGCCACTGACAAAAAAGAAGGCACGGCCGTCGAAAAAAGGGTATAAACTTGCATTATGCTTACCTTTTAGTACGTGGCCAGCTTAACATAAGGTCAGTCAGATCTTATACAGGGTGGGGCATAAAGATCTCCCCATTTTAAAAGGTCAATAAAAATATATAAGACATTGAAAACAAATATTTTATGTTTACATTCGGAAAGAATAATGTTTGCCATAAATTAATTTTTACAATCTGCAACAATTTTTGCTACTTACGAAAAAGGATATCGTCTTGTTTACGAGCTGAACGTCGTGGTGATTGCGTTACAGCATCACTTACTGCTGTCACGTTCTCCAGAGTTCGAACATGTCGTGGTCTACCGGGCGACTTTCGTTTTAAACACGAACCTGTTTCTCTAAAATTGGCAACCCATACGGATATTGTCTTTCTGTCGGGTATTTTTCCATGCCTGTTTACTCCAAAGTGCCTACGAAATAATCGTTGCGTTTGAACGATGGAATCCGCGTTTTTAAAATAAGTTTCAACAACGAACGCCGATGTTCACTAGTCCAAGACATACTGTCAACTGAAATAGCGTAACCAGGGAAATATAACAGCGCTACTTCGGATACGCCCTCTACACTAGCGCCGCCGCAGCGACAGCGGCAAATTATGGAGATCTTTATGCCCCACCCTGTATTAAGCTAGATTAGCTATATTAGATTTAGCTAGACTAACTAAAAGGCGGAAACTACGAACCCTGCTGTACTTCTATACTTTTGAATAGATCTCTTACACAATTCTATTTCTGTTCTCAAGCCACGCCGTTTTAAGAAGCATTCTCTAATACGAAAAAATATTTTATCAGTACGGGAAAAATTAGGAAGTTTTATATGGGGATCACCAAATATCTGGAAAATAGGTTCGAGTTGTTGGTCAGGGGTGAAAGTGGTTATCGTCATCGACAACACTATTTTTATTTAGAAAAATTGAGTATATTTTTAAACTAATATACTCCGATTAAATACCATTGTGATTTTTGCTAAAAAATACCGGTGGGAGAGTTCCGTCAAAAGACGGAAAACTTTCACCCCTGTTGTTGGTTTACCCGTGCGAAAACGGCTTCGTGAGCAAACAGTTAATAGAATAATCTCTCTCTGGTATTTAACGACAACACATTACTATACAAATAATGTAAAAATTTCTGTATAAAAGAAGTAGTAGCAAAAGAACGAAATTTTTTGATCATTTAAAGTGTCATGAAAAAAAAAAAGCGGAGACTTCGAGCTCTGCTAAAGGCATGCTTTTAAAAATAGCTTTGGATCTCCACTTCCCGAATATTATTGTAAAATTATTTTAAACTATCCAAGAGAACATGAAAAAGAAACGATTTCAGATATCTGTCAAAAGTTTGTAGTCCAAAACAAGCACCAATTCGCACTACAACTTACACTGCAACCACACTACTTGAAAGAATGGCTATCCAAGGACCAACTGCTATCCAACCTATCCTATTAAAAAAAATCCACAACTACTATCTACTATCTCATATCAACAAGTTGCACCGTCTACAGTTCTTCACGCCAGTCTTCAGCATCTCCCATAGCCACTTGTGGAGAGATGCCCATTTTTACCACTTCTCCTCTACACTGTTAAAAAAATGCAACTTTGCTGCCAGAAATTCTCTGTAATTTGAGAAAAAAGTCGTAAATTAAGGAAAAATTACGTTGACAAAACATATTTTTCTGTAATTACAGAGAATTTCTGGCAGCAAAGTTACATTTTTTAAACAGTGTAGTAATTAGGTTTTCCACGGCTCGTTATTTTAAACCCTCTTTCAGCAATAATGTATTAACACTTTCGCGACCGCTGATGTAGATTCACGTCATTTGAAAATCTGCATCTCCGCCAGTGGGAATTTCTGTAGTAATTTTATATCATTTATTTCTTAAAAATATGCACAATATTCATATTTGTACAACCAATATACTATAGATAAAAATACTTTGATTAGGAAGAGTATAATTATAATGTATATCCACTTGTAATTTCAATATGAATATAGACAATTTTGTTCTCAAATATTGCAACTTAGAAGAATAACGCCCACATGCGGACCTTACTGTAAAAAAAAAAAAAAATAAATAAAAAATAAACAATAACTTTCGGTCGCGAAAGTGTTAAAATAAATTTCTTATTACACACCCACTGCACTTTTTACATAGTTCGTACAATCCTTGAATTTTCTGAATTTTCTACACCAGTATTATTATTTAGAAAATTTTGATGTTAGTAAAATCCTTAAAACTTAAAAGGAAATATATTGTATAAAAATACTCAGTCTTTGAAAAAAAAGGTGTGGCCGTACGTACCATGTGTTGTATTGTATATTAGTCGGATAAAATTGCTTGTAGAATAGGAAATTCCCGGTTCGATGATTTCAAACTAAATTGGCCGTAAAGAATCTTGACATCGGAATGGAGAGATAATTTTTTTTAAGATAGTAGTTGTGAAAAACTCCTAAGAAAAAGGCGTTGCCGTCGGGACCCTTGTAATATAATTTTCCTAAAACATTTGCATACCTACCAACCATCTCAAAAGTAAGCGTAAAATTGTTAACGCCCCCTTTTCCACACCATTCTATTTTTAAAGTAATTCTCTCCAAATGCTGTTAGGATTAAAGAAAAATAAAATTACTGTAAAAAAAGAACTGGTGAAAAAAAAAAAAAAAAAAAAAAAAAAGAAAAAAAGAAAAGAAAAGAAAAGAAAAAAGCGGGTACTAAAAATTTTACACTTCATGGTGAGATTGTTGGCAGGTATGCACAGAGCCAGATTAAGGGGGAAGCACACATTATCTCCTCTCTCACCGGAATATTTTTACAATTATTTTTTACTTCATGTCATAGAAATTCCACGCTTTGACGAGGAAATATTTTTTATAAAAAATGAACGGTGTAAAACAATCCAATTCACTCACCGTTATTAGACACCAGAATTAATTTAAAATAATTTTTAATGAGAATTTTCTGTTTATTATAG
Organism: Salticus scenicus; assembly: GCA_963930645.1. NCBI lineage: Eukaryota > Metazoa > Arthropoda > Arachnida > Araneae > Salticidae > Salticus > Salticus scenicus. Next base: position 263,079,365 of record OZ005651.1, on the reverse strand, counting down.
AAGGAAAGTATTTGTTAAAAAATAACGGTGTAAGTATAAATATTGTGTGCTTCCCCCTTAATCAGGCTCTGGGTATGCATTTGTAGGAAAAAACTTACATAATATAAATTTATTTCAATAAAATAACTAATATGGATATACATAAATAACTAAAAATAAATTTTAGCCAAACATAAAAGTTTTCAAAAATAAAATGTATGTTTTATAAAACAGGCTTTATAATGTGAAAATAAATTAGAACGATTTTCCTTAAAATCTTTTTACATTAATAAATTGTGGTTCCATTGTATAAGATATAATGAGAATATAAATACCTAAAGACACCATACCTATAGGCAGAAAAGTAATGCTGCCATTTTCACAAAATAACAAATATTTCAATATCGTATTATACTTATTATTGGGCTAGTGTCTGAATATATCGTAATAGGTAGATATTTACAACACCATACAAAGTTCATATATATAAATAATTGCTTAAGATTTTGAATCAACATTGATTTATCATAATCATCACTTGTGTAATCGGCAGCATAGATACACGAGCTTAGTAAACAATGTTAGAAACGTAGGAATTGTTCTGCAGTGTAAATATTCTAATATATCTGTGTTACATTAGAAATAGTTGCGAATTAATTTAGTAATCGTCTAAGAATTAAAATTTTAAGTATTTTCTTTTACTTTTTCTTAAACAGATACAGATAAAATTTGTTAAATCAAAATGTTTGAATACTCATTAAAAAATAGTTACTTTGTTCATGAAATTTGTAAAATTATTAATTTATTAAATTTAATTTTTTTTCATCCTATTCTAAAATTCAAGAATTCGATAGAATATTCTTATTTTTGAGTTATAATGATAATTTATTATAGTGACATAATTTAGAATATTTTCCCATAGAAAAATAATACATGATGAAGATAAACGCACCAGTAGTGGACACTTTAAGGGAATTTTCCGTCTATTTTGTGTGTAATTTCCTAAATTTTAGAGTTTCAAAAAATAATTAATATTTCACACCTTTACTAACTCTTTCTTAACCCGACTGTTTTATGAAAATTGCTAATTGTAGCATTTATATATGTAAAAAATTACAAATCCGGAGAGCTTAAAATGAGCCAGTAGTGGACCCTTTTTCTTTCCAGTAGTGGACCCATTTGAATTTTTGCTTAAAATTAAGATGACTAAACATTTCTATGTCTTGGAGACAGACCTGTTTTAGCAGTTTGTCCTCACATGCAGGAATCCCCGTTGGGGGCCAACATTTAGGGCTGAAATTTGAGTAAATTTTTCTTCGCACTAGTGCTACACTATTAGTTACTCTGCGCTGAAAAAAAATTCGAGCTCTGATACCATTCTTGCTGATTCTTATGTAAAATGACCTCCTGAATCCTAATATGGCTTCCATTTTGCTCAGTCACCCACTGTTTTCTAGAAACATCCCCCTCCCTCATTTTTTATCACTGTTCAGTAATTTTATGACCATGAATTTTATTTGGAGAATGAAAACGAATTAATTTAACACTAAAAGAAAAAAAAAAAAAAAAAAAAAAATTAGTTTATTTCATAATATTAATAATAGATTTAAAAAATATAAAAAATGTAATGGGTAATTTCAGTGGCAAATATCCCCCTAAACTTTCCCCTTGCCACAAATATTCATGTTTTAGAATTTCCCAACTCTGTAGCCCCTCAGAAGATATTTAACAGTTAAAATAATCTTCATCCCCCATTCCCTAAAAATCAAATTTATAGCCACAAAATTACCGAAAAGTGATAAAAATAGGGGGCCGTCTCTAAAATACGGTGGGTTTTAGGGCAAAATGGCCGTCATATTCTGAATCAGGAGGTCATTTTACTTAAGAATTTCTCAAAATGGTGTTGGGGGCAATTTGCATGCCGAGCGGTGTTATTGGAGACTGTAGGGGTATCACTAATAAGGCTAGTCAGTAGACATCCCATTACAATTTTCTTTTTGTAGCCGCAGTGTCCTCCATTTTTCCATCAAAGTTAAACTTTTGAGGGTTATCAAATGTCTCCGGAGTATCCTTAGGGGGTGAGTTTCAGACCGTCTTTAACTGCCCATAGTGTAGCACCAGTGCGACATAAAATTCACTCATGCTCAACCCTCTAAATACTGACCGCAATTATGCTATTTCAATGTCGATGTTTCAATGGGAACTGAACTTAACCAACAAGCCAAATATTGTACCAAAAAAAAAAAAAAGGAATGCGAATAAAAAAATTAAAATCTCATGATTCAAGCGAATTTTCATTTTGTTTAGTTTTCTAAATTTGGGAAAGTTTGGGATCCACCTTCTTCGCAGAAGATCAAAATTGTGATAGAATGTCTCCTTACTCTTCTAGGAGTAAATCTCAGACAGGTGCCAATTGCTAAATGCGTAGTTTTAGAGTGACGTTTAAAAACACTGAATTCAACTCTAAAATATCGAGATTACAGAATTGTGTCCACTATTAGATCTGACCTTAAAAGTCACATGAGCCAGTAGTGGACAGGGCTGTCCACTATTAGTCATGATGACATTTTTTGGTACCAATAGGGGACACCCATAAAACAATATCTATTAATACAAGATTTAAAAAACAGCAAAATAAAAGAATCCTGCATACTTATTTTAGTCATATGAAAGCAAAATGTAGAAGAAACCAGTTAAAAATAAGCAGAGAGAGAGCAAATAAAATTTCTTTTTCTTATTCGAAGTGATAAGAAGAAAACGGCAAAATCACAGAAATTCTAAATTTCTTTAATTAAACTAATATTATTTTAAAACTAATGGCCGGAATTATTTTTAGTTAAAAGGTTTAACAGTAGAGGACTATAACTTCCTTCCTGAACATTGCTCTAATCTTCAGAATTATTATGTAGCTTATTTTCCGAGTTTAAAATAAAAAGTGTCCACTACTGGTACAGAGTCCACTACTGGTACGTGTACCTTAACATAATTTTTCATTTTAAATATTTTTTGCGCTGTATGTCCTTTTTCGTTTAAATGGTGGAATTTTATTTTATTTTTTTTTGTGCTTTCGAAACACGTACTGATGTTATTAGATTAATGGTGTGTCTGATCCTTAATTATAAATTAGTTTTTTACACAATTTTATTCATCTTTGTTCATTATATGCTGATATTTTTTATGCTTTTCATTGATACATGAGTATGATAAATTTAATACAACTTTGATTTATTTTCACATTGCTGAAAACGCTTTCTAGACACTAATACTTTTGAATAGTTTAGCTAATTTAATTAAAGAATTTTAGACTTAAAATAAAGCACAAATTTATGTTTAAAAAAAGTGGTGTTGGAAAATCGAAAGAGTTGTCATTATGCTCATATTCGCAGTGTAATTATATACCACCTTATGGTATCTTTAACAAATAATAACTAGTATGATGTGTCCACCGCAAGACTTTCTTCTATTGTTCTAGGAAAAAAAGTCCTCAGGAAAAATCATCCCCTAGAAAGAACGTCCACTGGATAAAACATCCCTCCGAGACAACGTCCCCTGGAAAAAAAAAAAAAAAAAAAAAAACGCTCCTGAAAAAAGCGTCCCCGTAAATAAACATTAAAATTTTCGAAATTTTACATTTATATGATGTAGGTCAAATTACTAACAAAATTTATTTATTATTCAAAATTATACACGAAATTATAAAACAAGCATAGCTGCCAAGTTTTTAAATTTATTCCCGACTGTTGTTAGTCCCAACCCTTTTTCACACCGTAATAATTTTAGAGTAATATTCTTAATATTTAATTGTAATTATATATTAAAGAATATTTTTCTACAGAGATTACGGTGTGAAAAAAGGGCGGGTCTAAGAACATTCCGGAATAAATTAAAAAACTTGGCAGCTATGAACAAGCATAATATATATTTACCATCACATTTTTTTTTTCAGGTTATATAATAGCGGTTAACACGAGCAAACACAGGAGCCGACTTTTCGAAATTTCATTTGGGTCACAATCGGTCTTTTCTTTTCTCTATGAAGCAATGATTTGCTCAACCCCCCTCCCCCCCTCTTTATTTTATAGTCCAGTTTTCTTCTGCTTTTTTGCTTTCTTTAATTCGATTGTAATGTGTTTCTTTTTTAAAATATATTAAAGTTTATATCAAAGATAAGGAGTAACTTTTTCTCTTTCTGTCACTTTGCTCTGTTCTCAAAATAAAATCAATGTTCTGAAATGTTTTCCAGTCAAGACCTTTTCTTTTAAGTGGTAAAAATCTTTCTCTTGACATTGACATAATAAACACAGCAATGTGCCCTAAACAGAAAATTTACTGTGAAATAAATAAATAAATAACTAAATAAAATAATTTTAAATTTGAATCAGGAAAAACTTAATTGTAAATCAAAGGAGAAGGGGGTGGGGACGGGAAGTAATGTATTGCCTCTCAGGTAAAAGAAAAAGACCGATTGTATCACTACTAACATTTTGAAATGTCCGCGCCTATATTTGTGCATGTTTAACGCTATTATGTAAATGATATAAAAGAAAGTTTTGTAATGCATACCATCCAACATCTTAATTAATATTCCGTAGTATTGTTAGTCCCGCCCTTTTTCTCCAACAAATAAATTTTTTGAGTAGTATTCTCCAAATGCAATTGCGATTAAATAAGAAGAAAAATACTGTAAAAATATACTGGTGTGAAAAAGAAGGCGGGGCTAACAATACTACGGAATATTAATTAGTATGTTGGAGGATATTATAATGGGCAAAGCATACTCAAGGATGGAACACTGGCGCTGAACTCATACTGGTATTTGTTCAAGAAATTTCTCTACCTATAAAATCGCTGATTTAAAAAGTAAAAAAAAAAAAAAAAAAAAAATGTTTCATTAATAGTGGTATAAGTTCTGTGCCAGTGGTCCATCCCTGCATATGAAATGGGATTCTTATGCTTCTTCTTTGTTTTTCATATAATTTCGTTTTTAATTTTGAATAATAAATAAACTTCTTTAGTAATTTGACTTACAAATTGTAAATGTGAAAATTCGACAATTACGTAATTTATTTCCGGGGATGTTTTTTCCTACGGGACTTTTCATCCCAGGGACGTTTTTTTCAGGTGACGTTCTTTCCAGGAGACCATTTTTTCCGGGGGACGTTTCTTCCTGATACATTTTTCTATATAACTTTACACAAATTCATGCAGTACAAATTATTTAATAAATTATTAAATTATTTTCTATGATAAATGCAGACGATTTTTATCGAACAGAATTATTATAGTAAATGCCGAAAGAAAGTCAATTTTGGCCACTATCAGAAGAAAATTTTTTTAAAGTTTTTTTTTCATTAAAAAATGAAAAAAAAAATCGATAATTTTGATTTGAATTATCACAGATCTACGGTTCAACCATTCGTTTTAAAGGTGTTGATAAGATCCTTCGAAAGATACCCATATTGAAAATTTAGTCCCCCGGGGCGAGTACTTCCCCCCCCCCCCCAGGGAAGGAAACAATGCTTTCACATGCACAAACTTTCTTTCCCGGTTTACTATTACTATTATCAATAATTCATATTAATTTTACAATCACACGTTAAAATAACTCTCATTATGTACATTTCTATGAAATTTTGTGCTATACTGCCATGTTAAAAATTTAGAAAAAATGGGATCACATCTGAGCATGAAAATGGGATCACTGTTTAGCGATTGATCCCCAAATCTAATCAGACCAGATTTTGACAGGATTCAATTAACCCGTTAGTAGTCGCTATAAATAGCGCCACCTATTAAAAATTGCACACTTTTTATTTAACTGTCACCAATAATTTTAAGAAGTGATGTGACCGACGTTTCTTCGGTTTTAATCGCGTTTTATGTATATCAAATGCCACTTTCAAAAATTTTTGGTGGCTATTGAATAAAAAAATATGGCAACACTAAAAGATGGGCGGCAAATCGACCAACTAGCGACTACTAACGGGTTAAATACCAAGCTTGGTTACATGTCGTTCATTAGTTCGTGAGATACAGCGTCCACAATATTTGCGATGCACACAGACATTTTCTAAAAACAGTCAAATCGTGTTCTGGAAGTCTCAAAATGTGTAAATCCCTTGAAAACTGGAGTTCGAAAATGTTCACGAATCCAACACTTTCTTCGTATATATATAGAAGAAAGTAAGGAAAAAGCAAGTAAAATAACACTTTTCCTTCATATAAACTCTCTATAACTTAAAAAATATAAATATGTATTGTAAAATCTATAAATAAATAAATATATTTTTTTAAATACAAATAACTTTTACTACATAATTGCGCACTGAACAAAATAAAATAAAATAAAACAAAATAAATCCAGCTTTTTCTATAGGCATCGGGAGTCATGAAAAATCTATAAGGGTAATATGAATAAATAACATTTTTATATGAATTAAACAGTATTTTTATATATAACTCCGGAAGTAAACCGATTAATTTTATAAATAAATGTAGTTTCTTTCTACAATTATGTGATAAGGTTTTCGAAATAACTTACCCCATGATGTGCTTCTTAAATCTGAGAAGCACTTCTTAAAAATAAATAAATAAATAAATAAATAAATAAATAAAAATAATTACCACGTCATAGTTTTATTAAAAAGCAATACATAATAAATAACGGAAAATTCGAGAAAAAAAACACGTTTTTTCTTTTATGAGCAGCGAAAATCAAAAAATGTTTTATAAAATCTTAAAACAAAATCCCAATTTTATCATTGTATTTTGGTCTAAAAATAACACCCTTCTTACAGTTTGTGAAAACATACAAAAAACATCATTTCGTCACGAAAATACAAAAGTATGAATCAAACCGCTACAGTTTCCAGTGGTATCTTTGACAATCTTTTTCCATGGATTGTGCGAAATCGTGTCTTCCTAGAATTTAATATACTTTTCCTCAGCGATGAATGTATCAAATACATTCAGACAAGGTGCTGTAAGAAAATACTACTTTTCTTATTTATTTCTTTTGTAAAATTTTCTGGTGATATTTCGAAAAATTGTCGTTTGAGATTTTTTTCTTTTTCTTTTTTCCTTTTTCTTTTCTTTTCTTTCTTTCTTTTTTTTTTTTTTTTTTTTTTTTTTTTTTGTTGTCGTTGTTACGCTTGCTATTTTAAATTGCACTTTGGATTTTCTCCTTCTTTTTGAAATGAAATACAAACATCAATTTTTCTGTTGTTCTCTTTCTTTTCATTGTTCACATTTTGATGAATATTTCAGAATTTTTTCTTATGTTTCAATTTTATAGATTTCTTAAAATATCTGTCTATGATTTATATTTTATAAAACAAAAGATTTTTTTTTTTTTTTTTTTTTAACACAGTTCATAATTCTTTCAATGATAATCATAATTCTTTTAATGATAATTGATAATAGTAATAAATAAAATAAATAAATAAAATAATTCTTATTTTAATAATAGTTATCATTCTTTAAAAATATAATCATTTAATTCTAATTTTAAAATCTGAAAAAACCTTTTAAAGTGTTATATACATTATTTTCAATTAAATTAGAAATCAAAATTTAAAAAAATATTAACACCAAACTATAATATTAATTTTCGTCTTCTATTACAGATTAATTAATTAATTTATTACGCTAATAAAATGTTAAAATGTATATAATATAAATTTATTAAAATCAAAACCAAAATAATAATAAAAATCATGTTGATATTTTTTTTTCAGTTTTAAAATTATTGCTTATATCTCCGTTTTTTAATATGCTATCGTCACACAAATTTATCCACAATTTGAAATGGGTCTATATTAACATATCCTAATGTTACAGTTCATTTGGTTCTTTTAACGATACAGGGTGATCACAAACATTATTGATTTTGCTCAATTTGTTACTGACCGCCTAAATGTTGTCTGAAACCAATCTTCACTGAAAAACATGAGGACTAAAACTCAGTTCTTTAAATACCCATTGTTTGAAAACAATTCATCAAGAGATAAGTTTTTAAATTGAAAAAAAAAGAATAATAATATGTAACTTAATTTGTTGTATCAAGATAAATTTTAATATATTAATGTATATATAAATTACAAGCTTTCCAGATAGACTTGATAAACCAGAATAATAACAATAAATAATTCTCATTACGTGCATTTATACGAAATTTTATCTTATAATACCATATTAAAGTTTTTGAAAAAAAAAAAAAAAAAAAAAAACTTCTTCGATACTGTCCGTCTCAATACTGATTATTCTTTTCTTTTCTTTTCTTTTTCTTTCTAAGAAAAGAAAGAAAAAATGATTTTTATGAAATTCTGTCAAAAGCAGAATTTTGTTTAGTACGGAGGACTATTAGTTATTATTATTATTATTATTATTCAAATTATAACATCGCTTTCAAATTATTCAATTATATTTTCGGTAAACTTTTGATTTCGATAAATGTCCAACCATCGTAAAACTGGTATCGTAAAAATCCCCAGATTGAGACTAATAGTCCTCCGTCCTACAAAAAAAAAAAAAAAAAAAAAAAAAAAAAGAAAGAAAGAAAGCGGTCGATAATAAACGTTTCTTCCTTTTCCCTACTCCCTTCCCTATTTTGATGAAATCGGAATTTATTTCTATGATTTGAATTGATAATTTTGCTTCTAATTTTTATGAAAACTTTTTTTGATACTCCTTGATATTCAGCAATTATAAAAGGAAAAACATAGAACTGGATTCTATATTTTAAATTAAGACAATTTAACATTAATTTTTCATGTGTAAATCGCTAATAATGAAATGCGCAGTTCAACCCTTTAATTGGCCATTTATTTCTAGTAATTGTACATTAATATACTTTTGGAATTAAGATTGATTTAAGAAAAGAAATTCTTTCAGCATATTAGATAAATTTAATTTGGTTTTTAATCCTTACTTATAAAGTCATGAGAAGTATTCGTAACACTAAATTCATTAATTTTTAATCAGAAAGGAACTTCAAGCTACCTTTTACACATACTGTTGTCTGTCTAACCACACATTTTTTGATAAAATTGCTTAGAAACAGAATTTAAATTAAAAAAAGTAATCAACATAAGTAAGACATTTTATTTTTTCACTATTTTTACTTTCGCTTTGCCATATGTATGGTAAAAAAAAAGATTGTTTTTGGGTCAAATTTTCAAAATCGAGATTTTGTTATATTTACACATTATGAGGTCCCCTAAATCAAAAATCATGTTTTGAATGGTTGGTCTATGTGTGTGTCTGTTATTAGCATATCTCAAGAACAAATAGTGGCAGAAAGTCCAAGCTCAGTATACTAAATACGTATCATATAGGGATGCAACACTAAACTTTTTGTGGAGATCAAGCAAATGGTTCGTGTACGAAGACACCCAAGAAAATTCAAGTGCATTACATCTATAGGGGAAATTGCAGTTAAGTAGAGTTTAACATTTATAGGCTGCACTAAACCAAATGAAATAAATATATATATTTTATATGCGTAAAGACACACTGTAAATACAAGTGTCTGTAATCCAGACACAATTGTGTCTGAAACGGGTGTTTAATTTTAAGATGCTAAAAAGTGTCTTAAAAGACACATCGTTTCATACTCGAAACACCTGAAATTCCGCCATCTTTGATCCTGTGTACAGTGAATATTTTTCATAAATAAATAAATAAAAATATGCGTTTTATACTGTTTACCTGTGAAAAATAGGTATTAGAATCTCCTAGAGCATAAAAAAAAAGTATTAATATTTTTTACAAAAATATTCCCCATTGCCCCCGCCAGGAATCGAACTGACAACCAACGGATTCAAAGTCAAGCGTCTTTCCAATCAAACCATCGGTGCTTACGCTGAACTCTGCTTGTACAACGAAATATATTCTAGTATCCGTAAAACAAATCGAAGTTTCATGTCTTTGCAATAAAACTGTCCATAAGACGTAAAGCTTAATACATATTATCTTAAATTTCATGTGTAGAGGTTTAGAATTTTTATTTATTTATTTATTTTTTTATTTTGTAAAATGTGCAATAAATATGAAAAAATAGTAGCCTATGGATTTTAAACGATTTTTTTTTTTTTTTAACTGGTATTTGCAAGAAAACAAACTATATACATGAAACCAAACAAAAATGCTCTTTTACATTTTGAAGTGTAGGGAAATGTAAAATAATTTTTAAAACGCGAAAAAAAAATTCAATTATGCACAAATTGTTTAAGATTGTTTAGCTACGAATTCTCTTTCTTAGCCACAAGTTACATGCTTCGTTTATCTTAATATTTTTTTTTTTTTTTTGATTTATTACACGTGAGAATTTTAAATAAAAATTAACTTTGTTTTTTTAATTTTGAACAGAATAAGATCCGTGTTTAAGTATTTTAAATAAGTTAACTTCTTATATTACATAAAATGTCAAATTTATTTGTTTAAAAAAATTTTAAAACAGGATATGCCTCCTGCTTAAAGTAGATTCCTTATGGAAAATTTGTTAAGTAATATAAATGTCTGAATTTCTACGTGTCTGAAATTTGTAATGTCTGAATTTTTAAGTGCCTAAATTGTAAAATGTCTGAAATTTTATGTGTCTTAAAATGTTATATGTCTTAATTTCAGACATATCAATCTTATTCAGACACTTATCTCAGCTAATTTATAAAAAAGATTCTTACGTGTCTTAATTTAAGACAGCACATGCGTCTAAAATTTTCCATGCGTAAGTGTTTCAGACATTTATGTGTCTGAAATGACATTTCAGACACATTTCTGTCTGAATTTAACAGACGCTTCTATTTACAGTGCATATATTGTGAAGATTGTGTTATGGAAATCATTCATCAATCGGTTACAAGTCCATCGGTTACCAAAGTATTTGGATATATTGTGGATATACTTTGAAATTGCTGGAATTGTAATTCCTTTTGTGTTAAATGTTTTTCAAGTAAGACTAAATTTAAGTGCACAATATTGTTAATAGGGAAAGCCGGGGTAATAAGAGACAAAAGGGGTTATAAGAGACAAAAATTATTAATAAAATCTATACTATTAATCAAAATAACTTCAAATATATGTCTCGTATTAATTTCATTAAATGGACTCCTCTTGATTTTTTAGGTGATTTTTGAACTTAAATTTTTTGTTAAAAAAAAAAAATTAAATTTTCATTAAATGCTTGTCTCTAATAACCCCACGTGGGGTAATAAGAGACCAGGCTTGTAACTGTCTATATATAGCAATGTAAAATCATGTGGGATAATAAAAGACATCTGGAAACAATTCTGAATCAGCCAATAGTTTTTAATTTTTATTATTTGCATCCATTCAAAAAATATGTTTTCTCGAAAATTAACTGTCATAAATGTGTTTGTGAAATTCATTTCTTTTAATATTAGGTCCTAAATGATATAATAATGTACTTAATGATAGTTGTAAATAATCAACATAACCTAGGGATTAACCAAAAACATCGATATAATTTTTTAAATGGGCAGAAAATATTTTACGCATTTTCTAAAGTGTTGTCGAAAATAGACAAAAAACCGTATCTTTGAAGTGTATACAAGCGAACATAATGTTATAAAAAAAATTTCTAGTAATTATAAATGAACTGATTTATTATGTAATGAAGTATTAATGACTAAATACTAACTTATAGACATTCTAAACATAATTTTACATAATCATAAACCTTAAATATGATCTAGCCTAATGAATAAAACTGCTTTTTGATTTAAAGTGAAAAAAAAAATTCTCTTGGTAAACTTAGACTAGGCCTAACACTAGGTAAACTCTTCATAAACTAGTCAGACTGAAGTAACAGGAACTAGAATGAAGGGGGTGGGGGACACAGGAATTAACAGTGGGGGTAATAAGAGACTCATGTCTTTTACTACCCCCACAAAAAATAAAAATGGAGTAATAAGAAACATTCCTAGAACATGTAAATAAAGAATGCTTTCAAGGTTTTAAAAAATTGCACATCACAAGTCATAGTCTTGGTCAAAAGGTTACACATTAATAAATCCCAAACATCTAACCTATAAAAAAAAATTACAAAAAATTTAGAAAATGTCACGAACTTTCAGGGTAAGTTCAAAGCGAAGGTTCTTTCATCGTATAAAAAAAAGTTCAAAATGTGTTATAAACTTCTCAACAAGTGTATTATATTAAAGAATACACATGATACTTAATATTACATATTTTTTAAGTTGTCTAAGTATATTTTTTGGAGGTTTTTTTGACTGCGTCTCTTATTACCCCTAACTCTTATTACCCCGGCTTCCCCTACTGCATATTTTCTATAGACAATATATAGGGCTACCCAAAATTGAGCTAAACCTTCATTCTATTAAATGTAATTCATGGAAGTACTTTGCTGGATTTAATATGTCGACCGACAATGTTCAGGAACGAAAATTGTTTATATATATATATATATATATATATATCCATGCTGTAAACAAAGTATTTCTTAAAGTTCAATTTTCATTTTTTTTTTTTTTTTTAATTATGTATAATATCACGTTTTGAAGTTCCCTAAATACGAAAGTGCAATATTTAGTATGTATATCTGTTACCAGCATAACTTAAAAACAATTAACTGCAGAAAATTATAATTTGGTATTTCGAGGTTGCAACTTAAAAATTTGGTTGGGAAATTTAAACGCAGATTTTTACTTTTTACATTTTTTTTTTATTTATTTTTTTTTTTTTAAATAAATGTAGGTACTATATATGAACGGGGGGTTGAGGGGGTGGTAGTCCCTCTCCCACAGAAATTTTTGTCAAAACTATTTTTAAACCTATTTTAGATTATATTAAAAGTACATTGAACTTTATTATCTTACCTTAATAATCTTAAGACTGCATATGAAATCTGTCTTTATAGTATTAAATGCAAGATAAGAGAAAGTCTTGTGAGTGACACACCAGATTGATTTTCCATGTATTTTAAGAAAGTAAACACGGCAGGCGTAGTGTAGTAGATTACTACATCTTCATCATTTTATAATTGATAATTTTGGTGGTAAGTAAAGTTACCATGGCATTAAATTTAAATAATAATTAAAAAAAAAAAATAAAATATTCAATTTCGCATATAAAAAAAAATAAATTAAAAAATTAAATGTTGACTAAAATTAAAGGATTAAATTAAAAAGTATATAAGTGCATTAACTGGGAAAAAAGAAAAATACATATTACATATTTTTAATTGTAATGATATTTAATAATTACTTTTAAAAGATAAGGTGTAATACTGAATGCAGTGTAAAAAACCTTGTTCCTATTAGCTTTTATCAAATAGGAAAAAAAAATGAAGAATAATGAATAATAATATATTCATTACGTAATGCTTTAAAATTTTTTAATAAATTAATTAGGTTAACACTTAACCCTTTAACGATCACTAAATAGTCTTTTCTTTTGAAAATGCTTAAACTAATTTCAAAATTGGCTATTATATATCAGAAATATGTTTAAAAAATCCCTTTTTAATTTTTGTTAAATCTTTCGTTTGAAACATCTATATGTTACCTGATAAAATTAAAATAATAATTAACTTAATCCATAAACAACTTTGTAAACAAACGCTATAAATTTCAAAAACACGCAAGAGATATTTCAGGCCAATATAATAGCGCGAGTGCATCACGAAAGCAGCAATCCGCACTCGTGACTACTAAAAAATTTAAAGTTACTTCAGCATATTTGTAAAGTGCTGCTATTGTGAGAACATATCTGGAAAAAATGTTTAAAAATCGATAATTGATAAAAACAAAGAAAAATCATTGATGTAAAATGTTCAATTCAGTGAAAAACAATGTAAGTTAAAAGAGGAAAATAAAAAAAGAATTTCATTTTATAATTAAAACAAAAATCTTCATTTTCGAACTAATCTATATTTAAAATGCTCCAAAGTTTCTAAAGAAAAAAAAAAGTGTAATCTGTTACGTAAATAATACTTTATTTTTTATGCATTAATAATAATAATTATGTAGTTAGTATTAATTATTTTATCGTGTACATTTATCCTTAAGCATTGCTCTGCAGAGTTTTCGAGTTTAATTATTAAATTCTTTACAATTGTGATATTTCACTAATTTATATTAATAAATAATTCAACATATAAGAGAAAACCCCTAAAGAGAAATTTAAATAATGGTAAGAAACAAATTTAAGGGAATATCCACCAGTGTGTCATTCATTATATTTATTCTATTGTGTAAATAAAACCATTTTTTCACAAACACGCTTCAAATAATACAGAATCTAATGCAAAGGGACGAAAGGAATATATATATATATATATATATATATATATATTACTACTTAACATTCATTGGATAACTTTTAATTTTTTATGCAATTTTTCAGCTAAAAATGGTGTATGCTCAATTTTATTACTGTTCCATACTTTTTATGAAAAATGTAAAAAAAATATTTGAATTTTATAAAATAAATTTAAAACTGAAAAATTATGTTTTTAAAATATAGATTTAAAAAATAAAGTAAAGGATATTGCAACTAAAATTTATTTTTAGGGGTAATATAATAAAGTTCATAAAACAAATTTATATTTTAATATATCATAAATTGTTAATAAGACTGTTCTTTTAATTTTACAATAAACAACAACCAAATATAATTTTAAACCGGAAAGAAATTACTAATGAATTATACAATCGGAATTCAAGATATTATTATTATTATTATTTTCCATTAAATTTTAACAAATATATGGAAAATACTTATTGCACAAAAAATATTATTTTTAAAAACACATCTAAAAATACAAATTCAAAATTGGATGATATATTTTATGATTCCAGACAAGAAAAATACATTAACTAACTAAGGCTGCACCACAACCAAACTCTATTCTTGTGTAAAATAATTTTTATGATACCCTTGCCAAATATTTAGCTCAATTTAAGAAATCATGGATTTCTTTTTTGGGCATAAAAGAGTAAAAATATTAGATTTGTGTTTTTCAGTGCAGTATTGTCCAATAAAATATTTTTCTACAAAAGTAACTAAAAATAAACATAATTTGTAAAAGATTTCTGAAAAAAAAAAAAAAATCTCGTTTAAGAAATAAAATAACGGAAAAATTAAGAACGTGTTAGCGTAACAATAAATAAATTAAATGAAAATAAGCATAGTTTGTAAACGGTTTCTGAAAAATAAAATCTTGTTTAACCCTTTAACGATCTCGTAATTTTCCCGAAAACAGTAAAAATTGTGCTTTTTTTTTATTCAAGAAAATTGTATAAAATAAAGTGTATGAATAAGCATAGCCTCCTAAACTAGATGCTTGTCGCGTGGCTCGGAAACTTGACAACAGTTGAAGCGGTAGACAGCACCACCTGGTACAGATTGCGCATCTTTATTATTCAACAGCCACCAAAAATTTTTTAAAGTGGGATATGATATACATAAAAGGCGAATAGAATCGAAGAAACGTCGATTATGTATATCATATATCACTTCATAAAATTATTGGTGTTGAATAAAAAAGTAGCGCAATCTGTACCAGGTGGCGCTGTCTACCGCTTCAACTGTTGCCAAGTTTCCGAGCTACGTGACAGGCATCTAGTTTAAGAGGCTATGGAATAATGTATTCATATCTGCCAACTTGTACGTTTCTTGGCCACCAGAAATTTTTAAAATAAATTTCTATAATTGTTTTAGAAGTTTTCTGCGATTAAATATGATGAATAATTTTTACAAAGAAATAGTTGTGTGAAAAAAACTTACATTGCCCTTATGTACATTTATTCATTTTAATTTTTGGAATTTTTTTCAGCCTGAAATCAAGAATATTTAATTTTGCAGAAGAACTAACAATCAAGGTTATTACGATTGAATGTTAGCTTTTTAGTAAGTAGAAAAAATGAAAGATATGTGTTTTAACCTTAAAAAAAAAAAAAAAAAAAAAAAAAAGATTTTTATGAAAAGACTTTTACGTATACAACACTATTTGTAGTAGATTATTCTCTTCTCAGATGCGTTATCCGAACTTTCATAAATATCACTTATTTCCAAATGACTCTCAGATGCATTGATGTTAAAATTAGAATTCGAGTCACTTTGTGATTCTTACTACATAATGTACACAACATAAAAAAATATAATTTACCACAGAGCTCAATACCACATGCATTTAAAAGCCTTACTGAGCTAAGATAACAAAAATAATTATTACAAATATTTAAAAATAGATAGTGCTGACAGTTTAATATAAACCTACTATCTCCAGTTATAATTTAAAAATAAGAAATGAAAAATTTTCCGGGTAATAGAAATCGCTTGTTATTAAATCTTTTTAGTGCGTTACTTTTAAACACTCCAGTCCAGAAATATCACGGGCACAATAAATAAAGGGCAAAACCTCATCCCGTCGTTTTCACGGGAGCAAGAAGGAAGTGGTTAAGGAATAAAATAGAGCTATTTATTTTATTTTATTTTTTTAAATACTACTTTTTATGTTTTATGTTAGTATATTTCAAAGATATCATTCGTTTTATAACATTCTTTAAACTCCACCAATGTTATATTGTTTTTAAAAGAGTATGTACAGACCTAAACTAATGACAAATATTTTTTTCAGTTTATTAAAATAAAACAACATCACATTTTTATAAAATACAAAATGAGCGAAAAGCAATTCTATATTTTTACTGTAAATACTTTATTTTATTTATTTATTTATTTATTTATTTATTATTTATTTGTCTCAAAGTTGTCGTATTCAATTAAAATTGTTTCAATTTTAGCAGTGAAATATAAATATTTATTAACACAGCAAGGAAGATTAGAAGAATCATAATTTTAAAAAGAGTATAAGATATCCTTATAATATATTAGCATTTAGAAATATATATTTCATTTTTTTTCTTTATAATGTAATTGCTCATAAAAATTTTACTTTTACATGTAAAAAAAACACTGCATTTTTTTTTTTTTTTTTGTAACAAAGAAATGAAAAAAGACTGAAAAAAAAATATATATTTAAGCATTTTTTTTTTCTGCAGAGCATATTTGAAATGTGATGTAAAAAGATAACAAATAAGGAAACTCCTAAAATATGATTTACATAAAAATTGCTGTTTTATATACATACACTGTTAAAAATTTCAGTTTAAACTTGAGCCACTACATGAACAGAGCTGCCAACCAAATCCGACAAACTGTTAGTACCGCCCCTTTTCCTACACCAATAAATTTTTAGAGTAATTCTCTTCAAATATATCTACGATGAATGAAGAAAACAAATACTCTAAAAATTAAGTGGTGTAGAAAAAGGGGCGGTGCTAACAATGGCAGCTCTGCATGAAGTAAAGTTATAAGCAATACCATAATACACTGTTCAACCTCACTTTTTAGTTTTCTACTTCTTGCGAATGAATTTCAGTTGCACCAAAACTTGGAGGTACCATACCACTCACAAGGGAAGTGTTTCGGCGTACATGCTATGTAATTACATTTGTATTCAGGAGATGTTGCCACTAGCGCGCTCAAATCACTGGCTGAAAACCGGAGAGTAAAAATAAAATCTGTGAAGGAAGATCTTGTGTGATTATGTTAATCTAAACTAATATTCATTACATGAAAAAAAGAATTCTTTATTCAACTAATGACCAGCAACTAACCAACAACTAATTCAACCAGATGTTATTATAAGAAAGTTTATTGAAGTATATCCTTTTAAGAAGAGAGAAAAATTTATTATACAGTCCAGGAAGTTTGAATCAGTAAAATTCTTTTTGAAACCACACCAAGCTTAAATTATAGAGTGTGGTCGAAAGCATATAGTAAAGTGCAAATTTTGTGCAACAACTCACCCATGGGTGAGTACCTCCATAAGACCCTAGAAAATTTAGCCCCTTTTATCAAAATAAACGAAACAGAGTTAGTAGTTAAGAAAGCGTGGCACAGTGCCAGATCGTTAGGCTTGAGATAAGAAGGTCTTCATTTCGATCCCCTCCTCGGTCGAATGTTGATTTTTTTTTTTTTTTTTTTTTTAAAGATACCAATTTTTGGTTTAATATAAAATTACCAAATCATGGCAAAAGGTTAAACCATCGGGTGGTTGCAACTATTTCAGTACCAAGTTTTGGTTCAAATTAACACCGAATTTTCAACTGTGTATACGTAGAATTATTTCATTTAAATATATACTATAAAATTTCAACAATGTCTTTTAAAATTAATGTCCTTGAACGTTGAAATTCAACTAACAAAAAGAAAAAAAATGAACTATGCTAGTCATGATGACAATAGTACAGTTTTTAGAAATAATACAGCGTGAAAGAAAATAAAAGAAAGTCTTTAAGAAAATACACTTTTTCTCTTGTTTGATTTGAATAAATGCAACAGATGTTATGAGTCATATAAAATGCACTATCTGTATTACATATGCCTAGAAAAGAAAACCAACAATTCTTTAAAAGATTTTGTGATACAAAAATACCCAGCAGTCTCAAAAAATATTTCGACTACAAGAATGTAAATATCTTTCTTTCTTTTTCTATTACAATATGTATTGCAGAAAATATTTTGAATTATTGATATACTTACGCATGTATATGTAAACAGGCATTTCCTTTTGAATATAAACAAACGTGTTTCAGTTAATTTGTTTATAAATTATGTTTTTAAAGCATTGATTAGTCCCAAAGAAAAAAAAATATTGATTTTATAAAATAGACTGTTAAAAGTTTCAAGATAAAACTACTGGTAATCATTTATCTTAAGTCTTGTGTAAAATTACACATAAAAAATAAACGGAGATGTTAATATGTGGTGACCGGATGCTCTATCTTATATATTCATTTTAATGACTAATATTAAATTAGTTAATTAATGGTGAGAATATATTTGTGACTTAGAATGCTTTTTCTAAGTAAAAATATTTATTTCTAAGTAAAAATATTTATTTTTAATTTTTATTGAGAAATTAATAAATAAAAATAGCTAAAAGTACAGAATAAAGATTAAGAATCTAAATTATTTGCTTTTAAATAAAAATTGTTCTGAATTTAAAGACTCGAAATAAAATTTCAGTAAATTTACAGAAATTGTTTACAGTATAAACTAAATATGATAAAAACTTAAAACGAAACATTTCCTATGACGAAATCTTATTTTGAACACAACATTGCATAAAGGTTTATAGATCATTATGCTTAAGCAAGATTTTTATATATATAGATATATAGACATACATCCAAATATATAAATTTATGTGGGGTGTAGCCAAATATATAAATTTATGTGGGGGAAGACGCAGAAAATCTGTTTAACATTGCTATAAAATCACCAGTCGGTCTTATTTATTATTCATTAGTCTCTTATTAAACTTAATATCTATTAGTACAAATTAAAAAAATATTTTTTTTAAACCTCGATATATATATATATATATATTATATATATTTCTTATTTTTTTTTTTTTTTTTTCTAAATGAGTCTTGCCCCAATCTTGGGATAAAATGACCGTATATTTAGGGGTAAGGTGTTTAAGGGATTTAAATACAAAATAAACATTTTTTGTGAATCATTGTATGTTTATAAAAAAAATTGTGCTAGGTTAACAACAGGGGTCATACACTCCGTTTTTTTTTTTTTTTTCATGACACTCTCATTTAGTGATTACTTACTTCTGAAAGTGACCTGAAAAATGGGTGGAGAGCACAACCCGTGGTTAACAATCGTTTATAAGTCGAGATGCAGGGTGGTTACAGTCCTGCTTTTTTCCCCTGTTTCTTCTACTGGAATATTTATATTGTTGCGGATTTGTAAATGATTGTATTTATTTTTGTATAAATTCTTTCAAAGAGGCTTAGTAAGTTGATTAAAATGTCAATTTTCTGCATTCCTAGCTCTTATTCGCGTTAAAATAGCTAATTATTTCTAAAAAACGCATTAAAATGCTCCGATAGGACAGCTCCGATTCGGCGCAAAATTTGGCACCTTTTCGCTGCTTGGCGACATTTTTGGCGACTTTTGGCGAAAAAAACCTTATTATCGATATAACAACGATGGAAGCTGTAACATCATTGGTTAACGAGATACGGTAAATTTCCAGACTTTTCTACAGGGGTATTTAAGGAGCTGCTTTACGCCAAGGCGCTCAGTCGCAGTATAGATTCGACAATGCATTTGCTGGATAAAGAGCTCTAAGCCTCTTTGGAAATACTGCTGTATGTTAATGCTTCTATACAGCCTGTAGTGTGAATTGGCTGTTAACAGCTGCTATTTAAGCTGTGTTTACTGGTGAAACTGAAGTTGATACCTAGTTTATACATCTGTAACCTGTTTCTGAAATTTTCTGTAACTAAAGTGTCCAGTCTTTGCAAGATTCGTCTTTCATTCTCAGACAACCTACGAACCCCCAAGTACACAGCATTACTGGCGTCAGGAGTGGAGTTGTCTGTGAATGGTGATAATTAGAGGTATGGTGCAAGAAATGAAGAAACTTCTAGAAGGGTTAACTGCCCAGATGAATGATTTAAAGCCCGGATCGATTGAAAAAATGAAGAAGGGAAAAGAGGATAAAAGACAGTTTGATTGAAGAAATGAAAGAGATGTAAGACAGTTTGGGTGAAGAAATGAAAGAAATGAAGGACAGTTTGGGTGAAGAAATTAAATCTAATCAAGAAGAAATGATAAAAAAAGCATTTATCAGGGAGGTACGACTTGGTAAACGTGAAAGGAGTGATAGAAAGTAAATTAACAGTGGTGGAAAATATAATGGATGAAACTGAAGAAAGAGAAAGTTATGAAAATAGAAGAGAATTTTGAAGAGATGGCTATGAAGATTGGCGAAAATGTTGTGAAGGTAGAAGAGAGTGTTATGAGGATGAAACAAAGTTTCGAAGAGGAAGTTAAAGAAAATTGGAAGAAAAGTGGAAGAAGGTCTTGAGAGAAAAGTTAACCTCCATGCCTCAGGAAGATGAAAGGAGAGTTAATAGAATCCAGAATAAAGTATCAATTAAGCTATCCACCTACGATGGCAGTTCATCCTGGCAGGTATATAAAACGCAGTTTTCCATCGTAGCTGAAGCTAACGGCTGGGACTCTACTGCAAAGATAGCTCATCTGGTAGCATCGTTACGGGGCGACGCAGCAGATACCCTGGAGATCCTTTCGAAGGAACAGCGAAATGTTTTCGGGGCATTGACCAGAGCACTGGAGCTGCGTTTTGGAGGAAAATGGTCTAGAGAATAGAGTCGATTCCAGTTAAAGTCCCGCCATCAGAGACCAGGGGAAAGCTTACAGGAACTGGCATCAAATATCCAGAGGCTATCACACTTATCTTTCCCGGACTGTTATCCTGAAACTCGCAATGATTTAGCCCTAAAATACTTCATCGATGCTCTGGGAGATCCAGATATTCAGAAAGCACTCAGACTCTGTAACGTCAAGGATGTGGAATTAGCTATAGTGTATGTCAATCGAGGCAGCCCAACAAGCCTGTAAAGACCTCCAGAGTAGCACAGCAGTCAATTTAAATGGCTTTTAAGATGATCTTAGAGAGATGAAGAAATTCTGGCAGATCTTAGTAGGAGACTTTAGAGTAACAAAGTCTCAAGTATGAGTCTCAAGGATGATAGTATTCATCCTTGAGAGTAAGAAAGAAGCGGAGAATCAAACGACTAAATGCTGGGGTTGTGGAAGAGACGGTAACATCAAACGGAGCTGCCCAGCAAGAACACCTAGAGAAATTACCAAGAAGGCCTCTGAAGTGCATCATCGGGGAGGAGCTCTACAGGAAAATCCAGATGCCTTGTTGCGGAAGCCTACCTCTGAAGATCGCAAGTATTGCTCTATAGCCGAAGAGAAATACCAGCAGATAAATCCTGTTGCCTGCCAAGCTACAATCTCAACTCCATCGAAACTGGACCAGGGGATTAACCAGGAACTTAGACGATTCCAGTTGGAAGATCCGGACGTAGAGCTAATATTACAACTGAAGGAGACGACCAGCAACAGACCTACCTGGCATGACATCTCCACATTTAGCCCCATTACGAAGAGTTATTGGGCACTCTGGGACTCTCTTCATATTAGAAACGGCGTACTATACAGAGAATGGGAATCTGACGATGGCAGGAATTTCAGATGGCAGATCTTATTAACAAGATCATAGGTTCTAGATGTTCTAGAGCAGCTGCATAGTAGACCTACCGGAGGCTATTTTGGAGTGACCAAAATTCTCCAGAAAGTTCGGGAACGATTCTACTGGTGCAAGGCAAAGGAGGACGTGGAGAAATGGTGTAAATTCTGTGATGCTTGTGCGGCACGTAAAGGCCCAAAGAAACAAAACCGAGGAAGATTACAACGATATAACGTAGAAGCACCATTTAAACGGATTGTAGTCAACAACTTGGGTCCTTTGCCACGGACCTCCAGTGGAAATAATTAAATCCTCGCCATGATGGACTATTTCCCAAAGTGGCCTGAAGCGTATCCCATTCCCGATCAAAAGGCATGCACAGTCACAGAGGTCCTAGTACAACAATGTGTGTCAAGATACTGCACCCCCTTACAACTTCATATCGACCAGGGTACGAACTTTACTTTTGCTGTTTTTAAAGGAGTGTGCCAATTACTCGGCATAAACAAAACTCAGGTAACACCCCTACATCCTCAGTCGGACGGCATGGTCGAGAGGTTTAACCGCGCCATCCTGAATAACCTCTCTCTTCTCGTATCAAGGAACCAGCAAAATTGGGACTTGAAGTTGCCGTTGTTCCTGCTGGCTTATGATTATCCTCCTGCTGTGCTGTCCATGAAATCACCGGCTATACTCCAGCTCAGATGCTGTTTGGACGTGAGCTTCGTCTCCCATGTAATCTCCTGTTTGGTTGTCCACCAGATGCGCCTTCATCGCCCGAGGAGTACATCCAAGATCTCCAGGCATGATTTGAAGACGTACACAACTTTACTCGGGAGATGATTCACATGGCAACGGAGAAAATGAAGACAAAGTATGATCTATAGGTTACACAGTAGGATTTCAAGGAAGGAAACAAAGTTTAGTTGTGGAATCCTGTTCGACGTAAAGGACTCTCTCCCAAGCTACATTGTAATTGGGACGGTAACTACACTGTCTTAAAAAGACTGAATGATGTCATACTAAGAATTGCTAAAACACCTTCCTCAAAACCGAAGGTGGTCCATTATGATCGGTTAGCCACATACCACACGTAACGGTAATGTTCAAATTTAAAATGTAAATATTTGTTAAATGTGTGCATGTGTAATGTAAATATTTGTACATAAATGTTTGTACTTATTTGTAAATTTTGTAAATATTTCTCACTTGATTTTGCAATCTGAATTTTTATTTTATTGTTATATGCAACTTAGTTTTTTTTAATTTTAGATCGAGTTTTAGTTTCCCCTCCTGACCAAGGGCTGTACTGCCCGGGACGTTCAGTCCTTAGGAGGGGGGCAGTGTTGCGAATTTTTAAATAATTGTGTTTATTTTTGTATAAATTCTTTCAAAGAGGCTTAGTAAGTTGATAAAATATCAATTTTCTTCATTCCTAGCTCTTTTTCGCGTTAAAATAGCTAATTTTCCCTTAAAAAAGCATTAAATAGCTCCTATAGGGCAGGTAATGGATTCGATGCCAAACTTGGCGAGTTTTCGCTCCTTGGCAACTTTTTGGCGACATATGGCAACTTTTGGCGAGAAAATCCTTATTATACGAAGGAAACTGTAACATAATTGTTTAATGAGATACTGGAAATTTCCAGCCTTTTCTACAGGGGTATTTAAGGAAGGCAGTCTTTAAGCCAAGGCAGTCAGTCGCAGTATAGTTTCGCCAAAGCATTTGCTAGATAAAAACCTCTAAGCCTCTTTGGAAATACAGCTGCATTCCTGTATCTTAATGCTCCTATATAGCCTGTACTGTGAGTTGGCTGTTGACAGCTGCTATTTAAACTATGTTTACTGGTAAAACTGATGTCGATACCTAGTTTATAGACCTGCATTCTTCTGGAATTTTTTGTAAATAAAGTTTCCGCCTCTGCAAGATTCGCCTTTCATTTTCGGACAACTTACGAACCCCTAAGTACGCAACAATATGATAATTTTTACTTAATTAATGGCGCAAACATACTATTAAAAATTCCGAAAGAAAAATATTGGTGAAAAATCAGGGAAAAAATGTGGTCTGTGACCACCTTGCAAGATGTTATACTTTTACCGAGAATCATTAAATCAAAATTTATCAAATGATATTCATTACTATTTATCTTAAAAATTAATTATACCCTACTTTGAATATTTCTTTCAATTTCGAATAAAAGCGGTATCACTTTTTCAATTGGCTATTAGAAATAAAGTAAAAGGAACCACCTTCCCATACTTCGGGATAGAGTAATAGATGTGGATGAGAAGAATTAAATTTAATTATGCATAATTACACGTGTATAAGACGTACCCATGTTAAAGTAAAACAATTAGGCTTTATATTTATTGTAATTTTATTTTTCCGACTGAGTGAAAATAATGCCTAGACCGGGAGTAGAACCCCGGAACTTTGACTTGCAAGGTCAAGGCACTACCAATTGAGCTATCCAGGCCGACAACCAGTCAGCATTACTCACTCAGACTTCTGGGGTTCGACTCCCGGTCCAAGCATTATTTTCACTCAGTCGGAAAAATAAAATTTCAATGAATATGATTTTCTTTCACAGTTGTTTGTGTGATTTTAATAAAAATTGTATAATTAGGCTTTATTCATATATTATGCAATCCTTTTCTATATTTTTAAAGAAGAAATAGTCGTTGTGCTCTAAACCACTAAAATCTGTATAAAATAGATTTTGATTTTCTGACATACAAACACACGGACACATACTTGCACACACGCGCGTACACTGACGCATTAAATAATATTATGCATGACTCATAATTTTTCTTGAGTCCCGTGTATTTAGTTTCACATTCATTAAAATTTTTTTTAATATATATATTATTATCATATTTTAACTTTTACTTTATATCCATAAAAGTAAAGGGTTCAGAAACAATTTAAAAATAATTGCTGATCATACCCGTTAGAGTCATTTATCTCAGATAATTAAACAGTACACTTTTATTTCTTTTTTTCAAGAAAATAATTTCGCACTCATTATATTAAAAAAAAAAAAAAAAAAAGAATTATTGAATAAAGAATTATTTTTTTTTTGGCCGTATATTAAAATGTAAAATAAGGTAATATTTTATTTTTAAAGCTTACGTTGTAGATGTAACACTTTTTAAGAAATCCCACTATATAGACAATTTATACATAATATTTTCAATGCATTCCGAATATATTTCATGAGAGTGATTTTTTTTTCTCCATTAATGAGCCAAATAATTATACAGATCTGTGTTGTATTCAAAAGGATTGATGTTATCATGTAAAGTCAATAAGGACTTCATTGTTAAATGAATCCTAAAGCTAAACGCACTTTTATCACAAAATCTAATCTCACATTTTTATATAAATCTTAAAGTAAACAAAATAAATATTTTTTCAATTTTTATGTACTGAACGGAAATACAGATGTAGTTTATTATAATCTTTTTAGTAAAAGTATTTGAGTTATGTACAACTCAAAATTTATGAGAAAACCTATTTTTTTTTCACAGCACTTTCATTTTGTACGTTACAGATGCAATGGGTAGTTGTCCCTCTTGAAATCGTAAATTTTCCTATTCATGAAAGAGAGTATAACTTCGTGTATATTTCATAATTTAAAGATTTTAACACTGTTCCGTTTATTTCAAAAAGACGTTAAAGAACATTTTTCTTGGGGTTTTTGGCAATATTTCACATTAAATTATATTTGTGATAAACTATAATATATTTAGTGTAATGTGTACATGTTACAGGAAAAATAAAATAAAATAAGGCAAAAGTAACGCTTAGAAAATAAAAGTAGAGAAACTATTTGTCAATTTTTATTAATATATCTTATTCTGTACCATAAATTAACAGAAATTAACTTACATTTCTTTTTAGAAACCAATGAAATAGCTATACCAGAAAAAGACTATGTTTGTCTGTCTGTGTGCAACGTACAGAATAAAAAAAATTCGCACACAAAGAATGCATGCGAATTTGTAACATACCTTTAGATATTCGATATTCCTATTAGAGTCTTGAAAATTTTATGGTTCATGCGATATTTATAGTGTAGTTTCAAGCTGGTGCTAATAAAAATAAAATGCTTACAAATTTTATTTAATTTTATTTTTTTAACTTAATTAAAAGAAAACATTTCACATTAAATAAATAAATAAATAAATAAGATAACTTGTATCATAAAAAAAAAAAAAAAAAAAAAAAAAAAAAACTGTTAAAACTGACATCATAAAAGCTTTAAAATTATAAAATATACTTGCTAGTAGCAATAAAAAATAAATATACATTTATCTTATTAAATATTTTATTTTGATTTATTTACAATTTCAATTAATCAAACACTTTAATATTTTTTTTTCTTGATTTTATCTTCTGCAAACGAATGTGAATGTATATTTAGTTTATTAAAAATTAATCATTTTTCTAATCAACATAATGAAACTCAAATAAACTGCTGTTTGTAAAAAATGCCACACCATGAAGGAATCACCAGAATTAAATGAAATTTAATACACAAACGACTTGTATTGGTACAAATAAATGACAAAATTTTCGAAGAAAAAAAAAAATCCGAAATCAGTATTTGGTGTAGCCACCACGCGCTGCAATAAGCGCTGCTATACTACGTGGCATGGAGTCAAACAGATTTTGAATGCCTGCTTGTGGAAGAAAATTTCATATTGCTTGTATACGCAGTCAAAGCTCGTCTTTTGAAACTGCAGGACGCGGATCACGAGCCAGACGCCGACCAACCAAATCCCACATGTGCTCAATAGGCGACATATTCGGCGAATAAGCAGGCCAAGGAAGAAGTTGCATGTGTTGGGCTGAACAGGAGTCTCAAACAGTCTTTGCAAGATGTGAGCGTGCATTATCCTGCTGAAAGATAGCTCCAGGGATGCCTTGAAGGAAGGGAACGACTTCGGACTGTAGCACTTCATGGACGTACCTGTTGCTATTGATATTACCCTCAATTCGTAGCAAATTGGATCGTCCATGATGCGAAATCCCACCCTAGACCTTAAAAATAGCTCTAACTGTTTACTTCAAAGTGGCTGTATACACCCCATTTGTATGTCCTTTCATAAAAATATGTTGGTTATTTCACGAAAATTGATAGGCGTCCTGAATAAGTTGGTCAATTTCGGGTCTCGCAAGTGGGTTTTTTAAAAACAGCTCTGCGGATGTTCTTCAAACTCGCCGTTTTAACACCCTTTCTAAATGTCCATTCGCATGTAATTCATACCTACCAACATCTTCTTATGAATCGGAAGGGTACGTCCGATAAACGGACGTAAAGGGACGTCCCTTTTTTCACACCATTTTATTTTTAGAGTAATTATCATCAACTGTAGTTACGATTAAATAAGTATAAAATTACTGTAAAAAAGACAGGTGTGAAAAAAAAAGGCGGGTACTAAAAATCTTCCAATTGTTAATGAGATAGTTGGCAGGTATGGTAATTGATGTTTTTCGATAAACGGATGAGTTTGCCAAGTTTTAGAGAAAATTGGACGTAGAATCGAAAGTCGGTATCTCAAAACAGGATCAAACGATTCACACAAACTCGTTTAAATGTTTAAACTACATAAACCCGTTTTAAATGTTTTATTGCATATACGAGAGCTGTCCATAAAGTATCCGGATTTAATTTATAACTAAAAAAATAGAATGGTTATACATACTTCAGTTTAATCCCCTTCAAAGCATCGTCCGTCCTTGAGAAGCAACACACTTAGCCCAACGTTGTTGTCACTCTTGGAAGCAGGATTGGAAGTCGTTCTTTGGAATGGCCAACAGCTTTTCGATCGCTTTTTGTTTGATGGTCGTCACATCCTCAAACCGTCGTCCTTTAAGCGTTTTCTTTAGCTTTGGAAATGCGAAATTTTGTAACCATACATGGCACCATTAAATTGACAAAGTTTGGCACCAAACATGGCATCGTCCAAATCGCTTAAAGGACGACGGTTTGAGGATGTGACGACCATCAAACAAAAAGCGATCGAACAGCTGTTGGCCATTCCAAAGAACGACTTCCAATCTTGCTTCCAAGAGTGGCAACAACGTTGGACTAAGTGTGTTGCTTCTCAAGGACGATACATTGAAGGGTTGGTTGTAGGATTTAAGGCCGATTGACTCCTAATGTGTCCTAGGCCTAGGGGGGAATGCCCTCCGTGGGGGTCTTTCTAAGGGGTCCTAGCCCGTATTTACGCGAGTTTCGGAGGAAACCACGGAAAACTCCGAACGGCTAGGTCGATGAGCGCGACCTGGGATCGAACCCGGCACCTCCCATCTACCAGCTTTGAGCGCAGAACCGCTCGGCCGCTGGTGGGCCGATACATTGAAGGGGATTAAACTGAAGTATGTATGTCCATTATATTTTTTTAGTTATAAATTAAATCCGGATACTTTACGGACAACCTTCGTATTACTTGGATACTATAGGAAAAATGATAGGTGTCCTGATTAAGTAGGTCGGTTTTAGATAACAGAAATTGGTGTTACAAAAAAGGTTTTATCGATTTTCTTTACTCACTATATGAACTCTCTTTTATATATCTTCACGACGTATGTATTAATTTGATATTACAGGAAAAGTCGTGGGCTAAGTTAGGTAGATTGATTAAGCCAATTTTATATCTTCTGACTTTACTGCACTACTCTAAAAAGAGTTTAAAATATGTGCAAGGATGAACCACTGACGCAGAACTCATACAAGTATTTGTTTAGGAAAAATTCTCTATCTATAAAATCCTTGGGTTAAAAAGAAGAAAATTTTGTTTCGTTAATAGTGGTATGAGTTCTGCCCCAATGTTCTATGCCAGTATGCCGTTGGTAATGGAAGTCGTGTGGTTGTTACCCACAAGATTTTTTTAAAAGTATAGACAAATTTGCTGTTATAACACGAAAAAATATCTTAATATTATAAGTAATTTACTAATTATATTATAAGTAATTTACTTATATATGTTTGATAGGTATTTCAGTTTTTCCTTAAAAATTACTTTATCGAATTAATGTGAACAATATTCTACGAATAATCCTTTTTTATTATATCTTAAAAAGATATATTAAGTAATTTGAAAAAAGAATCTATTATTTGAAAGTTTTATAGGTATTCATCTTGTTTTCATTAAAAGCCAAATATATGAAAATATATATATTATAACATGCTGTTTTTTTTTTCCATAAAATATATTACATCATTTCCCAAATGCAACTATATTCATACCGAATTTTATTACTAATACTGTTTTTCAAAAGAACATTTTCTTTAAAAATATTACTTTAGCTAACCATAAAATCTTATGATTTATCTTTCTATGCATGAAAAAAAGAGGTGATGACTTACTAAATGAAGTTAAAGGTTTGGCAAGGGTGTCATAAATTTTTCCTTATGAGGATACTGCTTTTGATTTAGGCAGCTTTCTAGTCAGCTAATGCTCTTTCGTCTGAGAAAATAATAATATATTTCTCATGCATTTTAACTTTTACAAAATATATAATACGCTTTTATTCATACATTTACTTCCACTATTACTTTTATTATTAATATTAAATTTTTCTTTTGAATGAAGTAATAGATTAATTTTAAGCAGTCATTCAGATGCTATAAAATATTAATTTTGAAGTGTAAAGTTGTCGCTCTATAGTCCTTTCTTGCATGAATACTCATTAGAGCGGAAATCATGATTTAAAGTGGAATTTGAATTAATGAGAATTTCCATGCCTGTATCGGGACTCGAACCCCTGCTCCTGGTAAATAAAGTCGAGTACATTACATTGCCTACTGGATGAGTTTTAGTTTTAAGGATAGTAATCCAATAGTTATAAATCTAACTAATTAATAGGTAGAAATTTGTATTTGTAAAGATTAACGGTCTTTATTTACCTCTACCTTTAATTTTGAATAGTAATTTTTACGATCAAATAAACCTATAAATTAAAAAAAGGATTTCGCTATTCGAAAACAGAATATCCATGGCTCTTAATTTTGCATAACATAAATTTTAAATTGAATTTTTGTTACGAAATATGCTTCTGTACTTAAGAAGTTCAATTCTAGAGAATGATGGTTGAAGGAAACAGCTTTAAAAAAAGTTGAGTCCATAAGAATTTGGAGAATAATGGTAGAAGAGTAGAGGGAAAAAGGAGAATTCATATGAACCCTGATTAGGTATTTTTTATAAAAACAATGTTTCTGTAATGAAAAACAAATATATTTTCAAGTAAAAGTACACTATAATACAACAACAACAGCAACAAAATAAATAAATAAATAAATAAATAAATAAAGCCAACTGCAGCTTTTCTGTAGTATTTCTAAATTGAGATTGTTTTATTCAAAAAACACCATTAATTTTGAGGCATGATATTTGACATGCATAATAGGCGGTTAAACTTCAAAGTGATCAGGCAACCGTTACAATTAAATTTAGATATTGAATTAAAAAGTCCCTAAATTTGGCAACACTGCAGCGTTCCCAACTTTTAAAATTTCAGGGATGGAACACGGGCGCAGAATTCATACCACTATCAATGTAAGAAAATTTTCTACCTCTTAAATCGACGATACTATAGGTAGAGAAATTTCTTAAACACATTCCGGTGTGAATTCTGCGCCCGTGTTCCATCCCTGAAATTTATTCACGAGCATTTTTAGCCCCACCTCTTTTTCATACTGGAAATTTTGAAAAATGATCTTCTTATTTAATTGTTGTCACATATTAAAGAAAAATAATGTACAAAATTTCTGGTGCAAAAAGAAGGCGGGGTTAAAAATGCTAGTGAATAAAATATAAAAGGATGGGAACGCTGCAACACTGTATTAAATTGTTAGATAGATGAGTGGAATCCCAGTAAACATCATCTGCGTCAGTGGATAATTTTTTATACCCTTGAAAATTTGTAATAAAAACGCTCTTTGAAGAGAAACTAGTTAAATTAGTTGTTTTTGAAAGATTCGAGTTCCCATAAGTTATAATCTTTTCAACAGTTTCGCAGTACCAATATTT
Organism: Salticus scenicus; assembly: GCA_963930645.1. Lineage (NCBI taxonomy): Eukaryota > Metazoa > Arthropoda > Arachnida > Araneae > Salticidae > Salticus > Salticus scenicus. The sequence goes on along the minus strand of OZ005651.1, from coordinate 263,048,209 downwards.
AACATGTTTTTTATTCCCCAATTTTTACCCGCGAGTTTTTTAGAATTATGATAAATGTTTAGTAATTTAAGCTTTAAATTGCTGATATGTGAAAAAAATTTCCTGTACAAAATTACTGGTACACAATTTCAAAGCAGTGGGAAACCTGTTATTTCAGAGCATTTTGAGTATCCGATCTTTTTGCATGTATTGTCTTAAAAAATTGAACCGAAGAAAAAAAATATATATTTATTTGTTCAGAATTTTTTAAAACCCATATATAAATAACAACTTTTTTCCATAAACAGATTAAAGAACAATTTAAAATTATGTTATTTAAATTTGTTACAGTTATTAGATATAAGTATCATAGAACATATTAAGCGAGATTTTCTAAAATATTGTACATAAATGAATTTAACATACCTCATTTCATCTATTTTATGACTATTCTCCAATGATTTTCGGATTAAAGAGAATCCAATTAGAACTATTGATTCAAGTAAAATACTCAAGTTCATTAATATCGAATCTTACAAATAAATTGCCATTCTATCGCTGAACGTATCGTAATGACGTTAAAGGCTTAATAAATTTATGTGCAGTCTGAATTTATTCTTGAAGCAATGCATTTAATCATTTCATGTATTTGAAACATGATTAAAAATAAAATGTTTGAAGCTTCAAAAAATATTATGGATTAAACAGGAGATGAAATTATTCTGTTACTTCTTTAAAATATTGGAATGTGCTTAAAATATTGAAACTTCTAGTATATACATAACCTTGTGAAACTGGTCGTGGAATTTCATAGTTGCCAACTTTTACGCTTTTTTACAATCGGAGAATATTAATAGATATTTTTATTCATTTATTCATGTAAAATCTGTTATACAGTGCGTTACAAAATTATAGGACTACTGTGATTTCTCTCAATTTTTAAATATTTATAATGCGCTAGTAACGAAATCTATTAAAATATAAATTTATACCTTTAATAAAGTATTCTAAATGTTAAATATTGAAAGTTTAAATAAATTTGCAAAATTTAAAAAAGAAAATTGAAATATTGGGTTTTGCATAATTATAGAACACTTTTAATATTTATGTTAGTGTTATTAATTAATTTATTTATTTTATAGTTTTGTTGTACTTTTAGAAAATGCCAAGAGGTAAAAGGTTTACAGAAAAAGAAAGTGGTAAAATTGAAGCGTTATGCAAGAGAAATGTTTCAGTAAAGAGCATATCTAAAGAACTCAAAAGATCTTGCCATGTAATCTAAAATTATCTAAATGGCCCAAATGCTCATTTCAAAAAACATTCTTCAGGATGTAAAAGAAAGCTTTTCAAACGAGATGAAAAAGAATTGCTCGAAAAGCATCGAATTCCACGCAAAGTCTAACACAAATGAAAAGCGAATTGAAATTAGATGTTCACAAAACAGTAATTTGGAGATGCCTTAACAGAAATTCATTTATCACACATGAACAAATGAATAAAGCACCTCGATCGTTTGTTATAACGTCATAAAGATAATCAACTGGAATTTGCCCGCCAGAACATGCGTCGGGACTGGAAATTGGTAAGTTGAATTTTTCAAAAAAAAAAAAAACATACTTTCCAATATAGTCCGTGGGGCGAGAGCTGCTATCGTTCAGTTTCATTTGCCATATCACGCAACTAAGTGAATTTTTGCACATGGTTTTTTTATGATATTTATTTTAAAATTTTGCAATGTTCCCCAAAAAGAACTTGAACATTAATTTTTTAATTCGTTAAAACATACATGCATTCCTGTTGTCATTTCAAGATAGTTTATTTTTAATGAAAATGTCAAGAAACGGGGCTGTTAAGCAAAACCTTCTTTTTTTTTAAATTTAGGTTTTTAAATAAAGGTTTAATCATCGAACTGAATTATTATTATTTCCCTTTCTTAATTAACTAAAATTAATTTATTAAATTGATTCCAATTTAATTGTTTTTTAACTTTTTTTTAAAAACACATATTCAATTATTCAATTCGATCTGTTTGCAAACAAAGAAAATGGCGGCTCCCATACCGTGTTGTATACACCTCGATGAGAATTTAAATAATGTGAAAATAATCGATTTTTCGGAAAAACGTTTTGAAAAAGTTCTTCAGTCGCAATCAGAATGGCTTAATCTGGATGGTTAAGACCACATTGTGGCTAAAAATCTTAATGAGTTAAGGGTCTAATTTAAGGGTTAAATCTTAATGGTCTAATTGAATACATATTCGAATATTGGATATCATCGACTTTAACCATTTGCGAATGGAAAATAATTTAATAGAAAACAAGAACTAAATAAATTATTTAGTTGTGATTTAAGTATTACATTGTTTAGGGGGATGATTAAATTAGACGCCTCTTTAAATGAACACTATCTTAAATTGGGTTTCGAGTTTTCTATCGCATTTAATTCTAACAGCGTGAAATGCCTACCAAAATATGATTCATGAAATTGTCATCGCCTTAAGTTTTACCCACTGCAGTTTGAAATGTTGAGATTGCCGGCTGGGTGCTTTTTAACTAGGCAGCTGAAACAATAATTTCCCTTGTTTACTACTATTGCATAAATAGATCTGCGCTTCAAGTAAATGGAAGGGACAGGGACAGACGTTTCAAGTAAGAGTGAGACCCATTTTTCTTTCTTTTTCTTTTATCCTCTCTAAATTTTGGAAATATCTTGCTCTGTGTTTTGCTACTTTTTATTGTTTACGTTTTCATTTAGCATAATTTTAGTTTGCTGTGTTAAAAACCTAGTTTTATAGTTTTAAAATGTTATTACATTAGTTACTTATTCCTCAATTAATTATCTGTTTCAGCTGAATGTTCTCAAATGGGAAAATCGAATTAAAAATTCATAAAAAACTAGTATGTTGTAGCCATCACATGAGTTTCTTCTATTTCTTATATTATATACAAATTCAAGCAGTAAAAATAATTTATTAAAGTTGTTTTCCCTGATAAATATAGACGACTTTCATTCAAGAGAAGTATAACACTAAATATGCAAATAAAGCCAATTTTATTCTCTATGGGTCATTTAAAAAAAAATTGCCAATTTTTGCCAGAATTTCACAAAGCCCATGATATTCTGAGGCTTTTAATTATTTTAATATTTAATGAAACATAAAATTTTTTAGCACTCTTATTTATGAGAGTATTTATAGCATGATGTATGAAAAAAATATAATAATAATCATTTCAAGGTTTATACCATTTGAAAAAAAAATAAAAAAAAGCTGGAAAATTAAGATTTTCAGCTGGCCAATAAAAAAGAAAAACTTGATTTATTAATTATAAATATACTGTATATATTCACTCATTTGAACAACTTCTTTTTGTAATTATATATATATATATGTACTACATACGTATATATAATTTATTTATATGTTTAATTGTAAAGAAAAAAAAACATAATAAATTAGCTTATCTCCAAATATTTTCCATGCATTTTCTTTTGCTTGAATGTACTCCTCGTTAATTCACTAGACTATGCATATATTTCAAACATAATATTATATATGTATCATAAATATTCCGTTGTTTATTATTATATTTTTTTTATAATAATGTTATTGCGATTATTATTATTCATGTTTCTTTTTAGTGCCCTTATTATATTGAAATATATATCAACAAAATTTAACTCTTTTTCATGAAAACATATTATGGTTACCCTGTATTTAATTAAAAGTAATACATTTAGTGAAAGAAAGTATTTTATTTTGTATTAGATATTGAAAAAAGAAAATTTAGTACCAAGATTTTATTATATATTACACAGCGTATTGTTTATTGAAGGGATAATTCTTACTAGATTACCATTACAAAAAATATTCTATAAATAAAAATAATTGATATTTATAGTACATGAATAATTATATTTGGTGGTAAATGAAAACTACATATACAGGGTGACAAGAAATAACTTGGACACACATGATACATTATAACTTTAATGGTAATGAAAATATTACGACCAAACTTCAAAATAAATATGAATACATTATTTTGCCTAATATATTTACAAATTTTCAAAGAGGCTACCTTTAGCCTTAATACAGAGCTTTAAACGTGTCACAAAATTTTCGGCAATGGTCCGCAACTCACTTACTGGCATTTTATCCATTCCTTGAATTAGATTTCTTTAGGGATGCCAAAGTTTTATGAGGTTTAGCACACATCCTTGTCTCCAAGATGGACTAAACAGAATAATCCATTGGGTTCAAATCTGGGGAATACGGTGGCCATTTTTCAGCTCCAATGATGTCAGGAAAATTTGTCTTGCACCAATCCTGAGTGCCTTTAGCTCTGTGTGCAGGTGCGGAATCCTGTTGGAAGGTATATCTTTTGTTTCCAAAGAACTTTTGCTACGAAGGTAAGACAACATCTTCCAAAATGAGTATGCGATATGTTTATTGATTAATCTTTATCCCTTGATCAACAAAACAAGTGGTGTTTTCCCACTAGCCCATATCCCACCCCAAACTATTACAGATTGGGGTCGTTGACGCTGTTCAACAATGCAAGAAAGTCCAGGTGCTTCTGCTGACCAAACTCTATCATTATGGCTATTGTGAGCTTGTTCAATCGAGAACAGTTTCTCATCTGTGAAGACAAATGTTTGCCATCGATCACCTGCGGCCCGATTTAACAGTTCTTTACACCTTTGAAGTCTTGTGCGTTTGTTCTCTGCTGTTAGCTTTTGAGCATCTTTCATTTTGTAAGGACGAAGACCAATCTCTACTCTTGCCATTAAACGTGCGGTTTCTCTGTTGATCTTCATCTCTCTAACAACCTTTCTCAATGAAATCCTAGGATTTCGCTGAACTCGGTTTTTGATAACTTTCCGGTTTCTTGATGTGTTAACTGTGCACTTTCATCTTCTTCATGGCATTTCATCATCATGTCCGAGTTCTTTAAACCTTTTGATTGTGTATCAAACCGTCTGCTTAGGCACTTTCAATAGTTGAACAATTTCACATTGTTTCTTTCCTTGTTTCTTCCTTCCAAGTATGGCAGATCGTTTGTTAACCATAATGGTTATCACAACTAACTTACTTACGCCTGTTTAGACGCTTTCTATGATAAATACTTAATGAAATAAATTTATAACTTTAGTGCTAGTTTCAGATATTTCGTTTGGAAGTTCGTCCAAGTTATTTCTTGTCACCCTGTATTATAATATATATATTATAATATTTAGTTATAAATATAGTATTTAGATTTTTTTTTTTTTTTCCCGCATAACTATTTGACATTCTACTTAAAAGGCATATAATTTACTTCGAAAATAAAGTTATTTTTCCATATTTATTTTTTATTGGCAGTTTTAAAACACTTATCTTTCTTTTTCCTCTTTAGGAAAGTAAAATTAAATATAATGTAAAATTTTAAGTATAAATTTTGAAAGCATTTAAATAGCTCATATGAAAGTATGACTGTGCGGAATTTTTTTTATTTTCTGCTTGTAAAATAATAATGTGCAACTATTTTTTGGGAAATATTGTATTTTTCTACTCTATATACATCTACATTTTAGAAAAATAAGTAATTTCTTTGTTACCAGATGTGGCAAACGAAACTTAATTTCTAAGCATAATTTGGCCTGTCGCCCACAAACTATTAATATATATATATATTTAAGTTTAAAACTCATGTTTTTGTTTTAGGTCATTTTTTTCAGATGATTAAAAAAAAAAAAAAAAAAAACTCCCCGACGGATTTCGTGGATATTGGCGAAACTCGAGAAAAGAAAGACGATTTTTTTCGAAGCGAAATATTGGTGATGGTAACGACATGGTTTGGGCTGCCTTTCCTTCCTCAGGAAAGCTTGAGATCGTGTTTATATCCAATAGAATGAATAGTTCGGAGTACAAAACAGTACTCACAAATACCCTGTTACCATTTCTTTGAAAATTTCGACGAAAGACATTAATTTTTCAACAAGATAATGCCACAAGAGTGATGAAACAAAAAGGTTTTTCCAACAGGGAAAGATAGCAACTCTTGATTGGCCACCTTGCTCTCCTGATCTAAACCCAGTAAAGAATCTATGGGGTATTATAGTTCGAGACATTTATGCATGAAATAAACAATACGATTTGGTAGAGGAGTTGAAAAGTGCTATTACTGCATCTTGGAACTCTATTGCTGCTAATATCTTGCCAAACTTATGTGAGAGTATGAAAATTCGCCTTTTTCAAGGAATAAATCGTTCTAGAGGACGTACTGATTATTCAATTTATTTATGTGAATATACACTAAGCGACCAAAAAAAAAAAAAGTTGCACTGCAGAAAAAAAAATGACTTATACCTTTCTATCTGTAATAACTTGAAAATTAATGGTTGAAACAAATAAAACTCGTCATGTTTGCATAATGCCGAAAGAATGAAATGATACTTATGTAAATTTTCGATTTAATAATTCGCTTTATTACATTCTACGAAGTACTTTATAAAAATCTTCATAAAACTTTCTTTTTGAACATAATGCAATAACCATACACTTTGTATTCTATTGTGGTTTATTGTATGAAATCTAATAAAGAAGGAATTCTACGATATTTTTTGGGGGATTTAACTTAGAGTAAAAAAAAGATATTATTACTTACAGAATTATAAGTGCACATGGGAATGAATAAGTAATTTTAACAATTTGATTCAAATTGACTTACCACAGATGCCGTACCTCAAGATGCATTATCATCTTGAAATGCTGTTTGAAGAGAGGTCTGAAATACCTCCAAAATAGTCGGTCAGGCGCCATTTTTATAATCATCGTGTTTTATCTTGAGTTAACTGATCATTTGAGCGTTAAAATTTGTCTGATTCTTTGAAAAAGTATGCACCTCCGTACCATAATGTACAGAGAATGTGTCACTGTTTAAAGAGAACAGTTATCATTAAGTCAGTCCCATTTTTACCGCCCTAGTAGTTTTTTTTCCTCAGCTCAAAATAAATTAAACTTGACTCATCAGAGAAACCCAGTTCAGCCCGATAATTAACTAGTATTTTTTCTTTTAATTTTTGGTCAACTAATGCCTTGTTTTTTTTTAATGTTTGTCCTTAATAATGACTTTTTTGCAGATCTTCTGGTTTTTAACCTGCCTTGTTTAATTGCTTCTGGACTATTTTTGAAGAAAGTATTTTGCTATACACTTTTAAAAAAATCTTTTTAAAGCTCTGAACATGATACAAATTGATTTTTTTAAACATTTGCTTTTTAATTTGCAGATATCTTGCTTCGATGAGCGACGTGGGCGCCTAAAGTCAAATTTCCAGTTAAAACTGCCAAAAAATTTTATATTTTGTTAAAAAGTACTTAACGAATATTTCGTTAACATTTAATTATTTCGCCATCTCACGTATTGAAATATTTTTTGATTTTCATTCAAAAATTAATACTTTTTGTGGCATCGTTAACTGCCTTATTATTACCATTTTTGAAATAATTTCCAAAATTACATTTTTTCTGACAATTGTATTTTGTTACTAACACTGGACCCAATGCTAGAGTGTATGTGGAGAATGACATAATAAAATCTGTTCGAAAATCTGCTTTTTAACCGATAAAATTGGCGGTTGTAGAAGATGAAAAGGAAAATATCCAAGTGCGACATTTTTTTTTGTCCCTTAGTGTATTTTATGTTGTTTGTTTTAAATTATTTATATGTTTGTTTTAAATTATTCTATAATTTTTCAACAAAGAATTTCCAAAAAAAATTTTTGTTTGAAAATAAATATGCATTTTTCTAAAATTTAGTGAAACCATTTTTTTTTCATGTATGTTATTATGGCACATCTAAACTACAAAACATGTTTTTCAACACTTTTACAAAACTTTATATACGGTAGATTTTCTGTGATGTCCTATAATTTTGCAACGCACTGTAGCTATCATAGATGCCAACATTTTAACACTTGCACGACCGCTGACGTAGATTCACGTCACAGAGATGCCAACTTTTATAATTTATTCCGGGGCAATTTTAGCCCCACCTTCTTTTCGCACCATAAATTTTGTAGAATATTTCTCTTAAATATGTGACAACGATTGAATAAGAAGAAAGTCATTCTTCAAAATTTCCGGTATGAAAAAAAGGCGGGACTAACAGTGCTCCGGAATAAATTATATGAGTTGGCAACTCTGACGTCATTTCAAAATATGTAACTCCACCATTCGGCGTTTCTTCTGCAATTTATATGTTATTTGTTTCTTAAAAATATACACAATATTCATATTTGTGCAATCAATATACTATGGATACAAATATTTTGATTAGAAAGAGTATGATAATAATATTTGTAATAAGAATGTGGATACAGAAAATTTTGTTCTGAAATATTGTAACTTATGAGAATAACGCCCACAGGCAGACCTTACTGTCAAAAAGACAAAAACATGCGGTCGCGAAAGTGGTAATTTATTCCGGAGTATTTTTAGCCCCGTCTTTATTTCGCTCCACTTTATTTATTGAAAAATTTTCTTTAATATTTAACTTCGATTTAAAAAAAAAAAATAAATAAATAAAATAAAAATACTTTTAAAGAATACGTGGTTTGAAATAACGGCGGGGTTAAAAATACTCCGGAATAATCAATTAAAATGTTAGCATCTATGCTATATATAAAAAATTTCCATTAAAATTTTCAGGTAGCCAAAAAGCATAAAAACGAATAGTTATGGAATTTGTTTTCATAAAAACAGTATTTATTATATTTGACAAACTTAAATAAAATATATGTATAATAATAAATTTAAAAATGCGGTATTTTTTATTTAAAATAATTTTCGGGAAATCTAGAAGTACTTGTTGTATTTTATAAATGGTAATTTGAAGATATTTTGAAGATTTATTATAGAATCTTCATAATCTTGCTTGAAAAATATCACCAAGGAGACTCTCTACTTTTCGTTGTCAGCAAAAATACTCCATGTTTTTCTACTGGGATTTTTTTTTTTTTTTTTTTTTTTTTTTCAGAATTACAGGGATCGGCGCAGTCACATTTTGATTATTATTATTTATAAAAAAGAATTTTCGTATTATTCAATCGGAGATAACTATTGCAAACAATTACTAAATTTATCTATTTAAAAAAGTGACTGCGTGAAGTCCTAGAATTACTCATTACCAAATTATATAAATTTTTAACTCTAACTTCTTATTCAGAAATTTCAGAACTGTTAAATTTAATCACGTTTTACAAGAATTTGTTTTATTTTATTTTATTTTGTCTCTTTACTTGTTAGTATTTTATTTCTAACGTACAGTCGAGGGAGGAAAAAAAAGCAGCATTCGACATAAATTCATTGCTAATCCATGCAAAAAAAAAAAAAAAAAAATGTAGTAGGTATCATTTGGAAGGAAATTGTGGAAATTTTGAATTAGGGGCCGTCTACATATTAAAGTGCACACCAAGTTTGATATTTGCAATGCCGATGCCCAATTTTTAATTTATATTTGAATTTCTAGGATCGTAGCAATGCGAAAAATGATACTGGTTGTATATTTTACTTATATATACAGTCATATGCAAAAATTGAAGATCACCCATAGAAAAATCAGATTTAATAGAATTCCGCAAAAATAACATACAAGTTTTGCATATAAAAGAACAAAATAGACTGTACATGGTTATTTATATCATCGTTTTATGGTTTATATGTGATGTGTGACGAAAACTTGAAAACTTGCGATAAATTTCAACGCTCGAAATACCTGAATAAGTTTGCGAATGATGCATGTGTATATATAATCTCTTTTTTTAATATATGATACTGCGTATATATTATTTGATAATATCTTATTTTAACTTCAATTAAACAGTCATTTTCATATCGGTAAAAGTCCTTAGCCTAATTTTTAATGCTTGTAAACAAGTTGCAAATCATTGAAAAAACTATCCGTGTTACCGAAAATGTCCTATGGCGCGGTGGATTATACACATTATACTACATCTGAGGAGACGGTATGGTATGAATTGTGAATAGAGAGAGAAATTAAGGTGAATGCCTTTACAGATTAGTTATTATTATTAAAAATTGCTATCTGTGAAGGTATTTTCTTTAAAATCTTCAGCTTAAGTTTCATAGGATAGTAAAGTGAAAAAGTGTTAGTTAAAATAATAATAATAATAATAATAATAATTTTTTTGGTGTTTATGTTTACATAATGTAAAAGTATAGATATTAAATCTGGGTTATGTAATCTATACATAATTGTGGAATTAATCCTTTTAGAATTAGGTTATGACTTTCCTTAAATATCAATTCATGTATAGCATATTCTGCTAAAATTATAGAACATCATTGGGGTAGTTAAATATAGCTTCTGCCTAAATTAAATCATCCTCATATAAGCATGCTATGAAAATTATTTTATTTAATTAAAAATGTAGTTTTAATGAAAGATTTAGATTGTTGCATTAATTACTTGAAAATGTAAAATTATTATATTTTCTTTCCTCAAACCTTTTAATTTGTTTTATTTAAGATAAGAGTGGCGACAGATCTGTGACAGAATCTCATTGGACAAGACTCACCATCAGCCGCCCGGGGCGATTGTTGGATGATGCTCCGTAGTATTAAAACAGGAATAAACTACTACGTCAGAAACGCCAAAGAAAAATTATTGAGGTGCATACAGCTGTTTCGGTAGCCTAAAGCGGACCTTCTTCAGTGCAAAAAGAATTCTGAATCTGGAGAAGTGCTCGTATATATCGGAGAGGGACCGGATTTAGTTCAACCAATAGGATTACGGAAGAGGTGGGGAGCGTGGCCAATAGGAATTAAGGAATGTGTAGCTGTGTAAACAGTAGAAAAATTAAGGAAATGTGGACTGAATGTAAAATTTCCAACAATCAGACAAATAGGGAACAGCGAAATCACAATTTACAAGGTTTTTAAAATTTTTATAAATATGAAAAGCTTCAAAGAAATCGAGTTCATGAATGGATTTAGGTCTGCAAATTATTTTAGCTGAACTAAATTTAAAATTATGATTTTCCTCCCAGCAATGTTTAGAAATAGCCGATTTATTGGTTTCTTGTTTGCGGACGTAATTCATATGTTCTTTTAGACGAAATTTAAGACTGCGTTTAGTTTGGCCAATATATGATAAACCACACTGACAGGAAATACTATAAATGCCCCAAGAATTATGCATATCAATAGGATCTTTTAACTGAGAAAAGGTGAGTTTATTGGAAGGCGAAAATATTATTTTAAAATCATATTGTTTGAGAATTTTAGCTATGGATTGACTGGTTTTAGAAAAATAGGGTAAAACAATACTGATATTAGATGTGACTGATTTAGTAGACGAAATACGAGGGAGTTGTAATTTTTGGATAGCTTTGTCTATAATGGAAGGGTCATAACCTCTGTCAATTGCGATGGCTTTCAGGTATTTAATTTCAGATTTCAATAAAATAGGATTTGAACAAAAAAATTGTTCAAATCCTATTTTATTGAAATCTGAAATTGATAAATTTATTGATTTATTGATAAATGTGCTTATCAATATCTTCCTGCCCTTCCTCGCAGATCCATTAAGCACATTTATGAAAAATATGCACATTAAAAAATTGACAGTTAGTATCAATTTAAATTATTTATTTTATACGTTTAAAAATTCTTTTTTAATACACTTGAACTTGGCCAAAACTTATTATTAGTTTATTAGATTTATTGAAAAGCTATTACTGTACAGATCCCCAAAAAGAAAAAGAAAAATATATATATCTGATTCCCTAAAACTAATTGCTAATTTTCTTATATACATCCCTTCTACCATTCATTTACCTTTATTATTGTTGTAATCAAAATTTCAGTTTTCTTTTTTTGCTAAAAAATGACGGGCTGTTCTGCTTTTAACTGCTCAAACAGATTTGATCAATGCTATAAGTTAAAAGTGTTTCCTAAAGATCCCGAAAGGAGGAAACTTTGGGCCTCCAAAGTTAAACGCCTTAATTGGGAACCAACTAACGCAAGCTATTTGTGTGAAGTAAGAATTTTTACATTTTCGATTGTTTATTTATTATTTTCTTTATGTACTTGAAAGTTCTTTCTGCGATTAATTTTCAATTACATTTAAGAGATTTTGTAATTTTCATAGTTAAATCATCTAACAATTTACTATACATTGTTCGCACCAATCTTGGTAATTTAATGGTCGGAAAGGATCACCTAGAATACTATTTAGTGGTTAAAATATAAAATAATAGTCAAAGTTTTTAAGTGCACACATTTTACATATATTTACATATTTTTACTACATATGTCAATATTTTCACAACGAAACTATACATATACTTTACTTTTAAAACATTCTAAATACAAAATGTATATATATATATATTTAGTAACACTAATTCCCACAAATGTAAGAAAAAAATAATAATAAAAATAAATAAAATAAAACATAATTAGTTAATTTAAAATTAATTTATTAATTTATTAATTATTTTAAACAAATAATATAAAATTCATAAATTCTGAAAGCCTCCAATAATTTTTTCGGGTAGAAAAAATTGGAGCTCATATATTGATCAACAAGGCCCAAGTGTTGTGTGAAAGCAACGATGCATTGTAGCTTCCTAAAAGTACCACTTTTTCAGAACCTTGAAGATAGGACAATATTCCCCCCCCCTCCACGTTAAATCTTGAACATAATATCAAAATGCAAAAAAAATCTGTAAAGAATTAGAAATGACCAATTTATTCTTATATTCTTATTATTTCAGAAATTAAACTTATCAAGGAAAATATATTAAAGTTTATTAAAAAAAAAAAAAAAAAAGTGCTACAAAATGAAAAAATAATGAAATTAAATCGGGATGCATTATAAATTCTTAAATGAAAAATTTCCCTTAGTTCAGTATAATGTTTTTGGTTTTTAAAAATCTAAGTTAAAAATAATGGTTTAATAATAATAATAAATTAAAAATTAACACACAGAAAAAATAAAAATAATTATTAAATAAAATTGTTAAAGGTCGTAAATTTTTGTTTCTAAGAGCAATTTTTTTTTCCCTTTTTATAAATTTGGCAATTTACAGTCGGCTGCAAAATTATTCGAGCACTAGCCAATAATTCCTACATTTAAAAAGTACACTTAAGACTGTTTTGCTAAGTAAATCCTTGTCGAATCAAGTTCTTAGACTGATTAAGAACATGACTCGGCAAGGATTTATTTAACAAAGCTGTATTAAGTGTACTTTTTTTTGGCAAGGATTATTGCTAGTGCTCGAATAATTTTGCAGCCGACTGTAAGTCTATCGATAACTTGCTATTTGACAAAACTAAAAATAATTTAGTGAAAAGAAAATGCTTAATTTCAATACAATTTAAACGAATTGTGTATAAATTAAGTCTTTTTTACTTCTAAGAAAATTAAATATCCCGCCAGAAAAGTAAATGTTCACCAGAAGCGTTTTCTCGCCAACGTACAGTCGGTAACAAAAGTGTCCGAACGCTAGCAAAAATTCCTATGTGAAAAAAGTACACTTCATACGGTTTCGTTAAATAAATCCTTATCGAATCATGTTCTTACACTGTCTAAGAACAGGATTCGACAAGGATTTATTTAACAAAACTGTATTAAGTGTACTTTTTTTACGTAGGAATTTTTGCTAGTGTTCGGACACTTTTGTTACCGACTGTAAGATAAAGGTCATATCTAGAAAGAATCAACCCTACTCGTAGCTCACGCAAGCAACCTAAGATTTCATCCACAGCGGTTGCGCACTGAGAACTGTCGTCACTCTTAGTAATATAGGCACCCTAATAGAAAGTACTCTAGAAAAAGTTATAACCTGATTTAAAGTTTCATCTGACCAGTAAACTATCCCATACTGTAATCATAAAAGAATTCCAAACAAGCATTAATCGAAAGTGCATATATAAATATGTTTTTTGACGCATAAAACAATAGCCCTCGTCAGCTCGTTTTCGAGTTATAAATTCTCAAAGTTCTCAAACAATCGGGGCAACCACACCTGGATCGATAACATCACGCCTTACTGAGAAAACGAATGAAATCCAAAACAAGCAGAAATCGACAAAGCATAGACGAACGCAAGGGTGTTTGTGTTCCTGATTTTTTATTTTATTTTCCCCCAGTAATTATAAATTGTATTTTTGTTATATTTAATTGCTGAACTTTACTAGAAAACTACCAATAATATCACTAATGAAAAATTCTGGTAGCAATTTCCGGGGAAGCAAATACCCCTGCGAACGTGTTCTTTGATGCATTTTTCAGTTGCCCATTTCAGCATTGAGATATATTCAATCAAGATATAATGTCTAAAAATTCGCTAAAATAGAATCTAAAAATTGATAAAAGTCGTGCTTCTGGCAGTTTTTGACGGGACTCTTCCCACTTCTTTCTCATTACTACATTTTTACTCAAACTTAACACTTTCGCGACCGCATGTTTTTCTCTTTTTGACAGAAAGCTCCACCTGTTCATATTTATAATATAAATAAATACCCATTGCAATTATACTCTTCCTAATCAAAATATTTGTATCCATGCTGCCTTTATTGCACAAATGTGAATATTGGGTATATTTTTAAGAAATAATGTAACGTATATAACCTAAAGAAACGCCCACTGGCAGAGTTACAGATTTTTAAATGACATGAATTCACGTCAGCGGTCGCGAAAGTGTTAAATATAGATTTCTCGAGAATGGTTTTACAAGGGCCAACATTTTATGCGTCAAAAGCACGTTAGATTATGCCCTATCGAATGAACCTAATTTAATTGGTTTCTATTACTACACTCTTGTGATGGTTTCCTGGTGAGAACATTAGACACGGCATTACTCAGATATTTCTAAATAGCCGAAGTACAAGAGAACAATACAAAGTTGTTTCAACAGGTTATGAGGCAAGGATATTTGACATTTTACCTGTTTGAGTATAACATTAGAAAGCCCGATATTAACATTTCAACTCAGCACATAACGTAGCACCGAAAAAAAAAGCAAAATTTAAATGAAATACGAAATGAACCTATAACGGGAAAATTATTTCTATTTTTATTTATTTATTAATATTATTATATTAAATTAAATATATATTTTGAAAATAGCACCAATTTCCATGTTTTAATTTATTTGTTATTAAAGAATTGTAGATTTATAGAAGTGTATTAGAAATTCTCCAGTGACAAGAAACGAAGCTGTAGAAAACGTAATGTAACTTTAATTTCAAAATAAAAATACTAATATATAAGCTATCGATATGAAATTACCAAAGATAATTAATTGTATAAAATGATTAAAGAATATATTAAAATCTGGCATTTAAATCTGTTAGATTTATTAAACTGATTTCAGGAATCAGGGAAACATGCTAAAAGCAATTTTCTGAAATACGAAACATAAATGAATTTACTGTGTCTCATTTCTTCTAACTCTCGAATGATTTTTCAGATTATAGGAAATCCAATTAAAATTATTGACTTAAGTACAACTATTTAAGTTGATTAATTCCCATTTCTAAAAATGAAATATCATTGTGCCATTTAAAGTATCGCGATAATATTAAATCTTAATAAATTTGTGTGCAGAATGCGTTTATTCTTGAATCATTGCACTTATACTTTCGTGGTTTTGAAACATGATGATTAATAAATTGCATCATGATTAATAAATTGCATCATGCTTAAAAAATTATTATGGCCTATGCGTGAATTAAATTTAACGTATAGAGTGCAAATAAATTAATCAAATTACTTTTTAAGTTATACGAATGTGTGAAAACTGCCCTTTTTCTTTATCATAGTCGACTTTTCAAGCTTTATTTTTACTAGTAATTTTAAATAGAAATATTTTATATAAATTTTTGCAATCTATTTCACTGAGCAACAAAATAAAAGTTTCTAATTAATTAAAGTAGTATGAAAAATGTTTTAACATTTTTCATAAAAAATTATAAAAATCTATTTTTATCATTTTTCGGTGATTTTATGGCTATAAATTTGATTTTTAGGAGAGGGAGGATTATTTTAACCGTTAAATATCTTCTGAGGGGCTACAGAATTGGAAAATTCTAAAACATGGACATTTGCGACAAGACAAAAATTTTGGGGGGATTTGCCACTTAAATTATGCATTACTTATCTTATATTTTTTTAATCTGTTATTAATGTTATTTTTTAAACTTTATATATTTTTTTGTTTTTAGGTGTTAAATTGAATATTTTTTATTCTTCAAATCAAATTCATAATCATAAAATTATCGAACAGGGAAAGAAATTGAGGAAGGAGGTGGTGTATCTAGAAATTGGTGGGTGACTGGGCAAAATGGGAGTCATATACGGATTCAGGAGGTTACTTTACATAAGAATCAGCAAGAATGGTATCAGATCTCGAAATTTTTACTTATTTATTTATTTATTTATTTTTTTTTTTTTTCAGAGCAGTGTAACTGAACAAAAAATTCCCTTAATTTGGCAACACTGATTAAAAATATAATATTTAAAGTAAAAAATTACAATAAAACTTTAATATATATTTGTACTCACCCAGAGATTTTAGGACTCTGTACTATTGCCGAAAACAGCGCATCTGAAAACATCTTTTGTTTAGAAGACAGTGTGGGTTAATGCCGATTATCTACGCGAGGAACCAAAGCCTTTGAAAAATGCCACCCGAGTTTCTGCAATACTCCTAAGGATTTTTTTAATTCTTTTTCTCAGAAGGAGTTTTACATTGAAGTGGTTAATCAGTTTGCCAGACATTTAGTAGTTTTTAAATGAGTTTTTACAATCAGAAAAAAAAAAAAAAAAAAAAAAAAAAAAAAAAATAGCCACCCCCCTTCAACTAATTTCGTCGCAAATCGTCCTAGAAATATGCGGCTGGTGTCAATCGATTAGTTATAACGTCTAGTTTATAACGGTATAGTAAGATTTTGCTTAAGGGGTCGTCTACATATTTAAAAAGGTCTCAACGTATTTTTTCAATGTCAACCCCTATTTTTGACCACATATTCAAATTCCTGAGATCAAGGCGGTTCGGAAAAAGTAACATTTATATACTTTGAATCAAATATTGACAGAGTTGCAATCGAAAATGCATTAAGGGTACGTTTACATATTTAGAAAAAATAAATCCTGATCTATCTCGGAATGGACATTATTCATTAAGATTCATACCGGAAAAAAAAGTAAAAAAATATTTATTATGAAATAAAACGAAGCTACTATACAGAACGTAATGCATACTTGCCAGTCATTTTGTTATGAGCCGTACAATTTTTAGTGTCCGCCATCTTTTTCACATCAACGTAGATACCAATATTTTAATTTATTCCGGAGTATTTTTAGCCCCGCCTTTATACCATACCACCTATTTTTTAAACCTTTTAAGTTCATTGGTTTCACAGCGAAACCAAACATTTGACATAATTTAACAATTTTTTATGCAGCAGTTTTTTAACATTACCCCCTTGTTTTAATCAGGTTTTAAACTTTTGTTCCTTTTCTGTTCGGTAGCTAGTAGCATTATTCCAAAATTTAACAAATAATGTTTCAAATGAAGCTAAATGCATAAATCACTTGAAGTTTCTTAGTGCGCGCGAGTGTGAATTGCTGGTTTGATGATGCCACGTCTAGTTTTTTTTTTTTTTTTTTTTTTTCACTTTATGAAGAGCTGGACTATTATTTTCACACGAAACAACTTTTACGAGTTTGTAGTCGATAATGTTTACTAATAAAGTGTTTTATGTATTAAATTAAATATTATTTGAATTTAACAAGGTTAATTTATAGATGTTTCAAACCAAAAATCTCTCGAAAAGGAACAATACTAATTTTTTATTTTTTAAATATTTATGATCAACTATGTGTCTAAAAGCCATTTTTAAAATTAGTTTAGTAATTTTTAAAATAAATTAAGTAGTGAA
Organism: Salticus scenicus; assembly: GCA_963930645.1. NCBI lineage: Eukaryota > Metazoa > Arthropoda > Arachnida > Araneae > Salticidae > Salticus > Salticus scenicus. Next base: position 263,030,277 of record OZ005651.1, on the reverse strand, counting down.
CATTAAAGGGTTAAAAGTAATTTTTTCTTATTTTATGGAAGTAATATAGAGAAAAAAAAATTCTATAAATAAAGTGCAGCGAAATAAACGCGGGGCTAAAAACACTCCGGAATAAATAAAAATATTGGCATCTATTCACCAGCCATTTTTTAGAGTAATTTTATTCTTGTTTAATGCTAACAACATTTGGAGAGAATTACACTAAAAATAAAGTGGTGTAAAAAAAGGGGCGTTAACAATTGTAAGTTTATGATAATGAGATGGTTGGCGAGTATGCGTAGTATGTTTGCTCCTAAGCTTATCCGAATAACTACTGTTGACTGTCGTATAACGCACTTCTACAAAACATGACCAATAAATAGAGACTAGTACTCACACAACGTAATAAACTGTCCCGTATAACGTGTAAGACAAATTTTACATTTTCACGCAGTTAATCAAATTTTTGATTGCTTTAAGGTGTAAATGACATATATTTTTTCTTCTTAAATATAGCTTATGAAATAAAAAATTTTTAATAGTTTATTTTTAATCAAAATGAAATAGTTTATTACGCCAGTTTATACGTTAAAATTTAAATAGCTTGCAATATTCAGTACAAAAATGTAGATGGCAAGATAAAATAACAATGATAATAATAATAATAATAATAATAATAATAATAATAATAATAATAGTGGTAAAAATAACAATAAATGTTAAATATTTAAGAAAAAATAACTTATCTACTTCTTTTGGGTACATTTTTATTTTATACATTAAGCCCCGCATGTTTGTTTCTATAAAGTGTTACATTTAATTTGAGGCGTACAAGCCTAAAATATACAATATACAAAAATATATAGAAAGCAAGATTTAAACAAAATCTACGAAAGGATATTTAATATCCAATAAAAAGAGATACTGTTCAAAAACATTCCTATTTTGAGGAATAAGTCACGCCTTTATACGTTTCCCTAAAACATAAAATTATTTAAGAAATTCATGATTAAATAAATGAAATTTTGTCATCAACAATCAAAACGGTAAATTTCAAAAGTTTATATATGCTAGCGTCCTATAAAATGTCAAACAAAATAAAAGTAAGAAAACAGGAAACAGTTTTTTATATATTGTTTCAGAAAAAGCCAGAAGGTGGGGTTTATCATTCTTTTGGAATGACATCAAAATTTCCCGCGTGAAATGCGTTAATTTTACAAAAATAGCTTAATTTGTATCGTAAACATTGAAACCTTGCTTAGAAAACAATAACAAAAAATAAATAAATAAATAAATAAAATAAATGAAACAAAAAATAAAATGTAATTCTTCAATATTGGACTGAAGCATAAATTCGTCCGATAATGTGTGTCCCACATAACGCGATTTCCTATTGCCCAGAACGAAGTCCCGCATTACACAAGAGTCTACTGTACTTGAATTCTTAATTAAGAAAAGTGTAAGATAAGATCAGTATCTATAGCTTTAAAAATGATAGACTTATTGTTTTGTTTTAAATTCTTTTTCCATAATAAATGCGAATTTTACGCCGTGATTAGAATTAATCGAAAATAAATAAAATTGTGCTTTGTTTCAATAATAGATTTTATAAACTAGTAATAATTTTCCAATATTTGATTCTGTATTAAAAAACATTTAATAGAAATTTATTATATTATTGCGTTACATCATGCGATAAAATTTAAATAACATAAAGCTTAAAAACGGCAGTGTAAACAAATGCACAACAAGATTAAAACAGAAAATTCGTGGTAAAAAATCTTATAAAAATTAATAAATAAATAATAATAATAATAATAATAATAATAAAACGATTATGGAATGTGGATTACTGTTTCAAACGGTAGGGATTTTAGCAGTGAAAAACTAGAAAAAGTTATTCAATTTTTAAGAAAAAAGATTTAACATATCAGGATCGGATGTGTTCCTATCTTGTACCGTAAGCCTTTACACATTTTTCTAAAACTTTATTTTCAAAAACAAAATGATTTTACATATTCGCAGTTAAATCATTTAAGTTTGGTCTTCAGCAATCGATGCCATTGAGAAATGCCATTAAGATTTATGCATACCAGCGTCACACATAGATTCAAATACGAATATGCAAAATAGTTTTTTTTTAACACTTTCGTGACCACTGAAGTAGACTTACGTCATTTGAAATTCTGCAACTCCGCCAGTGGGCGTTTCTGTTTCAATTTGTGTGTTATTTATTTCTTAAAAATATATCTTTTATTCAGATTTCTACAATCAAACATACTATGGATGCAAATACTTTGATTAGAAATAATATAATTATAATATATATCCATTTGTAATATAAATGTGAATACAGAAAATATTGTTCTGAAATATTGTAACTTGGAAGAATAACGCCCACAGGCGGACCTTACTGTCAAAAAGCAAAAGCATGCGGTCGCGAAAGTGTTAATATTGTTTCTGCGATACAGTGGGCGGGACTTGTTTCCTTTTGGAATTCTGTCAGAATCTCTCACCAGCATTGTGATAACTTTACAAGAATAAGCCAATTTGAAGAATAAACATCGAAATTAGAATAACAAAATTAAAATAGTTTTCCGTCAGATTATGTGCGGATATTTACTTACAGATGATACATATTATAACAATTCACGGCTCCCTAACAGCAATAAAAAATGAAATATCACTGGAACTCAAAAAATAATTTCAAGAACGGGCTGTAAATTTGGAAACCAATTTTTTTTATGATTTCAGAATTTTTTTGAATATGAATTTATTAATAATTTTCATAATTCAAAAAATAATTCTTTTTAACAAAAATTTGCATGGAATATCGGTCACTTCATTCTAACACACACACACACAGAAAAAAAAAAGAATACAATAATTTTTTGGTAAGATATGAACTAATGTTTGTAGAGCCTGATTAAGGGGGAAACACACATTATTTATACTTACACCGTTATTTTTTAACAAATACTTTCCTCCTATAATAAACACAAAATTCTCATTAAAAATTATTTTAAAAGAATTCTGGTGTCTAATAACGATGAGTAAATTGGATTGTTTTACACCGTTCATTTTTTATAAAAAATATTTCCTCGTCAAAGCGTGGAATTTCTATGACATGAAGTAAAAAATAATTGTAAAAATATTCCGGTGAGAGCTGAGATAATGTGTGCTTAACCCTTAATCAGGCTCTGAATGTTTGTCCCATTTATTTAACATCAGCATCCTCATACTTTTACAGCTTATAACTCTATGAAAAATTGAGCGAAATATATAAACTATACCATTTTCTGCGGTGATTTGACACAAATATTTCAAATAAATTATTAAAAAAATGTGGTTACCTTTAAAAAAAAGTGAAGTTGATGGAAGGTTTTAATATATGGACAACCTCTAATCAAAATCTAACTATACTGTTATAAACTAGACTTATTACAAATCGATCGGTACCAGCCGTACATTTCTACAATAATTTACGACAAAATTAGGAGGGAGTGACTTTTTTTTTTGCCGAATGCACAAGAAGCAGCTCAGGTTTCAGACGAACTAGCTTAAACATTAACAGAGGAACAATTCATTGGTAAGATTTTAGAGCTGTGAACATACTAATTCATACCTGCCAACCATCTCATTATGAAGCGTAAAATTTCTAGTACCCGCCTTTATTTTCACACCAGTCATTTTTTAGAGTAACTTTATTCTTAATTAATCGTAACAACATTTGGAGAGAATTACACTAAAAATAAAGTGGTGTTTAAAAAGGGGCGTTTTTTCAACCGGGTGTTAACAATTTTATGCTTATTAATGAAATGGTTGGGAAGTATGCTAATTAATAATCCAGAGAGTTGTTAGTACCCGCCTTTTTTTTTTTTTTTTTTTTTTTTTTTTCACATGAGTCCCTCTTTAGAGTAATTTTCTTTTTATTTCATCGTAAATATATTTAAAGAAAATTACTGTAAAAATTAAGTAGTGTGGAATAGAGGCATGTACTAATAAAATTCCGTATTAGGTTGGCAGTTATGAATCTTTAAACTGGAATAGTGCTTGTTTGTTAATTCTATAAGTGTTTTATATTTTTTTTATTATATATGTCTTTCTACTAAACTCACTAGAGGTTAACCTGAGAAATTTCACTGAATCGAATTTAAAATTTTCCATTTCTTTTTTCTGTGTCTTGTTTATAATACTCTTAAAATTTCCGTATTAGGAGTGTTATTATTATTTATTTATTTATTATTATTATTATTATTATAATTTTTTTTTTTTTTTTTTTTTTTTTTTTTTGAGGGACAGGGGTGTTATTGTATAAACAATTATATAGAAAAACTATAAAATAAGATTATGTCATAGAACATACTGAAATGTAAGTAAAATATCGTTAATTTTTTCTGATCGCTTGCACGTTAAAAATTTCAAACAACCGGAAAATTTATGTTAAAAAATCTATACTGAGTTTTTAGCGAGTAAGTTTTATTAATTCTCAATGAATCCCTAAATTTCGTTCAAGAAAGAGGATGGCTGTTGATGAGCCGTCTTCAAATTAATTAGTGTGAATTGCCTGTTTACTATCGTTAAACGAAAAATATATCATTCGTACTTGTGCGTTGGTTATCTGTATCTATTAATTTCTTATATCTCCCACCAAGCTATTTAATATCCCATGAAACTGTTAGTACCAGCCTTTTTTAACACCATCATTTTAAAAAATATTTTTCTTCTTATTTAATCGTAACTACATTTGGAAAAATTTACACTAAAAATAAAGTGGTGTGTAAAAAGATGCAGGTACTAACAATTTTGAGAAATAGTGATTAGAACAATTTCTCCCTAAGCATGTCTGCTAACCAGAGTTGTATCTACATGAAACGGTGCCCCATTTAAAAACTTTAAAGTTATAACTGTCTCTTTTTGGTTTGATTTCAAGAAGAGATAATTTTTAATATACATCAATGTACACATGCGTCAAAATTAATATAAAATTATCAGTTCTAGAATGTAGATACCAAAGCGAACTAAATCATTACATTATGTAAATTAAACAAACAACAGTACAGTCAGCAAAAAAAAAAAGCCATCTCCCTATTAATTTCGCCGTAAAATGTCGTAGATGCATGAAGCTGGTGCCGAGTTTATAATGGTATAGTTAGATATTACTTAAGGGGTCGTCTACATATTAACCCTTATCGCTCGTTTGTCTCTTCTGAGGGGAAATAAAATCGAGCCATGTCTTAAGGTGTTCCTCTACAAATGAAATGTTATTTTTCTAAAATGTGTAACTATAGGTAATATCCCATGAAACTGTTAGTACCAGCCTTTTTTTACACCATCATTTTAAAAAATATTTTTCTTCTTATTTAATCGCAACTACATTTGGAAAAATTTACACTAAAAATAAAGTGGTGTGTAAAAAGATGCAGGTACTAACAATTTTGAGAAATAGTGATTAGAACAATTTCTCCCTTAGCATGTCTGCTAACCAGAGTTGTATCTACATGAAACGGTGCCCCATTTAAAAACTTTAAAGTTATAATTGTCTCTTTTTGGTTTGATTTCAAGAAGAGATAATTTTTAATACACATCAATGTACACATGCGTCAAAATTAATATAAAATTATCAGTTCTAGAATGTAGATACCAAAGCGAACTAAATCATTACATTATGTAAATTAAACAAACAACAGTACAGTCAGCAAAAAAAAAAAAAAAAGCCATCTCCCTATTAATTTCGCCGTAAAATGTCGTAGATGCATGAAGCTGGTGCCGAGTTTATAATGGTATAGTTAGATATTACTTAAGGGGTCGTCTACATATTAACCCTTATCGCTCGTTTGTCTCTTCTGAGGGGAAATTAAAAAATCGAGCCATGTCTTAAGGTGTTCCTCTACAAATGAAATGTTATTTTTCTAAAATGTGTAACTATAGGCTACACTTCGGCTACCGGAAAATTTTAACAGAAAGGTTTATTTTTTTTAATGATGAAGTAAAATAAAACAAATTATTACAATTTTTTGGTAGCCAAAAGGTAGTAAGTTTGAAACTATACGCGTGACGTTTTAAAGGAAAGCCAAAAGGCGTGTCTTACGGAAAATATGCCGAGTGCAATGGGTTAAAAATGGCACCAACTTCATTTTTTTTCTGTGGTAACCCCCATTTTAAAAAAATTATTTGAAGTATTTGCATTAAATCATTCTGAAAAATGGTATAGTTTATATATTTTACTCAATTTTTCATAGAGATATGCTGTCAAAATATGGGGATGCTAATGTTAAATGAATGTGACAAACATTAATTTAGATCTTCCTAAGTATTTGTTATATTTAAATTCTGTTAGAATAAAGTCACCGAAACATATTCCATTCATACTTTTCACAAATATATATATATCTTGAATTATGAAAATTATTAATAAATTCATATTCGAAATAATTATGAATTATGAACTATATTAACTTTTGCTCGAATAGAACAGGCATCATTAGAAACATGGGATTCCAAATTTACAGCTCGTTCCTAAAATTATTTTTTGTGTTACAGTGATACTTAATTTTTTATTGCTTTCAGGGGGCCGTCACTTGTTATAATCTGTATCCTCTGTGACTAAATATCTGTATATATTTTGACGAAAAACTATTTTAATTTACTTTTATGTTATTCTTATTGTTTTATAAGCAACATTTCGATGTTTATGATACAAATTGGATTATTTTGTTTATAAAATTATCGCAATCCAAGCGAGACATTGTGAAAGAATTCCAAAGGAAAACAAGCCCTTCCTCAATATCGCTGAAATAATATTAAAAAAAAATAATCTAGTTTGCGTATTCGTATTTGACTCAATATGTGACGCTGGTATGCACAAACCTCAATGGCATTTACTACATCGATTGCTGAAGCCGAAACTTAAATGATTTACTTGGAAATCTGTAAAAATTTTTTGTTTGATAATGTAAAGTTTTAGGAGATGTGTAAAGGCGTGAATAACCGCTGCAAGGTAGCAACATAACCGATCCTTAAATGTTAAGTTTTTCTTCTTAAGTATTAAATAACTTTTCCTAGTGTCTGACTGCTAAAATTTTACATTAACCCTGTTGCCCTTTTTTTATACTTGAATATCGCAGGGTTCTTACACCTCAAGTTAAACGTCATGTATTAGGAAAAATGGTAAGGCAAGGCTTATTGTTTGAAAGAGCAATACGCAGTCATAGCCTACTAAACTAGATGTCTGTCGCGTGGCTCAGACACCTGGCAACAGTTCAAACGGTAGAGAGCACCACCTGGTACAGATTGCTCGACTTTTTTATACAACTGTCAGTAATAATTTTAAGAAGTAATATATGCTATATATAATCGACCTTGCTTCGATTCTATTCGCCTTTTATGTATATCAAATCCCACTTAAAAAAATTTGGTGGCTGTTGAATAAAAAAGTCGCTCAATCTATAGCAGATGGCGCTATCTACCGCTTAAATTGTTGCCAAGCTTCGGAGCCACGCGGCAGGCATCTAGTTTAGGAGTCTATGACGCAGTCAAAATTCCCTTTTTTTAAAATTATGATAATTAATATTTAATAATTTTTATAAGATTTTTTTAAATAATTTTTTTGTTTTTATCTTGTTGTGACATTTCCGCATTTGTTTACTGTACCGTTTGTAAGCTTTATGTTATTTATATTTTCTCGCATGACGTGACATAATAAAATATAAAATTTTCATTAAAAGTTTTTCAGTACAGAATGAAATAGTGGAAAATTGTATTTATTTATTTATTTTTAGTTTACTTACATAAAATCTATTATTGAATTAAATCTCAATATTATTTATTTTCGATTAATTCTAATCACGGAGTAAAATTCACATTTATTATGGAAAAAGAATTTAAAACAAAGTGATATGTGTTATTACTTTTAAAAATATAGATCTTACACATTTAAAATTGAAAATTAAAGCATAGTAGACTACTGAATAACGCGGGATATTTGTTCTGGGCAATAGAAAATCGTTTTATATGGGACATACCTGTTTATACAAATTCACTCCAATGCTGAAAAATTTTAATTTAATTTAATTTATTTTATTGTTTTGTTTTATTTTTTATTGTTTTCTAAGTACGGTTTCGATGTTTACGATACAAATTAAGCTACTCTTGTAAAATTAACGCTTTGCAGGCAGGAAGTTTTGAAGGCATTCCAAAAGAGTAATAATCCCCACCCACTGGCTTTTTCTAAAACAATACTTCACTTTAAAAAATGTTTCTTGTTTTCTTAATTTTAATTTATTTTACTCTTTACAGAACTCTAGCATATATAAACGAAAGAAATTTACCATTTCGGTTGTTCACGTCAAAATTTCATTTCTGTAATCCCGAATTTGTTGAATAATTTGATGTTTTAGAGAAACGTATAAAGGCGTGATTTATTACTCAAAGTAGGAATGCTTTTGAACAGTATCTCCTTTTTATTGAAAATTAAATATCATTTGTCAGATTTTTGTTTAAATCTTGTTACCTATATTTTTGTATATTTTAGATCTGTACGCCTTACATTAAATGTAAAACTTTATAGTAACTTTCATGCGGGGCTTATTGTATAGAATAAAAATATACCCAACAGAAGTAGATATTTTTTTTTTAAATAATAAATACTTTTTATTATTATTATTATCTTTCTTTTACCTTACTATCTACATCTATTTTATTCAACATTGTAGGGTTCATGTCACTCGTGCTATTCAGATTTTAACGGATGAAGCGACGTAATAAAGCAGTTCAATTTCATTAAAAATAAACTATTTAAAAAATTTTATTCTTAACCCGTTAGTAGTCGCTATAAACAGCGCCACCTATTACAGATTACGAACTTTTTATTTAACTGTCACCAATAATTTTAAGAAGTGATGTGATCGACGTTAAATCGCTTTTATTCGAGTTTTATGTATATCAAATGCCACTTCTAGAAGTTTTTGGTGTCTGTTGAATAAAAAAATCTGAAAAAACTGAAGGATGGGCGGCAAATCGACCAACTAGCGACTACTAACGGGTAAAGGAAAAAAAATTACATTCTGTAATTAAGCTTCGGTTTTTTATTTTATGATTAATAATTTTGTACTTTTTTTCCCGGTGTGAATCTTAATAAATAATGTCCATTCTATGGTAGATCACTATTTTTTTTTTTCTAAATGTATAGACAGACCCCTAATACGTTTTCCCTTGTAACTCTATGAAGAATTGATTTAAAGTATATAAATAGGATTTTTTTCGAACCGCCTTGATCTTAGAAATTTGAATATGAGATAAAAATAGGGGTTACCATAGAAAAAAATGAAGTTGATGCCTGTGCAATCTGTATCAGGTGGTGCTGTCTACCGCTTGAACAGTTGCCAAGTTTCCGAGCCACGCTGAAGGCATCTAGTTTCGGAGACTATAATCTAATTATATCACTATAAGCTACAGGTTGTTACAGATCGATCGGTACCCGCTGCATGTTTCTACGATAATTTACGGCAAAATTAGTGGGGACGGGGGTGGCCTTTTTTTTTTTTTTTTTTTTTACTGACTGTACAAGTAATTACATAATGCAAGATTCTAATTGAAATACACACGTATATTTAAAATTACAATACTGTTTGTGAGAAAAGAGTTTTAAAGATCATTCTATTTGTAATATTGAGGTTGGCAACTGTAAGGAGAAGAAGGAAAGAGGATGAAAGAATAAGCTTGAAACGCTATGTAAAAATCCTCTTAAATTATTGTTTGTTATATTAAACTTGCGTACACCTTAAAGAATGCGCTTCGTCATTATTTAATGGAAGAAGTTTATTTAATCTGTTTTAATCAGTACGCCTTCAGAATCACTCAATATTGTTAATGAAATAGCACAGATAGAAGAAAGTTATTAATACATAATAAGTAAATGTATATATATACATTAAATAACTATAGTAACAATATTTTCAGAAGACTAATCATAACTGCACCTTCCTCTTTTTTATTAATGTTAATTCCTGAATAGTAAATAAAAAAAAAAAATACTTTTTTCTTATTTATTTTTCTCTTTAAACAGTCAGTAGTGCAAGATCGCATAATCGATGCTTATCCATTGTTGCCAAATTTTGCGACTTTTTTTATTCAAATTCCACTATTAAAATTTAAATGTAACGGTTGCCTAATCACGTCGAAGATTATGTATTATGTATCTCAAACACCACTTATCAAAATTATTGGAGACAACTGAATGAAAAAGTCACAATATCTGGTAACAGTGTCTTTATCCATGGAGTTTCTGAAGTAAGTCAAGATTAATTTCAATTTGTTAGAAGATCCCTCACAGTTGAAAATGGAAATTACGGTAATCTATATTATTTGAATCATAATACGAAGAATAGGAAATACAACTTTTTATTTACGCTTATTATTATGATTATACTATTTTAATAATATTTAAAAGCTTTATGTACCAAAATTTAATTTTTTATCTGAAATATAAGGACATTTTTTTAATTTATTTGTGTGAAAAATATTTTTACCTTTTTCTTTTATAAAGATAGTAAGATATTAAATATCTGATGTGAAATACAGGGTGTTTATAAAGTCCGGGACCCATTTTTATGTTTAATAACTCATAAAATAATGAAGATATAAACAAACTTATGGCATTTATTGATGGAATAACTCATATATTTTCTTTTCAGGTTTGAATATCTTCACTTTTGTAAATATCGTCTGCGCGTGTGGTTAATTTCAGATAATTTCATTTTCCAGTCTAAATATCTGTACTTTTCTAAATATCGTCTGCTTATTAATTGCATTTTTCTCTCTTTTGTTTTTGGCAACTATTGCAATGTTATGTTTACTTTACCCCCATGAATATCATGAGGCACAAAGGGATTCCCCAAAGGTTAATTTGTGGTGTGGACTAATGCACGACCGAGTCATTGGGCCTTTCTTTTTTACAGAAAAGACGGTCTCATCAGTCGTATACTTAGACATGTTGGAAAACTTCGTATTTCCACAACTAGAAGAGCTTCAGCAACATGTCTTTTTGCAACATGATGGTGCACCACCTCATCGGGGTACCATCGTTCGTAGTTCTTTGAATGACCATTTTTCAGGAAGATGGATTGGGCGAGGAGGTCCAATTCCTTGGCCACCCAGATCACCTGATATAACGCCGCTGGACTTTTTCCTTTGGGGATTTGTAAAGGACAATGTTTACAGGAGGAGAGTGTCGAACATTGATGACCTAAAAGTCAGAATTGCAACCGCAATAGCCTCTGTGGATGCCGACATGCTTGCCGCTACCTGGCGTGAAATTGACTATCGACTTGATATTCTCCGTGCGACGAAGGGGCACACGTGGAAGTTCATTGGCAAGGGTCATGACACTTTTTGAGTCTATCTAACCCTTTATGTTAATAATTTTAATCTATCTTTATTATTTTATGAGTTATTAAACATCAAAATGGGTCCGGGACTTTATAAACACCCTGTATGATCAATTTTAGTAACATAATTTTCGATTGTAAAGTCTCAAACAATAACCAAAATTTTTGCCATGACCTATAAGCCGAATGTATGGAGCTGCTTATACAAAATCTCTAAGCAATTATTCTGAAAATTCAAATATTTATCGTTGATAGAATGAATGGAATTTCAGTTTGTACAAAATTTTTAATTCAATTGAAGGCAAGTTTAATTCAGGGAAGTATAATGTTAGTTCAATTTTAGAAATATTGTGTACCTTCAAAATAAATAAGGAATCTACTTCCTATCACTTCCTTTTTTTTTTTTTTTTCAGAGGAACTGAAATTAATTTCATTTAATATCAGATAACTTTTTAATCTTCACGATATAATTTTCAGGTTTTTACAAATTATGAAAATAAAATTTCGTTAATGATTGAACATTCGCAGTTAAAAATTATTTAATAAAAATGCTCATATTTCATCGGATATTTAATATATTTATATTCTGATTCCGGTATGTTGTGTATAATCAAGTATGTCAATTTTTCAAATAATCTCATTGTATTGTGTTGAATACTCTGCATCTTATGATAAAAAAAGGACAAAAATAAATAAAAATAAAAATAAAAATGAACATTTGTGTCTTAGTGCACATTCGTGCTGTTCAGTTACAAATGAATATAAATAATTAAAAATAAAGCCTTATAATGACATGTTAAAGCTACAACGCATTACATTTTTCAGGGTGATCCCAAGAAATACCCTATTCTTTAACACATTACTGGTCCTTTTTAGCCTCCAGGACAAAGCTTTCGCTGAAATATGAGTGGTATACAGTGTTGCAGATCTGGCGGATTTTTTATTCAATAATCACCAATAATTTTTAATTGTAACTTTCGCCGAATATCTTCGAAGATTAGTCGTCTTTTATGTATATCAAGTATCACTTTTTAAAATTATTGGTGATTATTGAATAAAAAATCCGCCAGATCTGGCAACACTGGTGGTATAATATGCTGTTTATAGCATGGGTGTTTACGTTCCGTATTTTCTTCAACCAGAAATTTTTAGCAGTAATATTTTTTAAAGTTTTCTAGAATTTTCAGAAAGTAACTATAATCAAAATAATATTCGTATCTACAGGTGGAAAAAAACCGGAAAAAATCACCCCTGATTGCATTCCATTTGTGTGTGTATACCTGATGTTCCGAGAGTGTCATTAAGTATTTTTTACTTTCTCTTACCCATAAGGTAGAGAAAGTATTGTTTTTGGGTCAAATTTTCGAACGCGAGATTTTGTTATATTTACACGTTTTGAGGTCCTCTGAATACGAAAATCATGTTTTTAGCAAATGGTCTGTGTGTATGTCTGTGTGTCTATCTGTCTGTCTGTCTGTATGTATGTCTGTTATCAGCATATCTCAAAAACAAATTAGGGCAGAAAGTTCAAACTTGGTATTCTAAATGTGTATCATATAGGGATGCTACAGTAAGCTTTTCGTTAAGATCAAGCAAATAGTTCGTGTACAGGGACAATCAAGAGAATTCTAATACATTACGTCTATGGGGGAAATTGCAGGAAAGTAGAGTTTAACGTCTATAGACTGAACTAAACCAAATGAAACGAATATATATTTTTTGTAATAGAGATAGTTAACTGGGAAAAAAATTTTGTGTATGTCGGAGCCTCGCCTCCCCCCCTGGGGGGGGGAGTAAATTTTCATGATGGGTATCTTTCAAAAGAGCTCGCCAATACCTTTAAAACGAATGGTTGAACCATCGATCTGCGATAATTTAAAACAAAGTTATCGATTTTTTTTTTAATTTTAACGAAAAAAAAAAATAAAAAAAAAAAACGTTTTTTTTTTTTTTTTTTTTTTTTTTTCCTTCTTTTTAATGATGAGAATAAAATGGACTTTATTTTGGATATTTGGTGCTATACCACTTCTCTAACGTGGAAATCGTCTGCATTATCATAAGAGATATTTTTTTTTAAATAATAATTTTAATAAATTATTTTTTAAAAACAGAATTATTTTTTAATAACCGAATTAAATTCTATGTAAATGTAGGTGCATTAATGAAACGGAGGATTGAGGGGGGCGGTAGCCCCCCTCACACAGAACTTATTATCATATAAAACTCTTCAGAAGCCTAATATGAATTGTTTAACACAGGTTTACATAACAGTACTCGTTATCTTACCTTTTAATCTGCAACCTGTATTTAAAGTGTTAAATTTCAGGGTAAGAGAAAGTCGTGTGAGTGACACACCAGATTATTTAAATATTCCAAAAACGTTAAAATTTGAAAGACACTAAGTACATTTTTCAAAACAGTGTAACTATATTAAAATTTTTAAAAAAGGGGGGCTTTTCTCGTTTTTTTTTTTTTTTTTTTTTTAATAAATTATTTCATTGCGACTTCGAATTTACGTACACACGATCTTTCGTTATGTACAGTCGGGAAAAAAAAAAAAAAAAAAAAAAAAAAAAAAACGCAGCACTCGCTGTAATTTTATTAATAATTGAAGCAGAAAAATTTAATATACATCAATCAACAGAAAATTAAATGCACTTTCTGAAAATGTTGTCCAATTTTGAAATAGGGGTTATCTACGTATTGCAATAAGCACCAACTTTGAATTTTTGCAATAGCAGCACCCAATTTTCACTTCATAATCGAATTTTTGAGAGTCTGGCAGTGCGGAAAAGTATACTATTTTTATACTTTATTTTTAGTATTCATAGAATTATAATGAAAAATGTGTTAGGGGGTTACCTGTAAATGTAGAAAAATAAAATTAAGATCCTAAAGAATTAGATAAAATTTTACTGTTTCACACCGGAAATATTTCCAGAAAAAAAATGTTATAAAAATGTTAACATCTTCCCAGTACTTTAACCCGTTAGTAGTCGCTATAGACAGCGCCACCTAGTACAAATTGCGCACTTTTTATTCAACTGTCACCAATAATTTTAAGAAGTAATATATGATATATATAATAGACGTTTCTTCGATTCTGTTCGCCTTTTGCGTATATCAAATGCCACTTCTAACAATTTTTGGTGTCTATTGAATAAAAAATCTGGCAACATTGAAGGAATGCGAGGCAAATCGACCAACTAGCGACTACTAACGGGTTAATTATCCTGAATTCAGTTTTTTGGATATGTATATACTTCAGTACATTTTTAGATAATTTTAGGTATATTTAAATACATTACACTTAAGATTGGTCAGACAATAATCTTTAAAAAAGAGCAATATTTTTCAATTAAAAAGTGTCTATCATGGATATACTGATCACCAATAAAGCTTAAATTTTCTTTCGTACTTGTGACATAATATACGAACTGAAATAATATAGCTATATATATATACTAAACCGCATAAACGAAATCTTTTCGGATACATTATTTTAAGGTTTCATGACGTAAATATTAAACAATTTTAGTCGCACTTACCAGTTTTGGGTCAGTTGAACTCTTTGGAACTCTATGATTTGTTTTATAATTTCTATGAAAATATAATTTCTTAATTAACGATTTCGTGACTGTTGTCGTAGATTCACGTCATTTGAAAATCTGTAACTCTATCAGTGGGCGTTTCTTTCGTAATTTGTGTGTTACTTATTTCTTAAGTATGTACACAGTGTTCATATTTTTGCAATAAAATGTACTATGGAACGAAATATATTGATTAGAAAGAATATAATTATAATGTATATCATTTGTAATATAATTGTGAATACACAAAATTTGTTCTGAAATAATTTATTTTGTGAGAATAACGCCCGTAGGCAGACCTTAAAGTTAAAAAGACAAAATCCGGCGGTCAAAAAAGTGTTAAAATATTTTTATAAAAGTTATTTTAAAAAATATATAAAGTTAGAAAAAAAAAATAATAATAAAGCAATATATGAAGTAAAATATTAAGCCTTTAACTATGACGGCAGTTAAGAAACGATTTTACAAGTCTGTCTTGTATTCCAATTCCATTCCTTTTTTTTACTGACAATTTTTACATTCAACCTATTTTTCTATTTTAAACAGTAAACCTCGCCTATTTAGTTAATTTTTTTCTTCTAGTGTTCGAATAAAGGATTCAAAATTTATCACCAGTAATCGATGAAGTAAATACCACTTGTGTATATTTTTGTCAAGTAAAATAAGGGGTTTAACACGAATACTGAAAATCACATTTACTTTTCTTTTCTGTATTGTTTTATTTTGAAGATCGATGAAAGGAAAATAGAAAACAGGAATTCTTGATGCTAACACTAATGTCTAAAAATAATCATTCTTGTTTCATTTCTTTGCGTTTGACGTTGTTATATAATTTGATCCGCAAATAAAAAATAAAAATAATTTGTTTAATTTTCTCTGTTATTTTTAAAGATTTGCTTCGTTATCTCATGCAAAACTTTATAAGAAACGACCCCCTAAACCACTCTAAAAGAAAGATTTATTTATATCTCGAAAACTAATAACTGGAATGAGCTACAAATTTGCATACTCATATTTTTCAGTATTAGGATTCATTTTATGTAAATAATAATATAGGTCATTATTGATAATTTTTATGAATATGAGTTTATTAATATTTTATTTTTCAGAATCAAAAGTAATGATGGATTATGCTTGGCTTTCTTTACTGTATCTTGTAAAAAAAAATAAAAATAAATAAAAAAAAAATTACCGATCAAGTTATTTTTTGTGAAGATAATAATGAAAGTTTGAAATATGAATTTAACATTAGCACCTTAAAACTTTGAACGCTTATTACTCTGTGAAACATTAAGTAAAATATACAACCAATATACTTTTTCGCGCTGTCGCGATCGCAGGAATGCAAATATGAAATAAAAATGGGGCATTACCATTGAAAAAATCGAAGTTGGCGCGTGTTTTAATATGTAGACGACCCGCAATTCAAAATTTCAGTTTATTTTCTGAAACTACTCACGATTCCTCGTCGAATGATACTTATTACATTTTTGTACATCGATTAGTAACGAAGTTACGTTGAGTGCTGCGTCTTTTTTTCCCCCGACTGTACATGCTATATACTTCTTGGGGTTACAGAGGCGGCAAAGCCGCATCCTCTCGAGGAAGACTTAAACTGAGATAGCATTTCATAAGACCACTTCTAGGGATGAATATCAGGCCGTCTCCGATTGCCTACTGCATAGTTCTATTGCGACGTTAAATCCACTCACCTCGACCTGAACCCCTGAACCATGGAATCAGTCAACAGATAAAGATTGGAAAAGACTTGATTTCAGGAGGATGCCGTATGGAATGAAATCAAGTACCTTTCTGTTATCAGCAACCCTATAAAGCTCCACCTGTAAAGGTGTGTACAACTTTTATATACACGATTTTTATTTTTCATTATTTTTCTATTGACGACCTCTTTATCAGCCATGGAAATGTAGAAACTGCGTTAAAATTTAGTTCTTAGCATTATTATTTTTTTTTTTTAATGTGAGCATGCATGTTAGAAAGAAGAGTATTAATTCCAAAGATTTGAGGAAAAAAATAACAGTTAATCGGCACTGAACTCAATAACTCGAAAGTACGATCTAAGTTGGATTTAAATAAGCAAAATTCAACGCATTCGAAAGTTTTAGGTGTTACTTGGGACTAAAATAAATATCTTTTCACATTTGATATTAAAAATTTAGATATTACTTTCATAAATAATCCTATCACAAAGAGAATTTTGTTGAAATATTAAGACAAATTTTTGAAATTTTATACAAAGATATTAATGAAATTAATATCTAAAAATCCCAGATTTTTTCTGCCAGGTACTACATTAGAAAGAATTAAATAAATTGAGGTGCATGATAGATGCATTTTCAGATGTTTCAAAAAAGAAGCCTAGGGATTATGGTTTATGTTCAGGCATTGTCAAAGAACAATAAAGTAGTGCTCACCAGTCTCGTGACCACCAAAATCTGGATTTACCTGCTAAAGATGAAAATATAAATACTCATATCTGCCAACTTAATGGTATTTAGCTACCGGAAAATTTTAGTGGAATCTTTCCTTACATTCATGTAACATTTTTCACTGACTAAATAAAGGGATAGCTTCTGTTAAAAATTTGCGGTATATAAAAAACGTAAATTTGGCAATTATGTGTATACATCGCCTGGAGCTTTTAGAACTTTCTTAGCTTCGCAACAAGTTACTAAAATATCAAAGAAGATGTCTTTTTCATTGCAATATTTTTATTGATTAATTTTTATATACCCTATTACAGGATAAAAAGGGACTCAGAAAGCAATGTTGTCGAATTTAGGGACATTTTTATTTAGTTATCACCAGTATACTTGATATACATAGTATAGGATTAACTTTCGAGGCGATCAGGCAACCATTGAAATTAAAATTTAGTGGTAGATATTGAATAAAATAAAAGTACCTAAATTTGGCAACGCTTTCAGAAAAATCTAAAATGTTCATTAGAAACAGAATTACTAAAATACAAAGACTCAGTGACCTTTTTTACTTTGCAATAATCTATTAGGTTTATTCAGTAGAGGATGAAGTCTTCCGAATTGATAAACAGTATGTTGTGGTGGAAGATCTTCCAGTGATTACATCCAGAAAAAAAAATATATTGACCTAAAATTGCAATTTGTTCGACAAATTAGATGATTTGATGATCGAGGTACTTATAAGATATTCCTTATTTCCAAACTGACATGAATTTCTGCATGGTGTTTAACGTTTTTAATAACTCTAAAGTAGAACCGACATCTCAAACGATGCGACCGATCATTTACATATATGTTAAATCGAAATGCGACCAAAAAGTTAATAAGTACTGCGCAAGGTTCTGCATTCCAAGAAAAGATTTAGGGTCTAAAGAAGAAAACAGTCCTCCCAAATACAAGTAAAGAACATAATCTAATTTATTTTTTGACCAAGAAAGACTCTTAACAGTCGGCAGACGACTTAATTTTTCGGGTTTGTTGAAAAATTAAAAGCGGAAATTTATCCTACCAAAATTTAATTTTTTCAATGAATTGTTGATACAGAACTTTCATAGGAGATATATACGTCCAGGAACTTAGACCCAATTCCCTCTAATTAGAGGGCCGCGGTAGCCCAGTCGGTAGAGCGCTGGCCTCGTAATTGGAAGATTGCGGGTTCGGTACTTGAGCCGGCCAAAGACCGTCTTATACACTAATGCTGGCTGGTGCACGTAAAATCTGTCGTGGCTGCAATGTCCTCCATGTTCCCATTAAAAATTATACCTGTGGGGGGTCACCGAAGCGGGAGAGCCATCCCTTCCGTGGATGATCAAAATTGTGATGGCATGTCTCCGGACCACCTCTAGGGGTGTGTCCCAGACCGTCGCCAATTGCCCATCTGCGCAGCACTAGTTCGACGTAAAACCCATCCATCCATCCATCCCTCTAATTAGACAATTACATTCGAAAGTATCATGCACCACATAAAATTTAAAACGACGCGCCCCACGAGCGTCACATTACTTCTGAAACATTTTAGTGTCTATTGACCGTTAATTTCCCGTTTATATGTTAAAAGTTACCTTTCGTATACTCTCAGGATCTTCTTCTTCTTCTTTTTTTTTTTTTTTTTTTTTTTTTCTAGTTTCAAGAATCAGTAATAAAGAAAAACTTGTTCAAGATCTTGAAACTTTGAAGTCTTCAGCTGTCCAATCATATATGAGGTATTTTATACGCATAAAGTAAAGAGTACAGTTTTTTTTTTTTTTTTAATCATAATGTAATCATTTCATTGCAATCATTTTTTCTATTTATTATTACGTATTCTTTCATTTGTTGCAGGATCTACAAAGATTTTATTATCTTGAAGATGGATTGAAATATTTTCAAGCAAGCTAATATTGTTAAATATAGTAAATTTTAATAAATATAGTTCTGGGGAAATATTACATCTAACATTTCGTCAAAAACCTGGTTAACATGATTCTGCAGGGGGATACAAAATTTGTTCATGTTATCAGTATTTCATGCTATCATGCTTTCTCTAAAACAATGCTTTATTTTAAAAAATACTTATTTATTTACTTTGTTTGACTCTTTACAGGACATTTACGATTTGGATTATTGACGAAAAAATTTCAGCTATTTATTTACGAATTTGTTAAATAATTTGATGTTTTGGAGAAAAGTATAAAGACGTTTGTTGTTCAAAAAAAAAAAAAAAAAAAAATGCTTTAGAACAGTATCTATGTGTCTTTTATTAAATATTAAGTACCTTTTTCCAGTTTTTTAACATTAATTTCTTATTTAAATCTATTACCTATATTTTTGTATATTGTAAGTGCGTACGCCTGAAATTAAATGTAACACTTTATACAAACACTTTAATAAGGGTTTTACTGTTCAAAATAAATATATACCCAACAGAAATAGATAATTCTTTTATCTTAAATATTAAACATTTTTCTTACCACTGTTATTATTATTTTACCACTGTTTATTATTATTTACCACTGTTATTTACCACTGTTATAATTATTATTATTACTATTATTGTTTTACCTTGTTATTTATATTTTTGAAATTGAATATTCCAGAATTTATATGCTTCAAGCTATTTAAATTTTAACGCATAAAGTGACGTGCTAAACTATTTCATTTTTATTAAAAATAAACTATTAAAACATTTTTTAATTCTTGAACTGTATTATGAAGAAAAAATATAAGTCATTTACTCCTTAGAGTAATCGAAAGTTTGATTAACTCTGTGAAAATGTTAAATTTACTTTACGCGTTCGAAGGGGCTGTTCATCGCTCTTGGTGAGTACTGGTCGCAATTTTTTTTCGTGTTTTACTGTAGAGCGTTATACGGAAGTCAATAATTTACTGCAGTTATTTAAGAAAGTGCAGTTAGATGCACAATACGTTTAGTAGATTAACTTCGCTTTTATTTCAAAATTAAAATTTTTGTACTTTTTTTACGGTATGTATCTTAATGAATTGTGTCCTTTCTGTGGTAGATCATAATTTATTTTTTCTAAATATATAGGTAGACATCTAGTACATTTTCGCTTGTAACTCTGTCAAAAATTAATTAAAAAAAATAAATATTACTTTTCCGAACCGCCTTAATCTCAGAAATTTGAATAAGAGGTAAAAAAAAAAAGGGTTGCCATTGAAGAAAATGACGTTGATACCTGTTTTAATATGTAAACAACCCCTTGCGCAATATTGAACTATATTATTATAAACCAGACGTTATTACTAATCGATTGACCAGTCACATATTTATAGGACGATTTGTGACGAAATTAGTGGGGTGGGGCGGGGGGAGTTTCACTTTTTTATTTTTTTTGGCTGACTGTATTTTGCATATGGGATCACACAGCTGACGTTGAGAAAGACAGATAGGTAAACAAAATAAATTTATAATCACGCTTAGACATTATTGGAAAATGTTAAAAATGTTTAACAAAATCGAAGATGCAAATCAAGCAATTCCCGGTCAAGCAATTCCCCTTAATGTATTTAAATATTCGTGTGTGGCTATGTAAATCTAGAATGCTAATCAAATTGTTTTCATATCATAATCATTTTTTGTGCAAATCACTATTAAATATCAATTTCATTATAAGCTGTGTAAAATAAAGGTATTAAAAAATGGTTTATAGACCAGACCTACTTCTCATAGAACGCAATACTTTGAAAATTTTTCAGATGTCCTTCCACACAAAACAGCGGTGGTATTTATTTCATTTTCAAGAGAAATATCTCATAGTGTACTTGAATGACATATATCAGTTTCGAGGAATTCTATGATTATTTAATGGAGTTATAACGCAGATAGACAAATGGAGAGACAGATGGGCTAAATAAAATCATAATCACTCTTAAACACTGAAAGTTACAAAATATTAAAAAACGCTTAATAGACAGAACATGCAATTTCAGCAATTTCCACTTATAGCCCTTAGTACATGTGAATATTTTTGGGTGGCCCTGTAAATCTTAATGCTAATTATACTGTATTCTATGGAAAATATTTTTTAGTGCATGTGAATACTAAATAGTGTTCCCAGATCTGGTGGATTTTTTATTTAATAATCACCAAGAATTTTGATATGTGATATTTGATATACACAATAGACTATAAATTTTCGAAGTGATTAGGCAAAGGTTACAATTAAACATTTTTGGTTATTACTGAATAAAAAATCCGACAGATCTGGCAACACTGATACTAAATGTCAATTTCATTATAATCTGTGCAAAATAAAGTTATTAAAATATTTTTTTTATACAAATAACTTTCATAGAAAGCAATGTTTTGAAATTCTTTCGAGTGTCCCTGTATATAAATTGATGGTGGCATTTACCCTATTTTCAGTAGGGAATATCCCATAGTGAACTTGAATACTGTAGATCAGTTTCAAGAAATTCCATGACTATTAACGGAAGTAAGAGCGCAGTTAGGTGGACAGACAGACAAACCGAAGTCATAAACACATTTCTACTTTCTAAAAAAGTATTAAAAAGATTCATTGCTTGTTTGAAGAGAGGTGTAAAATTAAATTGATATTTTAAACATTTTTGAAGCTTAATAAGTTTTAGCACGTGACTCAGCAGTTGATTTTAATCGATTTATGGGGCCTCAACTCCAGTTACTCATCACTCCTCTTAATTCTGAAGTATGGTAAGTGGTCTCTACGAGACGGCTCTGTTTACAAAACGTTTGTTTTCATTCGTGATAGTTTACATGCTATCAAAAATGGACTGCGCGATTTTTAAAGTTAATTGTAAAATTTTGTTGTTAAAAACTAAATTAAAATATGGGTTGATTAACGTTGCACTAGAACTGCGTCGACGACTGCGGAACTTTACAACCATGACTGCGAAATATTCATTCTACCAAATCTTTTAAAACTAAATAACTTTTAATAAATGCCTAACGGGTTTAATAATTCATTTAAATTGATTTAGAAAAAAAGGAATAAGTTGCTAGAAGCATTTGCTTTTACACTGCATTTGAGCTTAATTTTTTTATTTAATGAAGATTCCATCGTAATCGTTTCGACCCAAAATAAATTTTGCTATTTATTGTCAGAAAGAGAATTTTAATTTATGGTGATTTCATTAATAATTATTTTTCTTTAAATAACAATGTCGGTTTTCAAATGAATTCTAGATTAAAATTTTACTAGGTAAATACTTGAATTGTATGCATAGCTGCAAACTTTTATCCTTTTTTGCTACCGAAAATTTTAAATGAATTTTTTATTATATTTCTGAAAAATTTTCATTTAATTAAAATATATATATATATATTAAAATTTTCTGGTAGCATATAAACGTAAAAGATGATATCTATGTATAAGTTCTAGATCTTAATAAAGTTGTTAGGTGCCAAAAAAGTCAAAAAAGTTGTCAAGGATTCGACAATTCCATTGGTTTTTTGAATAGAATTGTCACATGCCATTCATAATATGGTCGAATAGTAATCAAATTTTCCGATTTTCGAGATATGGTAATTACTATAAAATTTTAATACATATTTTAGTAAAAGTCTTCAACTAATTTTCAATGACTAACTATATAGCAAAATATTAATAGAAATAGTTGTGTTTATTCATATGCTTTAACACGTGATGTGCCACGTCAATCACCGGTGATTTAGAAAAACTTTTTGTCGAGGCCGTGACAATCGCCGATGACAGACAGTGTAAAATACGATAAAAAACTAAAAAAGTACATTGTTTTACTCATGTTTGCCCTTACTGAGAAGATTAATCATTAATCTTATTGCATTTCCTTTTTTCAAAATTTCAAAATATGTGAATTTCCTATACGTTGGTTTTGCCAAAACTAAGCCTAATTGCTATATACCGGTTGTCCCATAAATCTGTAGACATTTAAAGAATTCATAAAACTTGAAGGAATTGGTAGAATTGAACACGTTTGCGAAAAAGTTATTTTTGTAAAAGGGGATTTTTTTTTAGTAATGAATAAAATAATAGTTAAACTTTTCGTCGATAGAGGGCGTGTACGTGAGTTAATTACACAATCTCGTGAAAAACTATATTTATTAGCTCTTGTAAATGTCTACTGGCATATAAAACGTATTCTATGTGTTCACCATCACCATAAATTACATTTTCCAAACAGGTTATTCAACCCCGCTAACTACAGCTTCTTTCGGCGATTCTTGCCTGAGGGAAAACATCTTCACTTGCAACGCTTTATCCACCATCGCAATTAATGTACGTGCAAGTAGGAGGCAAAAAAAGAATTAATCTGTGTTAATAGTAAAACCATGTAATTTATAGGACTCTGGTTTGCATATTTCTCGGTACGCATTCGTGGAGCGCCCTCTATCGATGAAAAATTTAACTTTTTAATTCTTTTCTGAAAAAAAAAAAAAAAAAAAAAAAAAATCCGCCTTTAAGAGATTAACAATTCGCAAACCGTGTTCAGGTTTATCAATTCCTTCAATTTTTATGAATTTTTAAAATGTCTACAGACTTATTGGACACCTGGTATATGAAAGAAATTCATTAGTTCTTTTTCATTAAGAACTTTTTTGTATCCTTTATTGTGTTACTCACAAATATACGACAGAATATAATAATAATAATAATAGTAATAGTAATAATGTATTATTTTCTCCTACCATTCTCAAATAATAAATTTACTTTTTAAGTCCACAGACTTATTTTATGAGAAAAAATTCTATTAGAAATTAGTGGTAAAGAATGTTCTTGAACATACGGCACCCTGAATACCGCCTTCATAAAATAATGATAATAATAATAATAATAATAATAATAATAATAATAAAATAGTGTAGTAATATTAAAAAGAATTTGGAGCATAAATTAAAAAGCATTTTTTTCCCTCAAAAGTTAGCAAAGATTTTCCCTATTCTAATTGTCATTGGGGAAAAAAAAATAGGGTATATTAATATTTTTTAATGATTATATTATTCTAACAAATAAATTAAATTATATATATATATATATATATAAAATATATAATATACTTTTAATTAAAAAATACCTATCAATAATTTTTCTCTATAAAAAAGGTAAGTAATTATTTAAGACAGTAAAAGAACCTTTTAAGAAATTTGTATTTAAACCTTTTGCATTTATTAAATTAGACGCGAGAATCATGGAATATATTACGAACGATTTCCTAAAATACTGAAAATAAATGATTTAATCTTTCTCATTTCTTTTAATTTATAAGAGTATTCTCGAATGAGTTTCGCATTTAAGTGAATCCAATTAAAATTATTGACTCGAGTACAAATATTCAAGTTCATTAATTTCAAATTCTACAAATAAAATGTCAGTGTATCACTTAGAATCGTAATAACGTTATGAGCTTAATCAGTTTAGGTGCAGTCTAAGTTTATTTATAATGCAATGCATTTAGTCATTTCATGATTTTCAATCATGATGATTAATAAAATGTTTCACGCTTAAAAAAATTACTACGGATGATGCATGGATTTAGTAAAATTAAGAAGGCACAAATACATTATTCATATTACACTTTCAATGATTTAAATACGCTTTTTTTTTTTTTTTTTTTTTTAAACTTTTGCATCATATATCGCGTAACATCGATCACCAAACACGTGTTATTATGAAATCTAATGTTTTTCGGTTATATATTCCACGACCAAAAATATATATCTATAGACATACATATTTAATATTTATTTAATGCATAAAATCTTTTAATAAAGGGCAATTTTTAGTAGAAATATTTAAAACCTGTTTGCAGAATTTAAAACTGCCTGAATAGAAAAAAAAATCTTTCATAGATTTTTATATAACCATAGGTGCCAAGCTGTACAGCTTTTTGACACCTCAGTTTCTCTATAAAAAAAATTTAGAATATTCGAACAAAAATGAATTTTTTTAATTTTACGAATATTTAATCGCAGAATACTGCTAAAAAATATTAAAAATTTCTGGTTGGAAAAAAAAAAAAAAAAAAAAAAAAAAAAACGTACAAGTTGGCAGCTATGCATAATAAAAACATTCAATTCATAAGCAAACGGGAAAAAAATCTAATTGTAGGATACGATTTTAATACTTTCTTGATCTTCAAAAATGTTTAGGATTTTTATTTTTATTTATTATATTATTGCTTTAATATGCTAGTATTATCAAAAATACATATTATCTGATCCATACAGTATCATACCTGCCTAACGGTACGTTTTCTTGCTACCGGAAATTTTTAATGAAAAATTTTTGTTTTTTAGTAGTTTTCTGAGATTAAACAGGTTAAATAATTTTGCAAACAAATACTGGTGTTAAAAAACCGTTAAATTAAACCTCAGAATTATCAGTGTTTTTCTAGCGAATTTAATATTGATTGATACTTCATCTTTCAAGTAAATTTTGAAGATCTTGGACATTGTTAAATTTGAACTTCCAGTTTTGAGGCAAGTCAATTTCAAAAGTATAGCTGTTTTAGTCACTGTCTTAGCTATACATATTAGTATAGACCTGCTAACTATGCTAGTTAACCGTAATGCTATTAGGCCCCGCCTTTTTTTCATACCAGAATAGTTGTAGAGCAATATTCAGCAATATGTTCTCATGATGAAATAAGTAGACTATTGCTCTACAACTATTCTGGTATGAGAAAAAGGCGGGGCTTAATGCCATTACCGATAAACTAGCATAGTTAGCAGGTCTATTAGTATATAATAGCTTCATATAACTATAATGCAATTTGCTAAAAAATTAGGATTATCAAAGAAAGGCAACTTAAGAAGACTTGACCCAAGCAAACTAAGGAGACTTGACCTAGTGATTAACACTTTCACGACGGCATGTTTTTGTCTTTTTGACAGTAAGGCCTGACTGTGGGCGTTATTCTTACGAGTTACAACATTTCAGGACAAAATTTTCTGTATTCACATTTATATTGAAAAGGGATACACATTATAATTATATTCTTTGTAACCAAAGTAATTGCATCCATATTATATTGATTGTACAAATATAAATATCGAGTATATTCTTAAAAACTAAGTAACATGCAAATTGCGAAAGAAAAGCCTACTGGCGGAGTTACAGATTTAATGAGAATGTTAATTTAATGTTCTTTATTTGATTTAAAGAATTTTTATGCTATGTATAACAAAAATATTGTGACTTAAGCCTAATATATATATATATATTTAAGAAATAAGTAAAACATTAAGAATATTTAGACCTGATGATTTTTTTTTTTTTTTTTAAAGAAATAACTAAATTATTTTTAATCATTGAGCCCTATGAATTGTTACACAATTAATAACTGAAAAGAAGAAGGATTAGAATATGTTAGCTACGGTCACACCAAACAAAAGAGAAATAGAAGAAAGAAAGAAGCAGAAAGAAGAAAAAAAAATGACAAAAGAAAGGCAAAAAATGGCTCTTAACACTTTCGCGACCGCATGCTTTTGTCTTTTTCTCAGTAAAGTCCGTCTGTGGGCGTTATTATTCCAAAATACAATATTTTAGAACAAAAATTTCTGTGTTCATATTTATATTACAAATGAATATACATTATAGTTATACTCTTTCTAATCAAAATATTTGTATCCATGACATATTGATTGCACAAATATGAATATTTCGTATATTCTTAACCCCTTAACGCGCGCTGTCCTCGCTGCGAGGACGCAAAATTTATGATCCAGCTAAAAAAATTCATCCCGAAAAATTTTTAGCAAAAATTTACGTTTATATCATATTAGAAAAGGCCTTTTTTTACCCTTAAAATTTAAAATTTCTTTTAGTTTAATTTATTTGATGAATTCCGGTGGCAGTATAATTTAAATAATCCGAATTGTCTTGCGCCGCAAAGGGTTAAGAAATAAATAACATACAAATTGCGAAAGAAACGCCCATTGGCGGAGTTACAGATTTTCAAATGACGTGAATCTACATCAGCGGTCGCGAAAGTGTTAATAAACGGAATATTTTTAGTACCGCCTTTTTCTTCACACCAGCCTTTTTTAGAGTAATTTTATACTTATTTCATAGTAGGTACATTTCGAGATAATTACTTAAAAATAAAGTGGTGTGGGAAAAAGGACATGTACTAAAAACTTCCGATTCATAATGAGGATGTTGCCAGGCATGTCCTGGTATAAGGTTTTTATTCATCACTGCATTAGTAACGAATTCCTCCGAGAAGAAACTGCTGCAAAGGGATGCTAATCAATTTGTTTTTTCTCTGGGGACAAATCTTATCGAAAAACACATGCGAAATTCGGTTTCCTTGTTTTAAATATGGCGATTTTGACGTTATCGATTGAGTATGTAGCCGTACTTCCCTGAAGGCTAGGCATACGAATTTGCAAGCACCGCTCAATGAAAATGCATTTCAAGCGTAAAATGAACTTGGCAAACGGATAGGAGTATCCGAAAAACTATTTCTAATGGTTTACACAAAATGAGGAGATTCAGAAGGTAGGTAGATGAGCGTCACTTTCATTGAGCCAAAGGACCAATATTCAGTATACGTTGAAATGCTTAAATCTGCTCAACAAGCAACACTGAAGAACTTTCCTTCCCTGGGAAATGAAAAATGTATATATCATGAGAATCCTTAACGCAAAAGAAAAAAAGCAAGAACGAAAAATCATGCGGTACGTATTGATTATTAACTCTTTCCAATTTTACGTAATTGCTATATTGTACAACCCTTTCAGGGGCGGTGGTTGCATAGTGCATACTTGCCAACATACTAATTAATATTCCGTAGTACTGTTCGCTCCGTCTTCTTTTCTACACCAGTATCCTTTTAATGTATTTTTCTTTTATTTAATCGTAATTGCATTTGAAGAATATTACTGTAAGGATTTTCTGGTGTGAAAAAAAGCATAAGAAAAACAAAATAAAACAATAAACAATTTTTTGCATTCAATAAAGTCTTCTACAAAATAAAACAAGAAAACGTTTAAATCACAAAGCCTGCGCTTTTCCTTTCAATACCTATGAGTTTTCTCACTTTCATGAGGTAGGGGGGGGGGGGTCTCCCTATGTAGGGTGTCAAGTCTCCCTAAGTTTAGGGGCACTTGACCCATGTTCTGACTTAAGGATTTTTTTTTTTCGCCATTTCTAGTAAGAATTATGCTATCATTTTTAGCCTCAGTATTTTCAAAACAACAGACTATTTGCTCATAATTTTTGTTCGTCTCCTACTGTTATACAAAAAATATGAAAAATTAAATACAAAAAACTGGGTCAAGTCTCCCTAGTTTCTCCTATATATATATATATATATATATATATATATATATATATATATATATTATTTGCGAATCCGATATCTGAAAGTTTACTATAAAAAATATTGGTATTAACTCTTCCAGTAAAAGCGGGGTTGTTTCGAAGTACAGAAACACATTTAAGTTGTTAAATAAAGGAGTTTTCAAAGCAATTAATTTAAATAAAATACTCTTGAAATTATTTTATTATTACAGGGTGTCGACGATTCACATTTTTCCAAACCAGTATATTTTTTCCTATTTTTCATATAGTAATATTGTAAAGAATGTTTATACGATAAATTAGGAAAAATATTATTATATGAATTCAATGTTAGTAGAACTAGGGTAAGATGGCGTATCCGTGGACGCTTTCTATTAGCAATGTTTGAATAATTTCATCGTGAAAAATTCTTATTAAGTAATTTTCAACTCCAACTTATTTTATAACTGTATCAATATACTTTAAAGAAATATACGGAATTATATATTCATATACATTTAAAATACCATTCTTATAGAGTTTTTAATAATGCATTAAAAGTCCGATTCCTATTTTAAAAATGCATTAACAAAACAATTCATGCTGTAATATTCTACATTTTCTACAATATGCGTTTTATTAATAGTGATGTAACAAATATTAAATAAATAAATTAACAATAAAAAAAATGCACTTTACAAACATCATCCTGTCTCATTAAATATAATATAGCGAATTTATATCTGAAAATAAGTTTCGAATGCATAAATTTCTATTATATTTTCTTCAGGAGCACCGTTAGTATTTCCTGAAACTCATTAAATTATGAAATGGAAACGATTTGAAAAATCGAACATTTCCTATACCGTTTTGTACAAACAATTTTACGTATTTTATTAGACGTTTTCAATAAAAAGAAACGCTATTAAGCTTTTCAATCTTGTATTTATGTGAATGTTATGCAATAAATTTTTTTGTTTGGATTAAAATAACTCATTTATGTTTTACAATGTTTTAAAATGAAGAACGAGTTTTTTTGTAAATTAGGAATGCAAAAATATATTGAAAATCCCTTTGCCATTAATATATTTTAATTAAATAACTTTTAAATAGTCTAATGTGTATTTAATAATAATAATAATAATTACTAATAATGATAATAATAAAAAGTGTTGCAGATATTTATTCATCAATTAATAATAAAGTAGATAGAGCTTTACTTTGGAATATTTTTACATAAAGAGTTCGCACGCTATAACTTACCAAGAAACATTATTTCTGAATAAAAACCATTTATAGTAATTTCCTGCTATTATAAGAGGACAAGCATTATTATTTGGAAAAAAACATTAATCTTTCTAAAAATTTGTATTTCTGTAAATTAACAGAAAATATTTCGTTTCATATAGAACAAATTAGACGAAGAATTTATATTTTTTATGTCCCTCTACACGAACCATTCGCTTGATATCAACGAAAAGTTTAGTGTGGCATTCCTGTATGATACAAATTTAGTATATACCGAGTTTGACCTTTTTACTACAATTTGTTTTTGAGATATGTTGATATCTGACACACAGATCAAACGCTAAAAATCTGATTTTAGGATTAAGGGTATTGCAAAATGTGTAAAACTAACAAAGACGCAATTGAGAAAGTTTAACCCTTTGAGAAACAAGAGAAATTTGTCATTTAAAATCAAAAGCCACCAAAATTCACTAGCAATATTAGAAGCGAAGAAATAAATGAATTTGTACTTCTACGTTAAAAGAAAAGAATTACAAACAATTTCTGGGGCCAGTTATTAAAATTGGAAATAAAACTTAGCGTTTACACTATGCAAACGGCGTATCTGAAAATGTTAAACACCAAAATATACTTCCTTGGTCATACATGGGTAGGAGAAAGTAAAAATAAATTTGAATGACTGCAAAGTATTTTACCCGGCAACCTTTACACCAGAAATTTTTATCATAAAAATTTAAATTTATTTAATTGTAGAAAGGTCTTGAGATATTTTTGTATTAAAAAAAAAAGTAGTAGTGATAAATCAGATTTAACAATTCGAAATGTTGGCACTTTTGAATTTGTTAAGGGTTATGTTAGACTGCAAAACAAAGACAGAAACACTTACGGACTTAATCCCTTAGATAAACGGATTTTTTGAACATAAATTTAGTAAATTATATTTTTTATAAGATTTATCTTATAATTAAAAAGTAATTAAGCGATATATATATATTAACAGCTGTTTTTGATTATTTACTATTTTTGCATTATTAAAATGAGTTTTTTCGATAATATTTCTTGTTATATGGCGGTTTGTATGATCCTTTATCTTTAGAACCACTATTTTCGTAATTTCACTACAATGAAACTTAAATTATTTAATTATTCTTCGGAAACATTGGCTTTACTTTATCCATATGAAATTAACACAACACAAGATTTATGCACAGGGTTCTCATGAAGGGAAATTTGGATACCAGAATATTCATATAGCAATTTTTAAAATAAAAATTAACGGATAGTCCTGTCTGAAATTACTATATAAAAATAGTGGAACCTTGATTAAGCATAAAGTAATTTTTGGAGCATACGTAGCATGTCAGATACATCCATTAGACACCAGAAAATTTATTTAATAAATTGTAATGCTTTAACAATCGATACAAATACAGTTATGAATATTAAATAAAATTTCTGATGCAAAACGGATTTTTCTGGCCTGTGGCGTTTACACTGGTATATTTCTGGTCGCTGTATTATCTGGTCGCTCAGCGTTTCGCTGGTCTGTACATTTCTTTTTATATATGTCTACTTTTGTGTTTGTATCAGCTTGCCCACGATGTACATGTATATTTATAATCGTTTATATAATGTATTGTATTTTTACTTTCTTCTACAGGGTGGCTATTAAGTATCCGGAAAAAAATTGAGGACCTTTTATGGACTACCTACTTTATTATAACCACTTTTTTGTTGTTGTAATGCTTTTATTTTTAAATATTATTTATTAAAACAATATGCGTTTATTCAACGGGCAGTTTTTGAGCTATCAGGGAAAGCAAAATCTATTAGATGAATGAAAAAGTTTCGGGTTTTTTTTTTCAAAGTGCGGCGCATCTAAGATATTTTGTGGTCCGATGAGAGAGTCTGTTTAAGTCGCTAAAAACTCTCAGAATCGTCCCAAACTTTTGAAGCTAACTCTCAAGAACACCAAGAAACAAAAAAGATGCAACATGGTCTTTGTTTCTAAAATGTTTGATGGTTTGGGCTGAGATTAGCAACAATGGGAAGACTCAACTGGTTTGCTTCGAAGAAAACATAAAAATTAATGGAAAAGTTTATCTAAAAGATGTTTTAGAGAAAGCTATACTTCCATGGAAGCAAAATCACCTAGCTAAGATCCTTCACCAAGCTTGTGTTCTGGCCCAAGGAGTCAAATCAACGTTTGCTTTAATCGATGTCAAAGTGAAAAAGTGTCTGGCCAAAAATATGTGTTCTTCTAACAGCTCTAAATTGTATCCAGTGGATTTTTCAGTACGTGGGTTCTTAGAAGAACAATTGCGAACACAGAAAATCATACATTTGATAGACTCAAGAAAGCCCTGAGCAAAATATAAGATGATTTAGATCCAAACTACTTGCGCCGCACCGTCCCTTCACTTCCGAACAAGACTGCAGCTTGCATCGAAGCCGATGACCGCCATTTCGAAAACTCATAGTAAAAAACAATTATTAGACATTACTTGTTGCAAAAATAGAAGCTTTAAATTTGTTTGCCATTTCACTAATTGTTTATTATCAAATAATTTTTCCGGATACTTAATAGCCATCCTGTATATATAAAAAAAGAAAGTATTGGGTGTTTGAAGATTTTCCAACTCAGGTTTTAGACAGATTTACACATTTTGAGATGTCCTGAACACGATTTGACTATTTTTAGAAAATTTCTGCTTGTTTGCCTGTGTGTCTGTCTGTGTCTATCACAAATTTTGTGGAGGCTGTATGTCACGAACTAGTGAACGAAATTTAACGAAACTTGTATTTTAGTCAGACTTTGACCTAAGCTGACTCTGAATATATTTTTGGGCCAATCTCTCAACAGGTGGCGCTGTCATCCCATTTTTTTTCTATCAAGTTGACGGCAAGGATATGGGGTATTCAAATAAAAGTGAGGTTATATGTGTAATCAGTACTTAGTAAGAGAACTCATATGACCAAGCCATGTTGTTGTTGTTGTTGTTGCTTCTAATGCCACTCGGAAATCCGGATAATTGGTTTATTTTAAACGGAAAGCACTATCCAATTTTAAATATTTGTAATACTTATTTTGTGATCTTAGCTCCCTTTGGCTTTTGAATGCACGTGATTTTGTGCTCTGTGGTATTTTTTTTTTTTATGTTGTGTACAACATTGGAGTCAGAATCACAAAGTGATTCTAATTTTAGTATAAATGCATCTGAGAGTGATTTGGAAATAAGTGATAAATATGAAAGTTCGGAGAACTGAGAACATCTGAGAACAGTGTATTATCACAGCCTCCTAAACTAGATGCCTGCCGCGTTGCTCGGAAACTTGGCAACAGCTGAAGCGATAGACAGCGCCACTTGGTACAAATTGCGCGACTTTTTTATTCAACAGCCACCAAAATTTTTAAAAATGAGATATGATATACGTAAAAGGCGAATAGAATCGAAGAAACGTCGACTATATATATCATATATCACTTCTTACAATTATTGGTGACAGTTAAATCAAAATGTCGCGCAGTCTGTACCAGGTGGCGCTGTGAACCGCTTCAACTGTTGCCAAGTTTCGGAAAAACGCGACAGGCATCTAGTTTAGGAGGCTATGTTATTATACGTAAAATTTTTTTTATAAAATTCTGTTTTAAATTTTGAAAGGTATATGTTTTATTTTTTCTACTTACACAAAAATCAACATTTATTCATAATAATCTTGATTGTTAGTTTTCTGCAAAATTATTATTATTATTATTATTATTTCAAGCTTGAAAGAAATCTAACAGTTAAAAATGGATACATACATAAATATAGTTCATACACTTTATTTTATACAACTTTCTTGAATAAAAAAATAAGCACTTAATCTTTACTGTTTTCTTGAAAATTGCGAGATCGTTAAGGGGTTAAATTAGAAAGAGATTTGGTTTGTTTATTTATTTTATTATTTGTAAATCATCCTAATTTAACTTTTATAAATACGTGATTAAATGTAGCTATTATTTCAATTACGTTTTATCACTTTTTCATATATATAGCACAAACATATTTGGATACTCTCTCTCTCTAATAAAAAATGTTGATAAATACATCAATAAAAATTATGCATCGTTAAATGTGAAAACATTAGAGAAAAGAAAAAGAAAGAAAGAGACACGGTTTCGATTATATAAACTCACTTTTTTCAAATAAAACGTCAAGAAACTTTTATAAAGTGACAATAAAGAAAGACATCCAAAATTATTGTTATTTAAACTTTCGTCGAAATTCAAAATGATAGCTTTTGAGGAGACATTTCGACGTTTTCTCTTTAATCCGAATATGTAAGACAGTTTATAAAGATAAATATATAAAGTATATAAATTTAAAGATAATTTTGCTTAAAGTTCGAAAATTAACATTATTTTTATAATGTTAGAAAAAATGGTACAAAAAAAGTAAGCCCTCTAAAATTTCTATTCGTGAATTCAATGCTGAATTATACAATACATATCAAGAAATAAATTCACGTAAGTTTTGAATATTTTATAATGTACTTAAAAAGAAATAAAATAGACTTTTAATATATCTCTTTTTCTACATATATAATTATAT
The DNA here is from genome assembly GCA_963930645.1 of Salticus scenicus. NCBI lineage: Eukaryota > Metazoa > Arthropoda > Arachnida > Araneae > Salticidae > Salticus > Salticus scenicus. Next base: position 262,995,734 of record OZ005651.1, on the reverse strand, counting down.
CATATTCCTTATAAGTGATTATAAATCTCAAATATTCACAAGCTTAAAATAAAACTACTTAAAATAATAATAATAATAATTTTTCATATTGATTAAAAAAGAACCCTCACATTTTTAATGAAAGCGCTTGTATTAAACTAACTTTAAAAGAAGCAATTTGAAAAATATGTAAGTGACTGAAGAAGCAAAATAGCTTGAAAGGACTACTTTTAAAGAACTTATTTTATGGAGGTAAAAACCAGGCAATTTTTCGCCAGAGATATCTAACGTCTGAAAACTTTCATGTGACTGTCATATATATACAAAAACTTCTCTCTCAGTTAATAGTTGAACTACATGTACTTTAATGAACAGTCGAAAAAAAAAAAAAAAAAAAAAAAAAAAAAAAACGCATTTTTCGATGTAACTTATTACGCCCCTAATCTACATAGGGAAAAACTTGAACAAAAGTGCCCGAAAAAACGGTACCTTTAGCGATATGTGAACAGATTGTCGATATGGTACCAGAAAGCTGAGACAGAAACGATTTTCGCTGATACATATTCGACACAAATATGGATGAATTCCGATACTTCTGGCATAAAAACATTATAAAACAGGTTCGTATTCGTTTTTAATGGTGTATGACGACTATGATTTTGGAAATTATTTTCGATACATAGTGATTATACTGTGCTATCATAACCTCCTAAACCAGATGCCTTCCGCATGGTTCGGAAACTTGGCAACATTTCAAGCGGTAGACAGTGCTATCGGGCACAAATTGCGCGACTTTTTCATTCAACTGTCACCAATAATTTGCGAATTGATATATGATGTATATAATCGACGTTTCTTCAATTCGATTCGCTTTTATGTATATCAAATCCCACTTTTAAAAATTTTTTGGTTACTGTTGAATAGAAAAGTTTTGCAATCTGTACCAGGTGGCGCTGTCTACCACTTGAACTGCTGTCAAGTTTTCGAGCCGCGCGAAAGGCATATAGTTTAGGAGGATATGGTGCTACCTACTGACATTTATACGTAATACAAATTTCAACAGACGTTCAAATAACAGGGTAGCTTTTCACCTTCCTGGCGATAACAAAATGCACACAAATTAGAATGCATTTGTTTGATTGGAAGCCAAAAATTCCTTAGAATAGAACCAAGCATTTCTTTATATATATATATATATATATATATATATAAATATTTAGTGGTAGTAGTGAATAAAACCAAGCGAGAATAATGATACAATATTTTTATTATTTCGATTCCATACTTGCCAACCATCTCATTATGAAGAGCAAAATTTTTAATACCCGCCTTTTTTTTCACACCAGTCATTTTTTTAGGGTAGTTTTATTCTTATTTAATCGTAACAACATTTAGAGAGAATCTCTCTGAAAATAAAGTGGTGTGGAAAAGGGGCATTAACGATTTTACGGTTATTAATGCGATGTTTGGCAAGTATGCGATTCCATAAATCTGATGTTATGAAAATTTTATATCTCTTATAACAGAAAAATATTTTTCATTCTATACATTACTAGCACTAAAACTATCAGGATTTGGATATCTGTCAGATAACATCTATTTCATAAGTCTGTACCATACTTACCAACATACTAATTAATATTTCGTAGTATTGCTAGTCTCGCCTTCTTTTTGACGCAGTATCGTTTTAGATTCTTTTTCTTCTTATTTAATCGTGATTGCATTTGGAGAATATTACTCTAAAAATTTACCCGTGAGTAAAAAAGGGCGGGACTAACAACACTACAGAATATTAATTAGGATGTTGGCAAGTATACGGTATGAATATCACATTTTTGGTACCATACAGACACCGCGTGTGTGATATAGCATTATTTTTCACGAAAACAATATCGAAATGTTGCACGAAAATCGACATATCTGACAAAATCGGATACATCTGATACCAGAACGTAATGTTTCTGTTACTAATGTGTTTGCTGCGTTACCAACATCTTGGCAGGTGGCTGAGCGGGGGAAACTTTTCATATTGGTGAGGTTTTTTAAACTTTGAACTGTCATTAAGGAAAATCAAGGTATGCTATAGCTGTATTATTGCTATGCCATCTGACCCAGTGCCTACATATGGCATTTAGTCACACAGGGATGCCCAACATAAGATGGTATTCGCAGAACACCAAATGTCAGAAACAAAAGTTTATGATACATGCATTCAACCAGCTGTTAACCACTCTTTCGAAAACCTCCGCATGAATAAGCACATCAATTAAATCTACAGATTCACCAGACCAAAATAATGTACAATGAAAAAAAAATTACTCACCAGTCAAAAAATAATAAAACAGAGGTTATACTACGTGACATTTCCAAACAGACTGAATTTACGATAAATGGTGCTATTGTACAGTCGAAAAGAAAAAAAAAAAAAAAAAAAAAAAAACGCCACCCCTCCACCTAATTTCGCCGTAAATTTTCGTAGAAACATGCGGCTGGTACCTATCGATCTGTAATAACGTCTAGCTTTTAATGGTATAGATTTTGTTTAAGGGGTCATCTACATATTAAAACATGCATAAACTTCATTTTTTTTACCCGTACTTTTGACCTCATATTCTGATTTCTGAGATCAAAGCGGTTCGGAAAACATACCTATTTATATACCTTAAATCAATTTTAAATAGAGTTACACGTGAAAATGTATTAGGGGTCCGTCTATACATTTAGAAAAAATAAATCGTGATCTACCACCCAATATACATTATTTATTAAATTTCACACAGGAAAAAAGTTCAGAAGTGTTACCGTAATTTCTGGTAGATACCCCGAAGGTTATGTAATCCAGTTTTGCACCAGAAATTTCAATTTATAAATAAATTTATTTGTACGAGCTCTTCCTTCGAAAAAGTACAGATTTATCTATTACCCCTTAACGCTCGCTGTCCTCGCTGCGAGGACGCAAAATTTAAGATCCAGCTGCAAAAATTTACGTTTATAACACATCAAAGGCCGTATTTTTTAACCTTAAAATTTATTTTAGTTTAATTTAGCACATGAATTCCGGTGGCAGTATAATTTAAATGATCCTAATTGTCTTGCGCCGCAAAGAGTTACACAAAATTTCTGGCGGAGAGATGACACATCTTACCTGCGGGTTATCTACCAGAAATTACGGTAATTGTAAAATAAAACCTATACAAATTTGCAGAACTTTGTGCGTTAGTTTATGAATTAAAAGATTTTTATTGGTTTCTATTTATTAAACATCGAACAGTTAAATACATCACTTTATACGAAGAAAATTAAATAGCTTGAATCATATGAACTCTACAATGTTGAATTACAAAAATCTAGATACCAAGGTAAAAGAAAAATAATAATAATGATAATAATATTAATAGCGGTTAAAAAAAAAAGTGCTTAATATTTAAGAAAAAGAATTATTTACTTCTCGGTGGGTATATTTTTTATTTTATACAGTAAGCCCCCCCTGAAAGAGTTACTATAAAATTTTACACTTAATTTTAGGCGAACAAAATAACAATACATAATATACAAAAATATACAGAACAAGATTTAAAATAAAATCTGAGAAAGGATATTTATCATTTTCGCGACCGCTGTCTTAGATTCACGTCATTTGAGAATCTGTAACTCCTCCAGTGGGCGTTTCTTTCACAATTTGTGTTATGACATTTCTTAAGAATATACCTTATATTCATATTTATATAAACAAAATAGTATGAATACAAATATTTTCACTAGAAAGAGTATAATTATTATGTAAATTCATATGAAAATAAATATGAATATAGAAAAAACTGTTTCCTATTGCCTAGAACGAATATTCCCCGTTCAGATGTCGTCTACTGTACTCGAATTCTTAATTTTAAATGCGTAAAATCTATATCTTTAAAAGTTATAAGATATATTACTTAGTTTTAAATTCTTTTTCCGTGATAAATGTGACTCCAGTTTTACGCCGTGATTAGAATAATGGAAAATAAATAATATTGCGCTTTGTTTCAATAATAGATTTTAAAACTTAAAATAAAAAAAAAATAAAAATAAAAACACTATATTATTCAGTATTAAAAAGACATTTAATAAAAATTTTATATTTTATTATGTTACATTATGTAACAAATTTAAATAGCATAAACGGTAAAGTAAACGAATGCGAAAATATCACAACAAGATTAAAGCAGAAAATCAGTTTTAAAAAATCTGATAAAAATTGATAAATATTAATTATATTAATTTAAAAAAAGGAAAAAAAGTATTGTTCACTGCGAAGAGCTGCCAACCTAATCCGGCAAATTGTTAACGCCTATTGAAAAACGCCCCTTTTTCTACACTACTTAATTTTTAGAGCAATTCTCTTCAAATATATCTATGATGAATTAAGTAGAAAAATACTCTAAAAATTAAGTGGTGTAGAAAAAGGGGCGGTACTAACAATTTGCCGGATTAGGTTGGCAGCTCTGACTACGAATTGCATTTTCAAATAATAATCATTGTCTTACCGCGTTTTCTAAATCATGATATTTAACTTGAAGTGCACGAATTCTAAAATATTCAAGTTAAAAACAAAAGACAAAAGTGATAAAATAGAATTTTAGCAGTGAGAAACTAGGAAAAGTTATGTAATATTTAAGAACAAAGACGTAACATTTCAGAATCGAGAATACTCCTTTTTGCAACGGAAGCCACGCCTTTACACAATTTTTCTAAAACTTTACGTTATAAAACAAAATTATTTAACATACTTCCAATTAAATCATTTAAATTTTGTCTTCAGCATTCGATGTAGTAAATGCCATTGACATTTATGCATACCACCGTCACATAGAGAGTCATATACGAATACGGAAAGTAGTTTTTTTTAATATTGTTTCCGCAATATAGAGGCGGGGCTTCATTTCTTTTGGAATTTTTTCACAATCTCTCGCTTGCATTGCAATAATTTTATAAAAAATGATCCAGTTTGTATCATAAACATCGAAATATTGCTTAGAAAATAATTGGAATAACATTAAGGTAAATTAAAATAGTTTTTCGTCAAAATATATACAGATATTTTCTCACAGAGGATACAAATTATTATAAGTGACGTCCCCCTAACGACAGTAAAAAATGCAATATCACCGTAATTCAAAAAATAACATTAAAAACGAGCTGTAAATTTGGAAATCCATGTTTTGGATGATGCCCGTTCTATTCATGCAAAAATTAACATAGGCCATAATTCATAATATTTTCAAATATGAATTTATTATTAATTTTTATAATTCAAAAAATGTTTCTTTATCAAAAATATGCATGGAATATGTTTGGGTCACTTCATTCTATCATGTAGATAAAACAGAATTTGAATATCATCACTTAACATTAGCACCCTCATAGTTTGACAGCTTATAACTCTATGAAAAATTGAGCAAAATTTATAAACTATACTATTTTCCGCGATGATTTGATCCAAAGATTTCAAATAAATTATAAAAAATGTGGGTTACCATTGGAAAAAAAAATGAAGTATGCCGTTTTTAATATGTAGACGACCCCTTAAGCAAAATCGAACTATACCATTAAAAACTAGACGTTATTACAAATCGATTGGTACCAACCACATGTTTCTACGACAACTTGTGGCGAAATTAGAGGGGGGTGGGCGTTGGTGGCGTTTTATTTATTTATTTATTTTTTATTATTATTCTGATATTTGAAAATCAATTCGTGAGACTGTTTACTTTAAAATCAAAATCTTTCCTTTTATCGTATAAACCAATATGCCATTTATCTTTATTTTGCTTTATGTTAAGATCCAGGAATAAAATTTTATCTGTATCTGTACGGTTTAGAACTAGTTCTTTAGGATTTTTTTTTTTTTTTTCAAATATCAGTAGAAATGTTTTGAAAAATATCATGTTCAGACAGTTAAAAAGAATTCGCACTATTTGCAATAATGATGATGATTTAAAATATGCTCTGGAAGATTTAAGAAAAACTTTGCAAGTTAACTGTTACCCGTCTCATTTTTTAACCGAGTGTTTCCATTTATTTCCTCTTTCGGTTTGTCCTAGTTCCTAAATTAAGGGCGATATTTAAGTATCGACGAGTAGCCCCCGTCGGCCGAAGAGGGTTAGTTTATCAGGTAGGGGGTTTTATTTCATTTTATTTCATTTTGTATTTTGTAATTTCTTGTATATTTCATATATATTAATTTGTTGTAGTTGTACTACTTTTGCAATTTTGGTAATTTTTCAATTGATTTTGGATTTTTTAAATTATATGTATGTCAGATTTCTTTTTAGTTAATGGTGGTTTTCTGTCTGGTGAGAAGTTGGGGGCTAAGGAGAGTTATTAGCTAATTGCTACTGTCCTTTCAGAAACTTCTCTTTCACCCCTACAATGAGGGGCCTCCCTGATGAAGACCTTAGTGTTTTTTGGGGTTTTATTTCATTTTATTCATTGATAATTTATTTTATTCATTGATAATCTATTCCTATATCAGGGATGGAACACGGGCGCAGAATTCATACCACTCTCAATGTAAGAAAATTTTCTACGTCTTAAATCAACGATATTATAGGTAGAGAAATTTCTTAAACGGATTCCGGAATGAATTCTGCGCCCGTGTTCCATCCCTGCTATATTTAAGTTTTGCTTTTCCTTTTACAGCAATTCTGTGCGTTGGTTTGCAACTCTCATTTTATGTTTTTCTTATCTTTAAACTCATAAATTCGTTACAATAGTTACCTATATATATAGTATATATATATCGATAATGTTATCTTTTGTGAAGATATTAATAAAAGTTTGAAATATGAATTTAACAATAGCACCTTCAAGCTTTGAACGCTTATAACTCTGTGAAAAAATTAGTAAAATATACAACCAATATACTTTTTCGCATTGTCGCGATCCCAGGATTTCAAATGTAAAGTAAAAATGGGGCATTACCTTTCAAAAAATTAAAGTTGGTGCGCGCTTTAATATATAGACGACTCCCAATTCAAAAAGTCAGTTTATTTTCTGAAACTACTCACAATTCCCTGTCGAATGATACCTATTACATTTTTGTACATCGATTAGCAACGAAATTACGTTGATTGTTGCGGGTTTTTTTTTCCCGTCTGTACATTTATATCCTACTAGAAAAGTGACCATGCACCTCTTAAACTGTGGCAGGAAATAGAAGCTGCTTGCCAACTAGCCCTTTATACCGACTATTCACGGTTTCGCCCACCAATTTTAGAGAAGACTGGAAATTAATTAAGTAATGGGTCTAAACAACCTGTATTTTGGCAACGACTGTTTTTATGATGCAGAATTGCCAACATTTTAACCCTTTTCGCTCGTATGTCCCTTCTGAGGGGACATTAAAATATCGAGCCTCGTCTTAAGGTGTTCCTCTGCGAATGAAATATTATTTTTCTAAAACGTATAACTATTGGCTACCTTTGGCTACCGGAAAATTATATGTGTCTGTCTACTAAACTCACTAGATGTTAACCTAAGAAATTTCACTGAACTGAATTTAAAATTTTCTGTGTCTTTTTTCTGTGTGTTGTTTATAATACTCTTAAAATTTCCGTATTAGGAGTGTTATTATTATTATTTATTTATTTATTTTATATATTTATTTTTAGGGACAGGGGTTGCTATTGTATAAACAATTAAATAGAGAAACTATAAAATAAAAATGTGTCATAGAACATACTGGAATTTAAGTAAAATATCGTTAAATTTTTCTGATCACTTACACGTTAAAAATTTCAAACAACCGGAAAATTTATGTAAAAATCTACAGTGAGTTTTTAGCGAATGAGTGTGTTTAATATAGAGACGTCAGTAAGTGTGCTCTGTTCAAGAAAGAGGATGGCCGTTTGATGAGCTGTCTTCAGTTTAATTAGTGTGAATGACCTGATTACCATCGTCAAACGAAAAATATATCATTCGTACTTTTGTGTTGGTTCTCTGCGTCTATAATATCTCATGTCTCCCACGGAGCTGATTAATATCCCATGAAACTGTCAGTACCAGCCTTTTTTTACACCATCATTTTTTTAAATATTTTTCTTATTATTTAATCGTAACTACATTTGGAAAAAATTACACTAAAAATAAAGTATGTAAAAAGGTACAGGTAGTAACAATTTTGAGGAATATTGATTAGATCAATTTCTCCCTAAGCATGTCTGCTAACCAGAGTTGTACCTACATGAAACGGTGCCCCCTTTAAACACTTTAAAGTTATAATTGTCTCTTTTTGGTTTGATTTCAATAAGAGATAATTTTTAATACACGTCAAAATTAATATAAAATTATCAGTTCTAGAATGTAGATACAAAGGCGAACTAAATCATTAGTTTATGTAAATTAAACAAACAACGGTACAGTCACTTAAAAAAATAATAATAAATAAATAAACTCCACATCCCCACCTAATTTCGCCGTAAAATGCCGTAGAAGCATGCGGCTGGTACCGATAGATTCCTAATAACCATGAATGGTAATAACGTCTAGTTTATAATGGTATAGTTAGGTTTTACTTAAGGGGTCGTCTACATATTAATCCTTATCGCTCGTTTGTCCCTTCTGAGGGGACATTAAAAAATCGAGCCGCGCCTTAAGGTGTTCCTCTGCAAATGAAATGTTATTTTTCTAAAACGTGTAACTATAGGCTACCTTTCGGCTACCGGAAAATTTTAACTGAAAGATTTATTTTATTTAATGATGAAGTAAAATAAAACAAATTATTACAATTTTTCGGTAGCCAAAAGGTAGTAAGTTGGAAACTATACGTGTGACGTTTTAAAGGAACGCCAAAAGGCGTGTCTTACTGTTCAAAATAGGAAAATATGCCGAGCGTAAACGATTAATTTATTCCGAAGCATTTTTAGCCGCACATTCATTTCATACCACCTTTTTTTAAGAGTACCGTAATTTCTGGTAGATACCCCGCAGGTTATATAATCCAGTTTTGCACCAGAAATTTCAATTGATAAATAAATTTATATTTGTACGAGCTCTGCCTTCGAAAAAGTATAGATTTCTCTATTAAATAAAATTTCTGGTGGAGAAATGATAAATCTTATTCGCGGTTTATCTACCAGAAATTACGGTAATTCTTTCTTATTTTATCGTAGTTATTAGAGATTGGAGAAATTAAATTATACAACTACGATAAAATGCGAAAAAAAAAACATTGTCAAAAATAAAGTGGTATGAAATGAAGACGAGACTAAAATTGCTCGGGAATAAGTTAAAATGTTTGCATCTATGAAAATAATGAATTTTGGTTTAATTAGTCTTTTATTTTCTTGTATTAAATAGTAAAAAAGAAAAAAAATAGTAACACCCAAAATATAGATTGATGAAAATCATGTCTGCGCGCTTATATGTCTTTGAAAATTAAAATTTTGGAAGGAATGTATATCTTCAAAAATTATTTATTTATATTTTAAGTATTTCAATATTTTTATACAGTATTAAAAAACAATAAAAAATGATTTTCCTAAAGAAAAAAAAAAAAAAAAAAAAAAAAAAAAAACTCTTTTAATGATAAATTCCTAGTGAATTATTGTAACAAAATCATCCATAATATAATATAATTTTTTTTTCGCGTAAATTAATATAAAATGCTGAAATTTTCGTTTAATAAAGTAATTAGAAAAAGTTTTTTGCATCAATAAAAGATCTGGTCATTATAGCATTATTCAGGTTCCTATTTCAATATTCAAATAATTAATCGATGATTTCTTTTTTTTTTCAAGAGCTTTATTTTCAGTAAGAATATATTTCAAAAGTTTTGTTTTCCTTTCCATAGTTAAAGTTTCCACAAAGATAGTTAAAGCACATATATACTTGTTTGAATTTTATTTTCTGAAATTGCCTTTTAAACTTTAAATTTCAGGATATAAACGGAATTTAAGATTTTAGTCTTACAATAATATAATTGTAGTACGGAAATTGCTTTTTCATGTACAAAATTTAGTTTTTTTTTTTTTTTTTTTTTTTTTTTTAAAGGCTAATGTTTGTTTATTTACTAATGTTTCATTATGTCATAAAACCAATAAAATTACATTCGATTGCAATCTGAAGAATCGGTTTAATAAATTTGTAGTATATTTGCGTAAGTAGAGACAGGCGATAATAATCACAAAAAGGAAAATATAGAATACAATATAGAGAAGAAATAATTATAGAAAAATAAATTATAGAGAAAGTATCGAGATATATTAAAATATAATAAACTATCAATAGCTTTTTTTTATTAAACGTATAAAATGCATAATATTAAAAAGAAAGCAAAATAACTTTTATGAAGGTATATTTAGAAAATGTAGTCTATTCAAAATATTTTCAAAAATGCATTTGTAGAATTGTTCATATATTAATTCATATTTGCTAAAATTTCGAATTTTCAAATAAAATTTATCAGGACTATTTTCAATTTGAAACCTATCATAGCTATTTTCTAGGATTAAATGAATTGAAAATTGTTATATAACGTTTCTGGTATGAAATCTCCTGGGAAAAACAGGAGAGTTGGTAGCTTTGCTTACCTTTTTGTGGGACAACGTAATTACGCTCCTTTAATATGGAAAGCCACCGGAATTCATGAAAAGTTTCAAAAGAAAAGAAATAAATGACGACTTTCTGCCGAGTTGTGAATTTTTAAAAATGAATTCGTGGATGAATTTACGTAGTTGGGAATTAGTAATGAATAACATCCTCGCGGCTCAGACGGAAATATTTACATTTAACATGTGAGTATTTCAATTAAACTTATAAGATAATCGCTTTTTTTTTTTTTTTTTTTTTTTTTCTGAAAAAAATGTAGATATTGCATTATTTATTTTTAAGAAGAAAGTTTTATTTTTAGTCATGGATTGCATTTTGTCTTAAGCGATGTTCACATTAAGTCCATACTACTTTTAAAGCCTATAAATAATACGAGTAAAATATGATGTAAAAATATCCCATGATAAATTAATATTGCTAAAATATGTTTAGAAATGATATGATTTAATTGTAATAAAACACTCCTTTATAAATTAAACAATAATTATATAGATTATTCGGACATGCTAACATTTTAATTTATTCTGGAGCGTTATTATTACACTCCATCTTCTCACATCAATTTTCTAAAAGGTTATTTATCTTCTTATTTAATCATAATTAAGCATTGGAGAATATTTCGTTACAAATAGAATAGTGTGAAAACAGAACGGATACTAATGGTGCTCCAGAATAAATTAAAATTTTAGCATGCCTGCTTATTTCATACTTGCCAACATACTAATATTCCGTAGTTTTGTTAGTCCCGCCTTCTTTTTTCCCACCAGTATCTTTTTAGAGTATAGTTCTTCTTATTTAATCGTAATTTCATTTCTAGAATATTACTATAAAATTTACTGGTGTATAAAAAGGGGCGGGACTAACAACACTACGGAAGATTGATTAGGATATTAGCAAGCATGGCTTATTCATAAAGGAAAAAAAATTATAAATCTATATATATATATATATATATATATATATTCATACTTGACAACATCCTACTTAATATTTATAATCCCGCCCTTTTTGTCACATCAGTAAATTTTTAGAGTTAATATACTCCAAATGCAATTACGATTAAAAAAGAAGAAAAATACTCTAAAAAGATACTGGTGTGAAAAAGAAGGCGGGTCTAAAAATACTACGAAATATTTATTAGTATGTTGGAAAGTATGTATATATTATATAGGTAAATAATAACATTTTATAGGGTTCCTTAACAGTCACTATTTCAAAAATAACTTTTCATATAAAGCTTAACCGATAATATTTATAATTTATTCCGGAATACTGTTAGACAGATATGCCAACATTTTAATTTATTCGGGCGCATTTTTAGTTCCGTTTTTAATCAATACTACTTTTTTAAAAGGGAATTTCTTTCTTATTTTATAATAGTTATATTTTACAGATTTTTTTTTCTATAAATAAACCCGTGGAAATAAAGGCAGGGCTAAAAATACTCCGTGATAAATTAAGATGTTGGCATCTCTGCTGTAAGACAGGCCCTGTTTTTTTCTCACCAGATTATTTTAGAAGCACTTTCCCTCTTATTTCATCGTAATTATATATTGGAGAAAATTTCTCTAAAATTATACCACTTTATTCATAAAGTAATCACCTCCAAATGTGGTTACGATTAAATAAGTATAAAATTACTCTATAAAAAGACTGATGTGAAAAAAAAAGAAAAAACAAGAGAGAGAGTACTGAATATCCAATTATTAGTTGGCAGGTATTGTGAAGTGAAAAAAGGACAGGACTAACAGTACTCCGGAAATAATTATAAATAATACCATTCACGACAAAGCAATCTTTGTATTATCCTTCAAAAATATGTACTACAAACGATTAATGAAGATTATAAATAGATAAATAAATAAATAAAGTAATATTCAAAATAGTGACGGCTCAGAATCCTGTATTTTGTGTTCAATTTTCATGTTTGTGCTTGGGATTATGCTTTGAAATTTATCTTCTCTATCTTAAACTATATTATATCAGATCGGCAAAAAAGTAATGCTTAATAAATTGGCGAAGAGTTTCTATGTTTAACCATACTTGCCAACATCCTAATTAACACTTTCGCGACCGCTAACGTAGATTCATGTCATTTGAAAATCTGTAACTCCACCAGCGGGCGTTTCTTTTGCAATTTGTATGTCATTTATTATTAAAAAATGTAAACAATATTCATATTTGTACAACCAATATACTATGGATATAAATACTTTGATTAGAAAGAGTATAATTATAATGTATATCCATTTGCAATATAAATCTGAATATAGAAATTTTGTTCTGAAATATTGTAAATTAGGAGAATAACGCCCACAGACGGACCTTACTGTCAAAAAGACGAAAACATGCGGTCGCGAAAGTTTTAATATTCCGTAGCATCGTTAACCCCGCCTTTTTTTTTTTTCATACCAGTAAATTTAGAAGAGTAATATTCTCTAAATCCAATTACGTTTAAATAAGAAGAATAATACTCTAAAAAAATATTGGTGTGTAATAAAAAGCGTTTAACGATACTGAGGGATGTTAATTAGAATGCTGGCAGGTATGGTTTAACATTAAATTAGACACAATTGTTTCGAATTTTTTTATTTTTTATTTTTAAAAATATAGTCATTTTTTTTTCCGAACATGTTATTGCAAAACAAATCTAATTCTAGTAAGTTAATTATTTCTGAGTTTGTTTTCTCCCTAACAGGAATTTAATGGGAACAAAATTCATTCAAACTTAGAAAAGTTGAAGGTAAGTTGCGAAAGCTGATAATAGTTATAATATTTAAAATTTAACGATAGACGATGTGCTAGTACTTGTGTTATCCGTGCTTGATTAATGCTGGGTAGACAGTCCCCACTACATTTTAGCCTACACTTGCTTTATAATAGACAAAAACTCGTGGTTCGTAAAAACAGATAACCATAGGTGCCAAGTCTTCCGTTTTTCAAGGGAGACTGAATACCAGAAATTTTTTAAACTTGTTTTCAACTAATTTAATTGCCAAAAATATATTTGACATATTCATTTAAACAAATTGTGGTGATAAATCTGATTAAAAAACTAGAAAGATTGACAGATACGCTTAAATAGGCTCTTGCATTTAGAACATCTTATAGAATGTCAAATAGATATATATTTATATATATATGTATAGGTATGGGATGAAAAATTAAAACAAATCACATGTAGACCAGATAAGACTTTCATCAAGTTCAGAGTGTGCTTTTGTCCACATAGGTGTTTCGAGGTGTTTTGCTGAGAAATATTTGTTTGGATAATGTTTGTTTTTATGAAATCAATATGGAGGAGCGAGAAACCTGTACTTGCAGTTTGGTACTCAAACGTATTGCAAGACTTTTATTTTCCTGAATTACAAAAAAAAAAAAAAAAAAAAAAAAAAAAAAAAAAAAACCCTCATTGTAGCGCCGTTTTAAAAAACTTATTGTCGAGAGTAGCTTTGCTACAAATGGGTGCCTTTCTTACGCCATTGTAATTGTTTTATGTTTATTTTATGCAAACAGTTTTTCATTAAAGCCTAGAATCTCGTCAGATTTTAATATTCACCTGCCCATAAAATTTGCTCTGTCCAAGAATATTTACCTATCAATTTGTGTTGCTGATGTTCATAATGTGATAAAGTATATATTTTAAGACAGCTTTAAAAGACATTGTTTGTTGTTACGTTAGTCATCCATATTTGGATGTGGTTATTTTCCGCTACTCTGCGTTTTAAAGAATTTCGCGTGCATATGGTTTCAAATAAACAATTTATATTATAACATAGGATACAACGTAGAGACATACTTACTTTATATTCATTATCCGACACCCATCTGGTGGCTGAATTTTTGAGCATATATCTTACTAGAGTGCGCATCTCACATCGTAGCAATTAAACAACATCGAAATCACGTGACCAGTGCTTTTCAGATTCATCCTTAAAGGTCACGGGGTTACTCTCCTCTTTGGAAAAGGGGTGAGAAAGATTTTTCGCCGTGTAATTCAGTTGCACCAAGAAAAATACCGAAAAATTACTATGCATCTGGATGCAAGGAAAAACTTGCCGAAGGAAAAATTGTCAAAGAAAAATTTATCATCTCTCATCATTTCATAAGCAAGTATATATTTTTAAAATTTATTGAAATATTAACATAATATTAAATCATAGCCTCCTTAACTAGATGCCTGTCGCGTAGCTCAGAAACCAGGCAACAGCTGAAGCGGTAGACAGCGCCACCTAGTACAGATTATGGGACATTTTTTATTCAACTGTCACCAATAATTTAAAGAAGTGATACATGATATATATAATCGACGTTTCTTCGCTTCTATTCGCATTTCATGTATATCATATCCCACTTTTAAAAGTTTTTGGTTGCAGTTGAATAAATAAGTCGTGCAATCTGTACCAGGTGGCGCTGTCTACCACTTCAACTGTTGCCTAGTTTCCGAGCTACGCAACAGGCATCTAGTTAAGGAGGCTATGATTAAATGAAATATTTAAGGCAGAATATGTAATTTTTTTTTTCATTACAAGTGTGCACGCTAATTTAATTGCCGATACATAACAGTAACAGTTTATTTGAAAATTTATTAATACCTTCTAGTACATTACACTGTCAAAAACATAACAGTTATCTGCTGCAAAATTACGTTGTTTGAACATATTTTCTCCAATCACAGAGAGTTTCTTACAGTAGATAACTGTCATATTTTTACAGTGTATATACTCTATTGGCGGAATGGTCAGAGCTGTGGACTTCACTTCAGTTCCCAGTCACGGTTCGGAAATGGACGTTCGTAGTGCTTCAGATTTCCCTTTACGCCGTTGGCCCCGCGAAGTGACGGAGTTTTCACGTCTCCGTTTTCACGTTACTACATTTTTCTTTATCAATATTTGTAGTGGTTGAAATAAAATAAATATCAAAATTCACAAATTTTGGTTGGAAATGTACCAGAATACAAACAACCCTTAATGAGACATGATATGAAAGAGAAAGATTATAAAAGGACAACCCTAACCCATTATTTAGCAGTAATTAAAGCTATAATTTAATCCGTGTTGGAAATTCTTTGACTAAATTCTTTATGAATTGGCCATTTCCCCATGGTTAAAATGCATACTGTCTGAAGTTCGAAGCGTGTCTTATCGATATTTCATATCCCTAAAGCGATCCAATCAGAGATAATAGATTTGAACCCTATAGTATATTCCTATATAAGAAATTCTTCTAATGTTTGAACATCTACATTTCGACTATCTGTCGTATTTGCATTGAACCTTATTTTTTTAATTAATTAATAGTTTTTAGAATTTTTTGAAAGTAGAATAATATTCCAAAGACTATATTTTAATCATTTTATTTGCATTTAAATTTAACAGCCACCAGAATTTAAGAACGATATTAGAAGACAAGAAATAAGTGAAATTTCCCCTCTAAATTGTGCAAGTAAAACTCTATAAATAATTTCTGGGGTGATATTTTGCACTTGGGACTTAAAATCAGGTGTTGTTGTACCTGCAACACCGCCCTTAAAAGGGTTAAAGATGCTATAACCATTACGTTTATATTATCAGATCCAGCTTATTTATTTCTATGAAATCTGAAATTGCTTTGGAGAGTTATTTTTTGCACTTTAAAAAGTATTGATATTTGTGGCAATTATTTCCAATAAATCATATTGGTAGATTATTACATAAAAAACCTCATCTAAAGCGCTAATGTTGCAAGCTACAATAAGATTTTAATCCATAGGTTAGTTTAAGAATATATATTTTTTAAATCGTAGAGTTTGTAGAATCCCAAGATATTTTCTCCGACTTTTATGATCAAAATCTGGATTATAAATCTAGAACCTGCAGTTTATGTGTATATATTTTGGTAATAAATGAATAAAACATTCTTTTATAAAATAAATATTACTTATCTATTAATAGAATTTTTATAGATGCTATGTTTCCCACTTTTTGAATGCAACTTTTTTTTTTTTTTTTACTTAACTTACTGTTATTTAACTGAAAAAATTGAGCTTTAAATAAACCGTTTTTGTATAAGGAAACAGTGGTATGTAAAAAGCGGGAAACTTCGAAGCTATAAATTTAGCATTACATTCAGGCGAGCATTTTTAAGTTTTTATTATAAATTAAAGCTTTCATGATTTTTTTCCTTTGATGTTCTGTAAAGCTATTTAAAAACTTATAACGCTTAATGAAAACCTTATTTAATATATATATATATATATATATATATTAAACTAACACTATTTAAATTTAACAACAACAGAAAAAAAAATATGCATAATCATTTTAAATTCTATTCTATATATTAAAATCTGTAATTATCAATTTTAAGATTTAAAATTAAGTTTATTTGAATTAAAAAAAAAAAATATGTATATATAATTTATTTTAAGAATTGAAATTATATCAAAACGAATATAATATCAATATCTGATTCAATTAAAAATAAGCGAATGATATAATGTCAGTCTTTCTTAAACAAACAAACAAAAAAAATTTTTAATAATACCACATTTTCAGCGTATAGTCCGCAGGTCACACAAATCAGTTTTACATCAGAAAATTTAATTTATAAACGAGGCTATATTTGTGAATGATGAAAACATTTAAGACTAGTTTGTTCATTAATTAAAAATTCTGGTGAAAAATTGACTTAATAGACCTGCGGATATACGCCGGAAAATACAATACTATTTTTTAATAATAGTTTTCACTTTATTTATTAATACGAAAATTTTATTAAATCTTCTGCTCGGAAGTAGTGGTATTAAACTTCAATACCAAGGGGAATAGACAACAGCAATGCTTATAACACTTTAGTTAACGTATATGCCAACATTTTATATATACACGTATGCCAATATTTTAATTTATTCCGGAGTATTTTTAGCCCCGCCTTTATTTTTCACCTTTTTTTATTTATAGAAAATTTTTCTCCAATGTATAACTTCGATAAAATAAGAAAAAGTTATTCTTAAAAAATAAGTGGTATGAAAAAAAGGCGGAGCTAAATATATTCCGGAATAAATTAAAATGTTCGCATCTATGTATATATATATATATATATATATATATATATATATATATATATAATTATACAATTTACTTGATCATGTATGACTTGCAGATATTATACAAGTGCATTTATTAATAGTTTTATATTTACCGCCCTGCTTTATTGCTTTTTAAAATCAATTTTGTTTAAAAAAAAAAAAAAAAGTCAAAATGACTTGTGTATTTCTGTAGATTTATTGTTGATTTTGTGTATTTCTGTTTAACACCTTAAATGTCGTTGGCATATATGTACGCCAGTGGCAATTACTGCATTGATTGCTGAGGGGAAAAGAAGTGATTTCAATAGAAGTACATAAAATTCTTTTGTTGAATAATTTACTGTTTTAGAGAAACACAAAAAAGTGAAGATCACAGTTCAAAATAAGAAAATATGTGAACAGGAACGCAATTGTATGCAATTAAATAAATGTAGATACATTTTCTTATTTAAACCTTATAGCGTACATTGTCTCTGCTTCATGTTTTTTTCCATGAAAAACCCCATGTTATTTTCATTTGTTTTGAAGAGAAAATTTACTGAAAACCAAAAATATTAATTAAATTTATTTACTTTTACAGTAAAAATATTATACATTAAAATATGCAAATATAATTTTAAAGATATTCTTCATTTTCTATATTTATATTTATTTCTTATTCACATTAAGTTTATATTCCTCTTCACGCAACAACAATGCGTCTTCAACTGGGTTGCACTATAACTAAGGAGAAGTAGCTCCTTATCATATAACGGCTTTCAAGACGATGAAATCTCGAGAAGTGTTCTTCACGAAAACTTGATACATTGATTATTTGTAAATTGTACATGGTGGAACTGAAATCTTCCACGTAATTAGAATAAACTATATTTAGCATAATAATTTATAATATTTTTCATTTCTCAAGGGGGAAAAAAAAACTGTTAAAAGCTGATCTTTAAATGATCAACTTCTTTATTTTATGGAACGAGATTAAGGCAAAAGTAAAGCTAAAAATAAAATTTAATAGGTAGATTTCTGCATCATTAAAATTCAATCTGTAATTTAATAATGGCATAGCTGCCAACTTTTACGCTTTTTAACATAGCTGCCAACATTTTACTGTATTTAAATAACTGCCAACTTGCATTTTTTTGCTACCGGAAATTTTTAATAAGTTTTTTAGCAGCGTTCTGCGATTAAACATGATGGATTTTTTTTTTTTTTTTTGCAAAGAAATAGTGGTGACAAAAACCATACAAGTTGGCACCTATGAAGTTACATAATGGAAAAAATTATTCTATAAATAAAGTGATGCGAAATAAAGGCGGGGCTAAAAATACTGAATAAATTAAAATGTTGGAAGCTCTGTTTTTGATTACCGGACAGAGCTCGAAGTTTCCGCCCTTTTTCTGGACATTTTCAGAAAAGAGAAATTTCTGTCTTCTCTGCTACCACTATTTTTATACAGAAATATTTACCCTATTTTCGAGATATTATCAAATAAAAATAGCGGTAGGACAAAAGGTTGAAATTTCTCATTATTGAAATCATAGCTGCCATCATCTTAATTTTCTCCGGAGTACTTTTAGACCCGCTTTTATTTCACACTATAAATAGAGTGTGAAAATATGGTGTGAAAAGAAATCGGTTACTGACATTGCTACGGAATAAAATTATATATTTCGTCAGCTTCGCATATATATATATATATATATATATATATATATATATATATATATATATGCCTAAATATCATTGTTATGCGGAAAAATGATAGGCAAATGCGTCACATGATTCTGTTTACTATTTTCTGCCAGTTTTTTTTTTTTTTTTTAAGTAATTTTTTATTACTGTTGTAACATTTTTTAATCCACATTCTTATTTAATTTTGAAATTTACTAATGATCATTTTACAATAGCATGCCTTAAATTGCTGTGGCATTTTTTAAACACTAAGTAACAATCTAACTATAAAAACAATAACCTTCATTTCTTTTTATTTATTTAAAATTATTAAATTTTATAAACATACAGTCGGTAACAAAAGTCTCCGAACACTAACAAAAAGTCTTGTGTAAAAAAGCACACTTCATACGGTTTTGTTAAATAAATCCTTGTCGAATCCTGTTCTTAGACTGACTAAGACCATGATTCGACAAGGATTTATTTAACAAAACCTATTGAAGTGAACTTTTTTTACATAGGTATTTTGCTAGTGTTCGCACGTTTTTGTTACCGACTGTAGATGGAAAATAAAATTTTGTGAGATTTCAATTATTCTTTTATATCCAATTAAAATTAAATTTATTTTAAGGTTATTATAGTATCGTATATACCAGGTGCGCCAAAAGTTCGTGAAAACTTTAAAAAATCATTAAAAAAAGAACAAATAATGATAAAAAAGTGCGATTTACACGAATGGCATCAGAAAGAGGGCGGATTTTTTTTTTTTTTAAGAAAAAAAAAAAAAAAAAAAAAAAAAGTTCAAAAAATGACTATTAGGTGGCGCTGATGTTGAATACGTGAAGCAGATTAATACAGATGAGTCATACATTAAAATATAATGAGCAGAAACACAATGCCAATACAATTCTACATTTTCAAAGGTTTATTTAAGCTGAAGTCGTTTAAAATGACCTCCACCACATTGTATGGAGCAAGTAAGGCGAGTCACAACACATGTGACAGCTGAGTACAGCATGTCTGGATGAATCCTAAAAGAGTCCATGTGCATTCAGGTGTTTTATTGACAACCTAATTTGCATAAATGAGCTTCGTGTATGCACTGCAGTGCCACCTATCAGTCATTTTTTGAACTAAAATGTTTTTTTGTTCTTAAAAAATTCCCCCTCTTTCTGATGCCATTCGTGCAAGCCGCACTTTTTTATCATCATTTGTTCTTTTCTAATTACTTTTTAAAGTTTTCACGAACTTTTGGTGCACCTGGTATATATATATATATATATATATTATTTAGATATATGGAAAATTTTAAATTATTCATAAAAATACAATTCCTGGTAACTTATGCATGTGTAAAGAAACACTATATCTTCACAAAAACTTGTTTCCTACTCTAAATCGTTTGAATTTAAGTAATTATAAAAGTTATTAAGTTTAATCGGAAACAGCAAATGAAATCTCTAACGGTCTCTAATGGTGACTGAGTTTTAGCAGAACTTTCAAAATGCAGTTTAACTATTAATGAAATGATTTTAAAATGCTTAGTAACTTTTTCATCTTTGCCTGAAAGCAATTTATATATTAGGGAAATGAAGTTTCATTTGAAGCTCATGTAAAGGTTTCTGAATAGAAAACATAACATTTCTTCCCCTAATTAGAAATCCCTGTATATTTTTGTTAGCTAATGCGAAATAGATTTTATGTATAAGAAAATAAATTAATTTCAATTGAGAATTATTGATACTTTTTTTTTTTTTTTTCATTTTATTCCTTAAAGGGAAATTTCTTCAATATACATCAAAGAAAATGTAGATTTTTAAAACTGATTAATCTTGATGGAAAACTGTAAAAATAATCCGCTAATTTTAATTACCGAAGTGAGAATGCTGAAATTCCAAACAAATGCACTGCTTCTAAGTACTACGAATTTTGGCTACCTATAATTTAAAAAAAAGCCTTGTGTACATTATAGTTGGAAATTTCCTTTTATAAACGTCATAAAGATTCTTATTTAGAAAAAAATGTATTGAAAAATCATAGTAGTTGGAATCTGCACAAACTGGCAGATATTTATTTTCTACAACTGTGATCTTTATTTTATTGCACTTGTAAACGTCAATAACTTTATTTAACTAACAATATGCAATATTCTTCAAATCCCGATTATTTATTTTATCAGCCCTGTTTTTTTAGGCGATTTCAGTAGAACAAATATGTAAGGGTATATGTCAAAAGAAAGACGGGTAGAGAAAATATTATAAATATTTATAAAGAAATAAATCCTTTTAATCGATAAATGCCGTTCTCTTACTAAAAGAAAAAAATATACAAGTTGCATTTGTTTCCAAAAGATATCAAGAAAAAAATTATGGAAATTTATCCGATTAATGATACCTAGGGAATTTTATTAGGGTTTGTTATCAGTGCAAACATGTAAAATAAAGTATATAGTTTGCTAAGTATATCTTATTTAATAATTCTTACATAATATCCAAAATGCAAAGTTTATTATCTTTCTGAGTTTTGATTTCAAAGCTATGAAACTTTAGGGAAAACAAATAAAGTTAAGAGCCCTAATTTAGTATAAAATTAAAAATCTACTTTCTGCCGCATTAGGTTTACTAACTCCTACCAACTAGACAGAAGAAGGACACTTCAATATACATATATAACTACAGCCACATGTATTTCTTTTATATCTAATATTTAAAAAGTTATTTGAAATTGTGATTATTATTTTTTTTTTTACAAGGTGCCTACTGACACGCCTATTTCCCTTGACTTTTTTACCACCAAACATGGTAATATTTATAATTTATTCCGGAGTCCTGTTAGGCCCGCTTTTTTTTTTTTTTTTTTTTTTTTTTTTTTCACAGTGTATTCTAAAAGTATTTTTCTTTCTATTTCATTCTATTTATACATTAGAAAAAGTTTCTCTAAAACCATACTGGTGTGGAAAAAGGACGGGGCGAATAGTACTCCGAAATAAATTATAAATATTACCAGGTAGGCAGGGCCTGATTAAGGGGGAAGCTCGCTCTTCACACATTATTTATACTTACACCGTTATTTTTTAACAAATACTTTCCTCCTATAATAAACAGAAAATTTTCATTAAAAATTATTTTAAAAGAATTCTGGTGTCTAATAACGGTGAGTAAATTGGATTGTTTTACACCGTTCATTTTTTATAAAAAATATTTCCTTGTCAAAGCGTGGAATTTCTATGACATGAAGTAAAAAATAATTGTAAAAATATTCCGGTATGAGCGAGCTTCCCCCTTAATCAGGCCCTGCAGGTAGGCAATATGTAAGTACAATGAAATAGAAAGAGAAATGCTTTTAAAATATACTGATGTGAAAAAAGGGCGGTGTGAAGGTGTTGACACATATTGTTAACTTTTAATTTATTTTTTTAAATAAAGCAAAAACTGAATATAAAATTAATGCATTATTGCATTAAAAAATGCATTATCGCATTAATTAAATTTCAAATTAGATATTGTATTATTCAAATAATTTGTTTTCAACCATTTGAGGAAAGAATTTTTTTAAAAGTCTTCAGAAATTGCACAATTTTAATGATACATACGATTTTCACTATATATTACCATAAAACGGTAACAGACATCATTCATAGACCTAAATTTTATATGTTTTATAACTGAAAATCTAAAATCATAAATAAAAATGTTCATATTTTTTTTAAATAGAAATGTACTTCCTTTAATAAGATTAAAAAAAAAAAAAAAAAAAAAAAATCAATAAAATGTAACGAAAAATTCTGACATTAAATATAATTATTAAAAAAAAAAAAAAAGTGTTCTCAAATATTTCTCAACAAGAAAACTCATTGTCAGAATTAATGTGGTTTAATAACGGAAGTAATAATTTATTTGAAATTGCGCAATAATAATGATAATTCAGATTTGCACCTGCCCTCCAAATCGACAGTTAGGCGCTTAGCAAAAGCCAGCCAAATGCAGGGTTAATGACTTTATAAACAGTCTTTGATAATTCAAAAAATTAACATTAGTTTATACTTGGAAACAAAGAATTGAAATTGGCATGCATTTGGTGTAAAACACCGATAACGGAGGCAGATGGCTCCCTACTTGGCAGACATCTCCGTGTGATTAACCCTACAAGGCACCCAGTTCCATATGTGGAGCACCGGCTTCAATTGTTCCAATAGCTATAAAACTATTAGTAGCGACATCTCTTGACATCTTGATAGAAGCTACTGACATTTAGCAATGTATTACTTCGAATCTTTACCTAAGGATGTCGTACGTGTTTTTGTTATAGTGCACTCAGTGTGAAATTTGAATGAAAGTGATACGTTAGTCGTTTGTCTGAATTCAAAAATAAAAAAAAGAATAGTTATTGTACAGTTTTGACTCGAAAAAAAAAAATACTGTGTGTTATAACGAAGTGTATATTTTGCAGAGGAATTTTTTTTTTTTTTTTTTTTTTTTTTAAATATTACAATAGTAAACGTTTTAGTAAATCATATTTTTATGTATGTTCCACATACGGTACGTTGAGCTAAAAAGTTGATTTTTCCGTAAAATATGGTTTTATTTTTATTTTTATAAGTTTTCCCTATCTTCTGATCACTAATTACAACCTATATATTTTTGTCGCGCACTAAAAAAAAATTGAGCCTTGTAGGGTTAAAACGAAAATCCCCACATTTTGCTCTCCGGCCAGTGATCTAGAAAGACACATAGTTTTGGTTCTCGCCCCCTCTCCCTCTTCCTTGCTCCTCGAAGAACTTTGAAATTATTCATGAACTTTATGTTTAAATACTAACCTAAAAATATTTAAAATGTGACTTTTTCTGGAAGTAAATAAAGACTGTATTTCCTTTTCAAGACTTTTAATTTAGTTATTGCAGTACAACGTTTATATGGTTAAGAATATGGTGTGATGTGTACTACACTTAATTATATAATGGACTTCAATATTACATAATACTGGTGCCAATAGATCAGTGTTTGACGGATGCTTCGGTGGAGAGACAGTGAGGCCAATTGGATTGTGTGCAATCGTGATAAAAAAAAAAAAAAAAAAAAAAAAAAAACGGTATAAGAACATTTTGATTTATGCAAGTTAACATTCCAAGGCGGATTGCTATATGCGAACCTTTTTAAAGTGAATCTTTCACATAACGACGTAGAAGAAGCATTTTTTCGATCAATGTGAATCGCTTTATCTTTTTTCAAAAAAATCGAGTAGAATATCAACCATTCAATTGCGTAGATTCAACGATTGTCCTAGAATCAGTGACATTTTACCATGTTTTTATTAACTTCGATTCTTGTGTGTTTGTGTGTTTGTCAGGGACAAATCTTGCAATCGATTTTTAACTAACTTCCCGACTAGCTAGATATTTGAAATTTTCAGGACAGCTCACAACACGGTGACAATACATTTTTCTAATAATTTTAGTCAACTGCTTCAAGTTCCGCTGCCTTCGGCAGCGTTTATATGATTCGGCAGAAAATTTATTTAACTAACTTCCCGACTAGCTAGACATTTGAAACTTTCAGAATAGTTCAGAATAAGGTTAAAATGCATATTTTTAATACCTTTAGCCAACTGTTTCGGGTTCCCGCTGCCTTCGGCAGCGTTATCAGTACAAAGATTGCAATCGATTTTTTCCTAACTTTCCGACTAGCTAGACATTTGAAACTTTCAGGATAGCTCAAAAACCGGTGACAATACATTTTTTTATTACTTTTAGTCAACTGTTTCAGGTCCCCACTGCCTTCGGCAGCGTTTATATGATTCAACAGAAAATTTATTTAACTAACTTCCCGACTAGCTAGACATGGGAAACTTTCAGAATAGTTCAGAACACGGTGAAAATGCATTTTTTAAATATTTTTAACCAACTACTCCGGGTTCCTGCTGCCTTCGGCAGCGTTACCAGTACAAAGCGTGTAATCGATTTTTCACTAAATTCTCGACTAGCTAGACATTTGAAAACTTCAGGATAGCTCAGAATACAGTGACAATACATTTTTTTTATACTTTTAGTCAACTGATTCAGGTCCCTACTGCCTTCGGCAGCGTTTATATGATTCGAACGAAAATTTATTTAACAAACTTCCCGACTAGCTAGACATTTGAAACTTTCAGAATAGTTCAGAATACGGTTAAAATGCATTTTTTTAATACCTTTAGTCAAATGTTTCGGGTTCCTGCTGCCTTCGGCAGCGTTATCAGTACAAAGATTGCAATCGATTTTTCCGTAACTTCTCGACTAGCTAGACATTTGAAACTTTCAGGATAGCTCAGAATACAGTGACAATACATATTTTTTTTTATAGTTTTAGTCAACTGTTTCAGGTCCCTACTGCCTTCAGCAGCGTTTATATGATTCAACAGAAAATTTATTTAACTAACTTCCTGACTAGCTAGACATTTGAAACTTTCAGAATAGTTCAGAATACGGTTAAAAAGCATTTTTTTAATACCTTTAGCCAAATGTTTCGGGTTCCTGCTGCCTTCGGCAGCGTTACCAGTACAAAGCTTGCAATCGATTTTTCACTAATTTCCCAACTAGACATTTGAAACTTTTATAATAGCTCAAAACACGAGAGCAATGAATTTTTTTAAAAATTTATCCAATTGCTCCGGGTTCCCGCTGCCTTCGGTAGCGTTTATATGATTGAACAGAAAATTTAAAAACATGGTATATAAAAATATCTTTTTATCTTGTAATTAATTATTTTTTATGACTATCTTGGGATTACTGAACTGTCTGCTGAATGAGATCTGTTGCTCTGTCTATGTTCCTGCACTTAGAACTTCATTCTGCTACAAATCTCATTGGGATTTCATGGCTTTGCAGTTCCCCTTCTTTGAGTCGCGAAGACGAAAGATGTGCAGCTGTCATCAAAGCGTTTTGGCTGTCATTCTAGGAGCTTGCCGCTTTTCCGGAATGTGTAAAGAAGAATCGACGTCTTGTTTATGAAATCGCCTTTTTAAAATGCTGATAGTTGCTCCTGCCTGCGTGAATGTTTATGGTCCCATTCTGAGATCATCTGCTTTGACATATTTTAGTGATGGAGTGTGTCGTATTCATTATTCTTGATATTGAACAATAATACAAGTTGAAGAAATTATGTTCGTCCATTCCGTAGCGTTTTCAAAGATTTTGACAACACCTCATTTTTTTTGTTGTTTTTGTATAAATATTCTACGCATTCATACAGGAGAAAAGCTATGTATGTGAAAAATATGTTTCAAGGGATTTTTTTTTTTTTTTTTTTTTCTAGTGGAAGGATTGCCGTATATTTGTGAAATAATACACGTACTCAACTATTGCACACAGATGAAAAGTCGCACGTTATTGAGATTTATGAGAATTTTCAAAATATTTTTATTCAGAAATTATACACGTAATTTAAATTTTTAAGGTGTTTATTTATAAACTTTTACAAACTTATGTAAGAACCTGATTAATATTCAAGACAATATTCCGCGACTTTTAAAAATAAATAACGAACAAGTTTTAAAAAAAATAATAATTATTATTATTTTTATGATAATATTTTTTTAATGCACAGAGAAGAGGTATGTATTTTGGACTTACTTCATATAATAAGTATTATTGATTTAAAATAAATAGAGAATTTTGAAAATAATTTATTTTTTATTTATTTAATAATATTTAAATCAAAGACTAATCATAATCGAAATAGATAAGGCAAAAATGCTTGGTATGTTTGAAAGTTTATTTATTCGTATATTTGTTTTTTTATGAACACAATTTTTTTCAACTATAGTGCATATTTATCACTACATTTTATAATTGACATTATTGCATAAAAAAAAAAAAAAAAAAAAACTAAACTAAGTATTTTTGCTGAAATTGTCATGCAATATTATTTTTATTGATTTAAATATCAATGCAAAATTTAATAAAACTTAAAAAAAAAAAAAAAAAAAAAAAAAAAAAAAAGAAGAAGAAGAAGGAAAATCATAACAGTAGAAATGCTTGGTATAACTCTAACATTTTATTCATATGTTTATTTATTCGTTTTGCTAGACAATTATATTTTATTTTGACACTTATATATATATACATATTTGATTATAGATTTGATTTAAATAAATTATAAATATTACCAGACATGTACAGTCAGAAAAAAAAAAAGGAAACGCCCCCCTCAACAAATTTCGTCGCAAATCGTTCTATAAATATGCGGCTGGTGTCAATCGATTAGTACTAAAGTCTGGTTTATAATGGTATAGTTAAATGTTTCTTAAGGGGTCGTCTACACAATAAAGGAGGCATCAACTTCATTTTTCTCAATGGCAACCCCTATTTCTGATCTCATATTCAAATTTCTGAGATCAAGGCGGTTCGGAAAAAGTGTTATTAATATACTTTAAATCAATTATTGATAGAGTTACAAGCATTAGGGGTTCGTCAATATATTTAGAAAAAATAAATTATGGTCTAATACTCATTAAGATTCAAACGAGAAAAAGAAGTGCAGAAAGATTAATTATGAAATAGAACGAAGCAATCAACAAAATGTATTGTGCTTACATCTAAACTTATCTGAATAACTACAGTTGACTCTCGAATGAAACATATCATATCCCGAATGAAACATATCATAAACATCTATCATAAAACACGACCAAAAAATTGTGACTACACTGTTAAAAAAATGCAGAAAAAATACAGAAATTCTCTGTAATTTCAGAAAAAAAGTCGTAAAATACGTTTTGTCTACGTAATTTTTTCGTAATTTACGTCTTTTTTCGGAAATTACAGAGAATTTCTGTATTTTTTCTGCATTTTTTTAACAGTGTACGCTGTCAAAAAAAAAGTCCTGTTTGCTGCCAGAAATTTTCTGTAATTCAGAAAAATATACGTTCTATCAATGTAATTTTTCCGTTGATAGAACATATTTTTCTGAATTACAGAAAATTTCTGGCTGCAAACAGGATTTTTTTTTTTTTTTTTTTTTTTTTTTTGACAGTGTAGTACACATACAGCGAGATAAACAGTCCCATATAACGTCAAGATTTTAACATTTTTACACAGTGAATCAAAATTTTGAGTCCTCTAAGGCGCAAATGACTCATATTTTTTCTTCTAAAATACAGTTTATGAATTAAAATTTGTTTAATAGTTTATTTTTAATAAAAAAGAAATAGTATAAGCTTGTATAGTTATAAGCTTGTAACTCTAACATATATATATTTTTTTTTATTTACTAATATTTGTGAGAAAATAAGGGTTTTTTCATAAAAGAAATTTTTGAAAGTGGTTGAAATACTTGGATCGTCAAATTAATTTGACGGCATGTGAAAAACCTTTTACGAAATTTCAACTCATGGAAAATACCTAAAATTTAGCTAGTTCTTTTCCGGACAATTTACTTAATGTTTACTCTGTTCAAATGCATTTTTGACAAAAGCTGCCCAGTGTATCTAACTTTCAACCGATGTAACAAAATAATTTCTATTTTTCGCCCGTGCGTACGCGGTGAAAATGTTTCTCTATAAAATGCTCATATTTCATGAGATATTTGTGTTCCGATTGCAGCATATTGTTTCAAGAGTGTTTTTTTTCAATTTATCTGAAAGTGGGAATAATTTTCGTTTAAAACTCTGTATATTATAAGTAAAAGTCATGCAGATTTTTTTTTTTTTTTTAGTTTTATTATAAATGTTTATAACTCCGTTATTTAATATGCTATCATCGCACACATTTATAAACAAATAATATTGAGTCTATATTGACATACCTAAATTTACAGATCATTTCATTCACTTAACGATACAGGATGATCACAAACATTATTGATATGCTCAATTTGCTACCGGAACCTAAATGTTGTCTTAAAACAATCTTCACTGAAAAACATGAGGAAGACCCAGTTCTTTCAGTATCCAATGTTTGAAAACATTTCATCGAGAGATAAGTTTTTAAATTAAAAAAACTGACCGTTTGCAAATCTTGCTAAACTTTTGAGCAGGCGTGTTGTTCCAAATTAATACCACTTATTAAGGATTTTGGTGTGTCACCCGTGGTTACACTTACCCCAGGACCATTACACGTCGCACAAGTGTACCACAGTGTTTACATTTGTCTCAAGCACGTCAAATACATCACTTACATTTTTTACTTTGTTTCCTCAGTTATGTCTCTTAATTTTCAATGAATCATCAGAATTATGTTCTGGTTATCAATCAGAAATTATGTCAGTTTTATTCTGATCTTAATTTACGTCTTATTGGAGAATTAAAAAGTTTATGTAAAGTGCTAGTTGGAGGCGTACAGAACCTTCACATCTCTATAACAAGTTGAGATACAGGGTGATTATAATTAAAGTTACGATTTCAAAACGCTATAATTTTTAAACTACCCATCGGAGCGATTTGATATTTTACCAAAGCAATCGTGAGGCAATGCAATTACGTTTGGGGGAGGAATAAAGTAGTTCCAACATGTTCCTATACATGGCGCTGTCAGCGTAATGTCAGGGGAAACGCCTAAATGGGCTCATTAAACACAGGAATGTTGTTAGCAACACAATGGGATAGCAGGAAACAATAGACTTCAAGGGTTTGCTACATTTTATTTAGCAAAAAGACAATAATACGTGCTTACAGCGGAAACAGTCATAGTGAAAAAAGGAAAAGAGGAGCTTCACGAAACAAATACTTTACGGATAATAAAAGGCACATTTTGGATTTTTTTTTTCTTTTGCCAAACAAAATTTCATTGCCTCGCGATTGCTCTGGTAAAATATCAAATTTCTCTGATGGGTAGTTTTAGAGTTATAGCGTTTTGGAATCGTAACTTTAATAATAATCACCCTGTATTTTAAAAATTTAAAAAGTTCCAAATTCACGCAGGGCTTTCACTATCTGGAAATTTCACTTACACATCTCTTAATGAACTGTATACGAGTATATCGTATTTATGTTAAAATAAAAGCAAAGTTGCTCTTAAAAAAATGTGATATAAAAAATGCGGGTACTAATGCTATAGAATAAATTAAGTCTTTGCCATCGTATTTAATTTCACTCTTCTGATCAGTTGTACCAAAGTTAAAGGCTTTTTTCCAATATCCACCTCTAAATTTTAACTACACTCATGTCCATAAATTAAGAATAATTCAGATTCACACTGAAATCAAACTTTAATGCAAAAATTTCACCTGTAGAAATACCACGTACATCTTTAAGAATAATATGTAAATTATAGGAAGCCATCAGATGACGCCGATATGATGTCACAATGACGAAAGTGTAAGAAGGGGGTAGATAAGGAATGGGAGCAAAGAAGAAAAATTGTTCACAAGCGTTCTGTGTGCCGCTCAGTGCCACAACCGAATGGTTATGACACAGAGGACGCATGTAGATAATTTTTTGCGTGGTAGAATTATCGGCCGACTCTAGAATGTGGGCGTACTCAGATAGAAGTATCGGGGGAACTTAGAATCGCCCAAAGTGTCTTCTCTAGGCTTTGGCAACGTTTCCAAAATGATGGAAATGCCAGTCGACGTTACAGTACTTGTCGGGCCCCGAGTTACAATGCCGAATGACCACCGGTATTTGGCAGTAACTGCTAAAATAAGCAGATAAAGCACAGCATCAGAACTGTCTTGTCAGCTGTCTGCAGCCACGAGTGCCACAGTTTCAAGACAAACCGTGTATAGACGTTTGAAAGATATTGGTCTATATGCTCGCAGGCCTGTTAGATGTGTTCCACTTACGGCAATGCACTGTGCCAGCGGTTAACTTGGAGTAGAGAACATGCAATGTGAACAGCGGCACAGTGAACATGTGTGATGTTTTCCGACGAGTCCAGGTTTAGCTTGCAGTGTGATTCACGCCAGACTTTCATATGTAGAACGTCAGGTACCCGTTACCACCAAAACAATATCATTAAATGAGTTACTGTGGGGCAGGAGTGCTCGTTTGCGGGGGGGGGGGGTTTCATATTGGGCCCCAGAACAGATTTGCATGTTCAAATCGGAAGAACGATAGGCCAAATTTTTCGGGACATCATTCGGGAATAACATGTACGTTTGTGTAGGGGTGCCATGAGCCGAGAATTTGTGTTTATGGATGACAATGCGCGTCCTCACTGTGGAAACGTTGAACACGGATGCCTACAATCTGAAGCTATCACCCGCATGGAATGGCCAGCATTCTCAGCTGACTAGAATCCGATATAGAATGTGTAGGACATGGTTTTTCGACGAGTTGTAGTCCGTCAACCACCTCCTACATGTGCACCGAAACTTCGGAGAGCATTGCTCACTGAATAGAGTAATCTTCCCCAAGATCAGATCAATAATTTAATACTCAACATTCCTAGGCGTTGTAAGGACTATATTTCATCATCTGAGAGACATATACAATGTATTAACCATCGTACCAACCATGTAATGTTAAGTTTTTGTAAGGGAGATATTTTTTGTAATTGCTTCAGGGAGTAAAAATCTTAGTTTTTATATATGGTGTCCTACATAAACCACTTTTTTTGTTCTTGATCTTTTGTTTAATAAATGGACTTAATGAATAATTCATGTTTGTTTTGCTTCTGAACCTTTATTTGCCTCAGCTAGCATTATCCTTAGTTTATGGACTTCAGTGTATAACGGTTGCCTAATTGCTTCGAAGCTGATCCATCCATTATCTATATCAAATATCACTTTTCAAAATTATTGGTGAAAATTAATAAAAGAGTCCCCAAATTTGGAACACTATTTAGAGCTCTTTAGATCGTTAGGGCAGGCAAAGGGTTAAAATATTGGCAGCTCTGGTTGTGACTTGTTTGGGAGACAATAAATCAGCTCTGAAGGAATTAAAGTACTTAGAAAATTAAACTTAACAATAAAAAAAATTAAATCACTTTACAATATTATAATGTCAGATATCTTAAAAATATCAGGAAATTTTATTTATTTTAATTAAATGATCCTGTGTGATTGTAAATTGATCATTTCTTCGAGAAATTTGAAATTATAACAATGCTTTTAAAGCTTTCCTTTTTCCTTTTTTTTAAAAAACCCAAATACTATTCTCGAACACAACATTTTTTTATCTAAATTTATTGGCTATCTTCATGACGAAAATTACAATTCAATGTTAGTGCCAGAGAAAAATAAGGACCATACGACCACTTTATTTATTCTTTCACAATTAATTTGCAAACGTATTTATCATTTTATTCGAACAAAGGGAAATTTTTAATAAAAATAGTTTAGAGCATAATACAAAAAGTATTTAAATAAAATGAATTCTTAAAGATGTAAAACACTTGTTACAAAAATAGGTGCAAATCAATATAAAAATGTTAGGCTAATTTTCGGATATTTTCGCATTTATTCTTCATAGAATTAGGTACAGATTTAATAATATTTTTTCAAAGGGGTACTATTTATGCACCTATGAATTTTTATTTATTATAAGTTTTTTTTTTTTGTCAGAAATAAGAAGGTGTAACTAAAATTACAGATGTGACGGATTTTTTAGAGAAAAATATTTTAATAATATGCAGTTCTTTAAACTAAAATCTTGACTATATATCTTTTTAATATAGATGTTTATTTAAAGATATATTTGTTTGAATGCCCCTTTAAAGCTAATAAAGAAAAGAAAAAAAGTTCTGCTTGCAGCAAGTTCTATTTTAAAAAGTTTTTTCAAAAACTTTCTTTCTGATTTAAATATTAAAGATCAGATAACATAAGGAAAAAATAGAAATTTGATCTCGAAAATAATGTCGTCAGCTAAAGTTTTTTGCTTTCATTTATTTTTCATTTTATAATTCTAATGTTGCATAAATACATTTTTTTTTTCTATTTAAACACTCTTAAAATTTTCTAATTAAAAGGAGAAGTTTTATAAGAAAACATATAGAATAAACTTTTATTTTATTTTATTTTTAAAGAAGAAGAAAAAACAAAATGAGATAACAATAGAAAACTTTCTTGATCCTTTTTTTTTTCGTAAATCTGAAATCAAATGCTCATAGAAAATATCTTTAAATTCAAAACTTTTATCGGGAGCAAATAAAAATCAAAGAACTCTGGAGAACAAAAAAAAAAAAAAAAGCATCAAGATCTATTGTAAAGGAAGAAAGGAAAACAAATTCAAGTAACATGAAACCAGCTGGAAAGGACAAAGAAGGTCAGCTCTTTTTAATAAGGAGTTTCCAGAAAGATAAATGTAAATTGTCTCCGTATGTTAATGGATAATGTAAAGAAGCATATATCAGTACTAATTTGAATTTCTTGGCAAATTATCATTTGAAATATCTTTTTCAAATTTGGAAAGGGAAAAAAAGAAAGCACTTAACCCTTTGCGGCGCAAGACAATTCGGATCATTTAAATTATACTGCCACCGGAATTCATGAACTAAATTAAACTAAAAGAAATTTTAAATTTTAAGGTAAAAAAAAACTGGCCTTTTCTAATATCTTATAAACGTAAATTTTTGCTAAAAAATTTCCGGGATGAATTTTTGCAGCTGGATCTTAAATTTTGCGTCCTCGCAGCGAGGACGCCGCGCGTTAAGGGGTTAAAGAACATAGAACATATGTTACTTGTTTCGTATAGTTTAGCTTTTAATCTTATTGACTGAAATTCAATGATTTGTAAAAAAAGATTGATTTTAATAAAAAATACAAAATACAAAAAATATTTTTTTAGATACATTATCTATATATACAGTATAGATTCAGAGTTCGTAATCACTGTGACTTTTCAAGGTCAATTTTTATGGATGAGAAATTTTTGCCTTTTATGCCATCACTAATTTTATGCAGAAATCTTTATTTAATTATTATTATTATTATTTTAATAATAATGCGTTGTAGATAAATAGGACAGAGAGTACTGTATAAAAAAGTAGTTGCAGCAAAAAAGATGAAATTTTCTCATCCCAGAAAGTAACCAGGAAAAAGGACGGGGATTACGAATCCTGAGTTTATTTATATATAAAAAAAAAAAAAAAAGTTTCAATTTCTTCCTAATATCACATAATCAGAGCTGCCAACCTAATCCGGCAAATTGTTAGTACCGCCCATTTTTCTACACCACTTAATTTTTAGAGTAATTCTCTTCAAATGAATTTACGATGAGTTAAGAAAACAAATACTCTAAAAATTAAGTGGTGTAGAAAAATGGGCGGTACTGACAATTTGCCGGATTAGGTTGGCAGCTCTGCATAATGCATAGCTGCGAACTAGAACTTAATTAAAACAGAAGTTCATTGTCCCTAGTCTTTTTAAAAGACTATATGTCTTGTAATATTAAAAAAAAAAATTGTTAAAATAAGGAGACAATTATTAATGGAATCAGTTTAACAATGTATAAATTTGGTTTCTAGTGCCACTTATTTCTTATAAACATCCTTTTCAAAGAACTGAGCAAGAATTTTGCTCAGAAATAAGTCAACAATTATTGTAAGTAAAAATAAATGTCTTCAGATATTTTTAATATTTTTATAATCTGATTGCAGTATTTTAGGGGTCGCAGTATTCCTTATTTTTGTATACGTTTTATTATATTGTCCCCAGTATTTCTGAAAATTATTTTTTAAATAATATTACAGCATTAAAACCCGCAAAGAAGTAATAAAAATTATAATTCACTAAAAGTAGTGATAGTTAAGTTAATGGTACGAAGAAATACAGGGACACTACGGTCCTTTGTATTAGGTGTCTAATGGACAGTCAGCAATAAATAAACACCGTCGTATGTTATGCGGCTGATGCCGATTGATAAGTAATAACGCCTGTTTTATAATGGTAAGCTTAGATTTTGGTTAGGTGGTCGACTACATATTAAAACTTGCATAACTTATTTTTTTAAGTGGGAACATCCATTTCTGGCATTTTTTTGAGTTATTTGACGATTTTTTTTTTTTTTTTTTTTTTAATTATTTGGATTAACGCAGTCCGAAAAAGTGTGCAGTTTATACATTTTTCTGAATTTTT
Organism: Salticus scenicus; assembly: GCA_963930645.1. Classification (NCBI taxonomy): domain Eukaryota; kingdom Metazoa; phylum Arthropoda; class Arachnida; order Araneae; family Salticidae; genus Salticus; species Salticus scenicus. The sequence goes on along the minus strand of OZ005651.1, from coordinate 262,960,445 downwards.
TTTTAGAGTTATGAGCCGTCAAAATCTAAGGATACTGATATTAAATGAATGTGACAAACTTTAGCCATATCTTCCCGAAAACTAATTAAATACAAATTTCCCTTTTCTCATCCGTTAGAGTGAAATGACTTAAACATATTCCATGCATAATTTTTATTATAAACCATATTTTTAGTTATGAAAATTAGTAAAAAAATTATTAAAAAAAAAAAAAAAATGAATTATGACTTATTTTAATTTTTACACGAACAGAATAAGCATAATCAAAAACATGGATTTTCAATTTTACGGCACATTCCAATCATAAGTTTTCAAATTATAGAGATATTACAATTCAAACTTGCATTAAGGGGGCGGGGAGGGCGTGTCATGTAAACTGTTGTATCATTAAGACAGAAATTCAAAATATCTACTGGAAAAGATTTATTAAGTTCTCTTTTTAAGGTTTAATTGTATATTTGAAATTCAAATGTGATTCCCAATGTGTTCCAAGAAAAGTTCCGAAATGTACTCTATAAATGAGGTTTATTTTTGTAAAATTAATGCATTCAGGGATGGAACGCAGGTGCAGAATCCCTACCAATATTTGTTTAAGAAATTTCTCTACCTCTAATATCGTTGATTTAAGAAGTAGAAAATTTTCTTACATTGATAGTGGTATGAGTTCTGCGCCCGTGTTCCATGACTGCGCATTGCAGGCGGGAGATTGTGATCCACCCCGACTTGTCTTTAGACTTTCCTCTAAAACTACACCTTACTTTGAAAAATGGTTTTGCGAATTTGTGTTTGGCTTTTTGTAACCGGCCAAAAGCATTGATTGCTGATGACAAATTTTAAATGATTTAACCACAAATATGCTAAACCATTTCGTTAAATAATATAACGTTTTAGACAAACGAGATATGATGGAGCTTACTGTTCGAAATAAGAATATACTTGACGTCAACTGTTTAATTCTTTCTTATTAGATATTAATCAACTTTGCCTTCTGATTTTTGTTTAATCTAATTAACCATAAATTTGTATCTGATTAATGTCTGGATCATACGCCTCATAGTATTTAAATTCTAAAGCATGATTTTGATTTTTTTTTTGTTAGCGGTTCTACTTTTGCTACCGGTACAAAATCTGAACTAAAATATATGTGCATACCTTCCAACCATCTCATTAATAATCTGAAGGTTTTTTGTACCCGTCTTTTTTTTTCCACACCACTCTTTTTTTACTGTAATTTTCAACTTATTTAATCGTAAAAACATTTCCAGATAGTCACTCTAAAAATAAAGTTGTGTGGAAAAACGGGCGTGTACTAAAAATCTTTCGATTCATAATTAGGATGTTGGCAGATATGTATGTGTCACATCATTTTGTCAAACATCTGTATATCTTTATGTATTTTTTGTTGAAAAAAATGAGATGAAATAAAAGAAAATAAACCACATTTTAAAGGAAAAATAAGCATTCAGTATATATTTATGTAACTTAAAATTTCACTAAAATAATGTCTATCAATGTTAAAACGTACATAACGTAATTCTGAGATGAAAAAAATAGGTGTGTTGCCCATCCATAATTTGTAGTTACAGTCGGCAGCAAAATTATTGAAACGCTAGCAATAATTCGTGTTTAAAAGATGGGCACCTAATACTGTTTTGCTAAATAAATATTTGTCGAGTCATGATCTTTGTCTTCATGCTGTTTAAGAAAAAATGATGCTCCCGACTGTATGAAAGAATCATGATATAATTTAATAATATTTAAAATCTGAAGTAGATTACGAATGTTTAATATAATAAAAGTTTTAGTTTATTTTCCAATCACATTTTCGTACAATATAAATTAATAATTTGATCTAATTAAAGTGTAAACGAAAACATTCTGTAATTATACATAAAAATAAACATTTTTATGTAAATCATATAAAATTTTATAAGTTATAAACATTAATTTTTGTAGTAATGTGATATATTATAATAATATTGTGACATATTATCCATATACCTAATTGTAAGCCAAGCGACTAATTCTGAGATAAGAATATAAGTCATTAAGAACAAGCTTATTTAAACGACAAACTTTTGTTAACACAGTAAGCTTTCCTATATATCCATATACTATGTTACGAAATAAATATTCAAAGCATTTCAGAAAATAATTATAATTAATTAAATCCAATAAAGGAACCAAGGATACATAATTGCATTATCATATGGTAAAGGGATAGCATATTGTCTACACACTCTAATTTAGTGCATAGATTGCATTTTCGTATCATTAAGAGGCTTTAAACAAGAAATTCAAATAAATGTGAAAGAAAATCTATATTTTCCAGATAGGAAAAGCATGTCTGTTATTGCTGTTTTCTAAAGTATACGATACAGTGGTTCTAAAATAATAATTTTACAAACATCTTGCAAAAGCCAATATCTCATAAACTAATAATAAAAAATGAAGGCAGTGAATCTCCGATATAAATAAGAAAAAACGGAATTTACTATTATATCTTATTTATAGAAAATGATTATAAAATTTGCCTAATAGCTACTAACAATTATACCGTTAAGAAATTTGAATGAAATCTGAATGCAGATTTTTAAAATTTATTCTAAAATAATAAATTAATTAAATAAAAATAAAAACAAGTCCTTCCGGCTTATTCCGAAGGGTAGGTTGATTTCTTTTTCCTTATCAAGTGGCCGTCATTTTGTTTTAAAACGGCGGCTGCAAATTATTAATGCACTTGGTAGAAATATTGATGTAAGCTATGCACATATGGAGTTTTAGGCAAATCGGTTCATAAATAACTTTTTATGTAAATTTAAAATTTCAAGTGGCCGGCGCTTGGAAACAAAATGGTGAGTTAAGTTGACAAATATATGAAATGTATTTGTGAGATAAGTCTACTGTACACATATAATTCGAATTAATTCAAAATCTCAAAAGTCATCGTGTTGAAAAATTAAGTGGCTGCCACTTCGATCAAAATTGCAGAAAATGTTCCTCATCTATGATATCGTTGCAAATTTGAAAATAATTTTTTTTGTAGAAATTCTTTCAAAGAAAGTTGATAAAATGTTAGTTTTCTGCATTTCTAGTTTGTTTTAGCATAGCCTAATTTTTCCTTAAAAATGCATTAAAAAAATCCAGTAACGCAGGTAATGGATTTGGCGCCAGATTTGGCGACATTTTTGGCGACTTTTGGCGAGAAAATACTTATTATCGGTATACCAAAGATGGACGCAATAACGTGATTGGTTGACGACTTACGTGAATTTTCTAGATTTTTGTTGTTTGAATGATAAATCCATTTTTCAACTTTGATTTGAATTGATTAAGTATTTGTAAAGTTACTGTGCTGATAAATTTTCAAGTGGCCGCCAGTTGGAAACAATACAGTGGAACAACTTGCCCAGCAAACACATCCAAGATATTTGAAGCTTAGGTTCACTGTCCAACTGTGGTTTAAATCAGTGCCGTGCTTCAAAAGTTATTATTATGGCTAATTTTCAAGTGGCAGTCTATGTGGCTGCGACTTGGAAACAAAATGGCAAAACAACTTGCCCATCAAAATCATCCAGTATATTTGTATGATAAGTTCGTTGTCCAGTTCTAGTTTATATTAAATCAGTATTTCAAAAATTATCGTCATAAGAAATTTTCAGGTGGAACCACTTGGGAAAAAAAAGCGGAGTGAGAAATCTAGCGAACTCATCTGAGATATTTGAATGATAAATCCACTACCCGAATTGATTCTGTATTACTAAAGTTACCATAATGACAAATTTTCAAGTGGCCGCCACTTGGAAATAAAATTGCGGATCAAGTCCCCAAGTGAACTTATCCTAGATATTTAAACCATAAGTTCCCTATCCAACTTTTTTTGAATCAGTTTAGTATTTTAAAAGTTATCGTGATGCAATATTTTCAAGTGGCAGTGTGATTTCAAGTGGCTGAAACTTAGAAAGAAGGTGTCGGGACAAGTTGCCCAGTGAAAACATTCAAGATAATTATATGATAATATCACTGTCCAAATTTGGTTCGATTTGGAGTATTATTTCAGAAGTTATCGTGATTATAAATTTTTAAGTGGGAGCCTGACTTCAAGTGGCCCCATTTAACTTAAGATATCTGCCACTTTTTTAAAAATGGCGGATATAGTTCATTAACAAAGTTATTTGAGACATTTGTAAAATCTATGTATACATCAAAATTAAAAAAAAAATTCGGAATACGCTTTTTGCAATTTTAATTTGAAATTTTCGAGTGGTCTCCACTTGAAAAAAAAATGGCGGAGCAACTTGGTTAACAAACTCATCTAAGTTATTTATAAGATAAGTTAAGACACTGTCCAAATTTGGTTTGATTTAGAGTATTATTTCAGGAGTTATTGTGATTTTAAATTTTCAAGTGGTAGCCTGATTTCAAGTGGTACCACTTAACTTAAAATATCTGCCACTTTATTAAAAATGGCGGATAAACTTCATTAATAAACTTCATTGAGACCCTTATGTGACCTGTATTTACAACAAAATTCAAGCAAATCTTGCTTTAAATATGCTTTTTACAATGTCGGTTTGAAATTTTCAAGTGGCTGCCACTTGAAAACAAAACGTCGGAGCAACTTGGTTAACGAACTCATCCAAGATATTTATAATATCAATTCGCTGTCCAAATTTGGTTCGATTTGGAGTATTATTTCGGGAGTTATCGTGATGACAAAATTTTCATTATAGATAGATAGATAGATAGATATATGTATATATACAGATAAACGAAGTGATTGGCGGAGTGATTGGCGATTTCTAAAGAAATCAACCTAAAAATCTACAAAAATCGTCAAAATTGATTTCTGGGAAATTAAAAGTCGTGCAAGTGTTAGTTTCGACGTCATACACAATCATCGCAGATGTCAAAACCGCAAAAAAAAAAAAAAAAAAAAAAGAAACAAAAAAAGAAACAAAAAAAGAAACAAAGAAACAATGATTTGTATTTATCGTCTTACTTATTTGTAGTTTTCAGTGATTTTTGATACCGGGGCATACTAATATCACCAATTTTAACAATAATTGTTGACTTTTTTGTGACAAAAGTTCTGAGTTGTGATTAGGAAATGATTATTATTAAATAGTACAGGATGAAAGTTGACTTACTTGTCAAACAAACGCAACTAATTTATAAGGATAATTATCTCCTCACTTTGACAAAAAATTTTGTTTGTTATAAACTATAAATAAACATTAAGAATTCAACTGACTACAGAGCCTGATTAAGGGGGAAGCACACATTATCTCCGCTCTCACCAGAATATTTTTACAATTATTTTTTACTTCATGTCATAGAAATTCCACGCTTTGACGAGGAAATATTTTTTATAAAAAATGAACGGTGTAAAACAATCCGATTTACTCACCGTTATTAGACACCAGAATTCTTTTAAAATAATTTTTAATGAGAATTTTCTGTTTATTATAGGAGGAAAGTATTTGTTAAAAATTAACGGTGTAAGTATAAATAATGTGTGCTTTCCCCTTAATCAGGCTCTGACTGACTGTGTGTTCTTAATCAGGCATTGACTTTAACTACAGGGCGTTTATTGTTAAACATAAGAAAATTATAAATACGGAAATTATAAAGACCTGGGGAAAATATGAAGAGTAATTACCTAAAAAGATTTAATGCCGCTAAGATGTTGCTTGTCTACCACAGAAAAAGTCTAAGTTGGCATGATTAGTTTCTGATTAACATTTATGAGAGTTGATTTTTTAATTTCAAGAAACTGGTTGAACGTGTGATCGATCGTGTTCTGAACACCTCTTCTTTATTAATTCAATTTTACATTATTTTAATTATATTTTTCAATGCAAGTAACTTCACCCCCCTCCCCCCCAAAAAAAAAAAAATTAATTAATTAATTAATTAATTAAAAAAATAAAATAAAAAAGCTTTTATATTAATTGTACTGACATTTCTGTTCTTTTATATAATAAATCTATCCGATAAAATTTTCTTCGATAAATATTGACTTTTTAAGATAGTATTTGCTGAAGCATCACATAAATATAATCAAAGAGAAATTTACTGTGTCATTTTATTAATTCAAAAGCATAGCATTTTCTGGTGCCACTGCAAAGATTATTTAAATAACAAAATTAATATTAAGCATTTTATTTTTATAATGAACATGAATAAAATTTCTACTAATAGAAATAGTAACTTTATTTATTTAAAACTGATTATTTTGGAGTAAGTATTATTAAAGCGAAAAATATGCATTGGCTCTAAAGTAAGAAATATTACTTTATTTCCGATCAATGCATGTATACCTAGTAACATTTATAAGTTATTTTGGATTATTGTTAGTACCGGAGTATTGCTAGTCTTTTTTTCATACCACTAATTTTTAAGAACATTTTTCGTCTAATTTCATCTCTAGCAGGGTACGCCCGTTTCGTTGGTCACTATATTTAAATGAATTTTCAAGTAAATTGAATTACTATTTATTTTTTAGATCATATTATTAAAAAAAAAAAAAAAAAAAAAATACCTACATTAAAATCGTTCTCTGATATCGCCCGCACTGCATCAGGTTCAAATCCCCACTGCTTGCAGAAAGGTCTTCAACGTGCACTTCACATTTATCGATGACAGGTGGATCTGCTACTATTTAACAACTATGATTATAAAGATGACTGTATCACATCATCTATTAAACATTTTAGTTTTTGAACCATGTATTTTATAACCTCTGCTCTTTACACTGTATTACGATTTGATTCTGACCCATATAAAAAATAAAATTAAAAGTAGATTTTCTTTTAAAAGGAATTAAATAAATAAAAAAAAATATTTAAACTGAAATTTTAATCAGTTCAATCCTTTCTGCTGTATACTGCCATTTTTTATCGATAAATGCTATTAAATATATATATATAAATTAATTAAAAAAATAAATAAATAAAAATGAAAAATAAAAAGTTATATAATAAAAATTATTAGGTACATAAACATAACAGTTATAAATACGTTTTTATATTTAAAATTTAATATATTTAATTTTTTCTACTGCATTACCATTTGATTTTTAATAAATATTATAATAAAAAAAAAGTAAAGTAAAAGATTTCACCTTCAAACGAATTAATGAATGAATTAAATAAATAAAAATAAGTAACGTAATAACCGTTGCTAATATACGCAGACGATTTAAATAAATGAATAAACTTTAGAAAAATGAAACATAGAAGCCAATATTTAAAATTGAAAAAAAAAAAAAAAAAAAAAAAAAAAAAAATCAAATTCGAAATTTGAAAAAATCACGATGAGGTGCACACCTGTAGGGTCTCAAATATCCATCTCCCAAGTTTTGTAGCTCTGAGATCAGTAGTATGAGCACCAGCGCTCAGACAGACAGACAAACGTATACTTCTCTTTATTTGTATAGATAATTGCATGTTGGAGAAAAATTCTGTACAAGCAAGGGGGTTTTAAAAAATGGGGGATACAAACCGCATATCTGCCAACATTCTAATTAATATTCCGTATCCGCCTATTTTACGTTCTCTTACCCATATATATGGTAGAGAAAGTATTGTTTTGGGGTAAAATTTTTGAAATTAAATTACTATACTTAAATGTTGTGAGGTTCCCTGACTCGGAAAATCATGTTTTTAGTCTGTGTCTGTGTGTCTGTTATCAGCAAATCTCAAAAACAAATTGTAGCAGGAATTCAAAACTCGGTATTCTAGATCTGTATCATGTAGTGATGCTTCACTAAACTTTACGCTGAGATCCAGTAAATAGTTCGTGTACAGGGACATCCAAGAGAATTAAAATACGTTTATAGTCAAAATTTCTGTTAAGTACAGTGTGAAAACTATAGGCTGCACTAAACAAAGTGGAAGGAACATCCCCCCCCCTTTTTTTTTAAATACATAAAAGCATGTTTTGTGTAGATTGTGGCATGGTCGATCATTTGTTTACAGGGCTACTCAAAGTAGTATTTGGATATATTGGGGTTATATTTGGAAATTGCAGGAAGTGCATTTCATTTCGTGTTAGGTGTTTTTCATGTAAAATTAAATTTAAGTACAGAATGGGATGTGCATATAGCTTTAGACAATATACAGGGCTGTTCAAAATTAAGGTAGATGTTCTTTTCTGTTGAATGTAATTGATGGATGTGCTTTGCAATATTTTATAATGTTGTCGAACATTGCTCAGGAAGAAAAATTAATTTTTCATACCCATACTGAAAACAAAGTATTTTGTTGGAATTCTATCACATTTTGAGATTCCCTGAATACGAAAGTTTAATTTTTAGCGGTTAATCTCTATGCATATCTGTTATTAGCATAACTCAAAAACAAATAGCTGTAGGAAATTCAAATTTAGTATTTTGAAGTTGGCATTAGGTTGCCACTTGGAAAATTTTACTTGCAAGTTTGATGGCGGATTAGTAACAACCTTAAAGATATATATATATATATATATATATTTAAATGAATGTATGCATGGCGATTAAATGGATGGTTGAGGGAGATATCCCCCCCCCCCCCCTCAAATATATATGTCAAATAAAACTGTTTTTAAGCCTATTTTAGATATTTTAAAATTAGTTTGATCTTTATTATCTTACGTTTTTGATCTTACGACTTAATCTGCAATCAATATTTCTTATAATAAAATACAGGGTAAAAAAAAGTCGTGTGAGTGATATTCCAGATTATTTTATTCACAGCAGTCCTTTTCTTTAGAATATCTTTCTTTTCATTTATTAGCAATTAAATTTGGAGAAAATTACTCTAAAAATAAAATGGTGTGGAAAAAAGCGCAGGTACAAACATTTTCTTGAAATATTAATCAGAACGTTGGAAGGCATTTTAACGATACTCTAGAATAAATTATAAACGTTACCATGTATGTGTATATATAAGAACCTTATTTTCGATATTCGCTTGTTCTAAAATTCTGCGTTTTAAAAAGTATTGCCTCATTGAGATTTCATAAGGTAGTATTAAAATTATTATAATTTGTTTGTTAAAGGGATGAAAAACTGACACATGAAATATTATCACTCCTCTTTTTTAACACTTTCGAACAAAGTTGAAAAGTGCTAAGGACTTCAGATTGTCTGTACGTCTGTCTATACGCACTCTAAATCCAGTAAATATTCATGGAATATCTTGAAACTGATATATGTTATTCAAGATCCCTATCAGATGTTCCCTATTGAAAATTGAGTGATTACTTTTATTGGTTTGTGTATAGGGATACTAAAAGTATTCCGAAGCATTTTATGAGAAGTATTTCTATACGCCATATTTTAATACTGTTACTTTACAGAAATCTTAATGAAATTGAAATATGTTATTCAAGTCCACCATCGGATGTTCCCATTGAAAATGAAGTAAATACCATCACTGGTTTATATACAGGGACACTCGAAAGTATTCCAATGCATTGCGTTCTATGAGAAGTATTTCTATAAACAAAATTTTAAGAACTTTGCTTTGCACATATCTTAATAAAATTAAAATCTATTATTCATATGCATAAAAGAATGCTTTCCATAGAATACAGTATGATTAGCATTAGATTTACAGGGCCACACACAAATAATTATTTACATTAATGGATATTATTGGAAATTTGCTGGAATTGCATTTTTGTTTACTTTAATCGTTTTTATCACTTTATAAATGTTTTTAACACTTTCCAATATAGTTGAAAAGTGTTAATGACTTCGATTTTTCTGTCTGTCCGTCTGTCTATCTGTCTGTCTATCTGCGCTCTAACTCCCGTAATTATTCATGAAATTACTTGAAACTGATATACAATATTCATGTTCACTATTGGATTGAACCATTCGAGTGATCTGATTCACTATTGAAAATTTAGTGAATGTCTCTGCTGGCTTGTGTACAAGGGCACCCAAAAGTATTCCAAAGCATATGAGAGGTATTTTTTATGAACTACATTTTAGTACCTTTATTTTACACAAATTTCAGTGAAATTGAAATATGTTATTCAAATTCACTATCGGATGTTTGCTATAGAAAATGGAATAAATACCACCACTGGTTTGTACTCAGGGACACCCGAAAGTATTAGAAAGCATTCGTTCTACGAGAGGTATTTCTATAAAAACAAATTTTAATAACTTTACTTTGAACAAATCTTAATAAAATTAAAATATGTTATTCAAATACACATAAGAATGCTTTCTACAGATTGTAGTATGATTAGCATTAGATTTACAGGGCCCCTCAAAAATATTCATTTACATTGAGGGCCTTTATTGGAAATTTGCTGGAATTGCATTTTCGTTTAAATTAAGCGATTTAACACTTTTTAACATTTTTTAAGTATGAATATGATTTCAATTTGTGTACCTATCTGTCCATCTGCCTGCCCCCAGCATTAAGTTATTCGAATTCACTATGGAATGTTCCCTATTATAAATGGCATTAATAGGTCCTGTGCAACTGGTTTGTATGCAGAGACACCCCAAAAATGCCAATGCATTGCATTTTAGGGCATACATTTTTATAAATTACGTTTAAAGAACTTTCTATTGTAAAAATAATAAAGAAATTGGCATTTATTGTTAATATGCTAAAATAATATTTTGTATAGAATATGATTTTGTTAACCTTCAGATTTACAGGGATACACTAAAATATTCAGATACATTAAGGGCTGCAAATAGAATACAACGGCTACGTTTTCTTTTATGTTAAGCATTGTTAACACTTTCTACCAATGTTTAAGAATGAGTAGGAATTCAATTTTCTATCTTTATGCCTTTGAGAACTACTATCTGTCCGTTGTGTGATTACGAAAGAGCAGTGAAAGTTATACGATACCAGAATTACGTACTTTTGGAAAGTGTTAATAATCAATGCGTACCGCATGATTTTTCGTTATTGTTTTTCCCCTTCGGCGAACCCTGTAGTGAGTGCATTGTCATGTATGCTACCTTTGCAAAATATTGCAAAATATTGCTAGCTTTTGAAAACACATTTTTTTTTTTTTTTTCAAAACGAGAACTACTTTTAGTAAGACTATATATTTTTTTACATAATGTTTCTTATTTTATAATTAAAATGAGATTTTTACAAAAAATAATAAAATGCCATTTTCTAAATAACGGATTATTACAATGACCTTTTGGATTGGAGTGAATATAACAGAACTATATGCTCCTTTATATCACGAATTCACACAATTCTCAAATTATACAGTGACAATAGTATTCACTTGCCCTCCTGTGAATTCATATTATCATTTAATGTACCATCATCAATGATTCCTGTGTGTTTATCTACATATCAACTAGTGTAACAATCAGGTGTTATGATTGTAAAGATATACTTAGTTATGTAGCATGTTATTCCATGCATATACCATATGAAATGCATAAAGATATAAACAATGTCTGTTATTAAACATAAAATAATTGTATTCTTACTAGCAGATTTGATATTTTTCTGTTAAATAAAAGACCGACCATACTTTGGGACAGTAAGATTATTTTAACTTACTCAGTATTAATAACTTATTCGCTTTAATATACGCTAAGATAGCACATTAAAATCTCTTAACTATGTTTTGTGAAAAACGAAATATGTCGCAATCTTTTTCAAAACACGATGATGATTCTATTTAAAAATTAAATTAAAACTGACAGGAAAGTCCAAAAAAATATGCACATTTTATCCGTCAACTTTTGCAAGGTTAATTTTGCTTTTAAGCATGCAAATATTTAATATTATCGAGATATGTAAAGGGGTAAACTTACCAAAGTTTAGAAATCAATTGCCTCGATTCAACTAGTCAAGTGGGATTACAGAGACAGTATCGGGCTCTTATCCACTGCTTCAAACGCCCTACTTAACAATGAATCTGCAGATCAGGTGCCTCAACGTCCCATTTGCATTATTCATTACTGAGCAGATTAAATTCATTTATTCCATATTATTTAAAATAATTATTATGTGTGTATATATATATAAACACACACACACACATATATTTTATGATTAAGTCGCTACATAAACAAGTACGCTTCTTAGGAGTACTACTGTCCCCTTCATCCCCCCGTTGTATCTGTTATTTTATTTCTATTTCTATATATGTGTATATATATTTCCTCCTGACACATAACTTTGTGTTAATTCCTTGTTACTCATAAATACGTGTACCAAGTTGCATAATGTATTGGAAGACTTTTTTGGAGCTTTGTAAACTAATTACTAATTTTGTGTCTACCATTTTAAACAGGTAATATGCTTTTAAACATTGCAATAACGCATGTCAATTTCCTTATGTTAGATGGAGTGTAACCATGATAAAACGCACTTGAAAGAAATTCTGTCTATAGTTTGTCTCTAACGGACGGAATTCTTCTGCGTATACCTGTACACGAGCCACAAACATTATATTCAGAGACAAAAACTATACACAGAGGCGTAGCTTGAGGGTGGAGGGAGAGCATCCCGTCAGACATTTTAAAAAATAGGGCGGAATAATGAGGTTTCTGGGGGCGCTGTTTTGCTTCTTAAAGTTCATTTGAAAGTGAATCATAATTTTGTTAATTATCGTTAGTTACCAAATACACTTACGATTTTTATGCATCACAAGCTGCCTTCAGCAACCGACTAGTTAACCGACCAGAAAAAAAAGTTCGCATTAAAATTTCTGATTGTAGCAAACTCCCATTATGTTGCGCCTGCGCCGCCCTCCTAATTAATTAAACGCCTGAAATAGCCCTTTAAAACGTGTATAACAACCGTTTTCCTACCGTGCAAACGACCCTTGAAAATTCTCATCGTATTCACGGCCCTTAAAAAATCTGATCATGACAAATTCCAGTTTGTGAGTGCCTATGGCATGATTTCCAGTTTTAGACATTTACAATAGTCTGTTCGCTTACCGTACAGAAGGCTCTTGAAAATTCTGATCGCATTCGGGACTCTTTAAGAATAAGTTAGTGGCAAACTCCCGCTGAGCGTTGCCCTTTCCTGTTCAGGCACCTACAACAGCATGTTCGCTTACCATGCAATTGCCCTTGAAAATTCTGACCTTAGCAAATTCGCGCTCTTTGGCGACTGCGGCGCCCGTCTCTCATTTCAGACACCCACAACTGACTCGTAAGTATACACAATCGATTTGTCACCTTCATAAACTTAAAATTACGATTTTTCAAGGCTTTAGCTCGAATAAAAGGATTTCGGCAAGAAAAATGAATTTAAATAAAATTATCTGGTAATTAATTAATTTGTCTAAAATTATTATTCTTTTAACTCCATTGGATCATAAGAAATGAGTCTTTAAGGAGAGCTTGTCTTTAAATAGGAAAGCAGAATTTCGGACATATTACATTCTACAAGAAAAAAATAATAAATAAATAAAAATAAAAGCAGTTTATTGTATATTATGGCAATTGTATAAAGATGAAATTAGATGAGGTTTGGTTTGGTTATAACGATTTCGCACTAACAATTTTGTATTCTAAGTGATCCTTTAAGCAAATTTTTTATTTCAGTTTCATTGCGAACAGGTTTTGAAATATCTATAAGTCTATAGAATTATACTAGTGTTTCTTGATATGAAATAGCGCGAGGAAGCTTATTTAATGTCGCATTAGCGACGGTTTGGGATTAACACCCTAGTGGCTGTCCGAAGATAAGCCATCACAATTTTTATCTTCAGCGGAAGGGATGGCTCTCCCGCTTCGGTATCCCCCAGAGTTATTATTTGTACGAAACATGGAGGACATTGCAGCTTCAACAGATTTTACGTGCACCAGAAACTGATGTACATGATGGCCTTCGGCTGGCTCGAGTATCGAATTCGCAATATTTCTATTGCGAGATCGACGTTCTACCAACTAGGCTACTACAACAAAATGAAATGGCTCATATAGTGAGAAGTTGGAAACAGGAATGGGGGGACTCTTAAGCAGGGATATAGGAAATAACAGTTTAATGATGGGAAAAAATTTGTCATTGAGCCTGTAGCTAAAAATTATCGTTAGATATATTCGGCTTATGAATGGTGTTTTTTCAAAAAGGTTGCACTGTAATCACTATATTGGATTAAATTTGGCATGTGTAATTAGAAAACCAAACTTATTAATAGCAGACGAATGGATACCGTAATAAGTAGGTGCTAGTAAGCATTAAGTAAGCATTTAAATAATAAGTGTAGAAATTCAAAATTTTCGTGTAAAGAACTTTCTTGGTAATTGCAATTATATCCTTCAAAAAAAAAAAAAAAAAAAAAAAAAAAAAATCGCTATCAGCAATTTTATTTACATGACGAAGCATATCTCTATGAACTTCTCTATCTTATTTGCCTCTCAATCTGACCGACCAATCTTCTTCTGGGCACTTCGATAGCGAAGAATACTGTGTATATCGAACCAATATGGGCGCATTCGAAAGTATTTCCCGGTCACTTCCCGAGTTGGGAAATGACGTCACGTGGGAAGTTCGGGAAATTAGAACTACCATATAGGAGCCTTATGAAAAATGACCGAGATATAACTACTTCTGTATACTACTTCCTTCCTCATCTTCCCGGGAAACAAATATATAAACAAACATGGCCCTATATGGTAGCTCTAATTTCCCGAACTTTCCGCGTGACGTCATTTCCCAACTCGGGAAGTGACCGGGAAATACTTCCGAATGCGCCCTTTGTCAACAGATGAAAAAAAAAAATAATAATAATAAATAAAATAAACGCTCACTTCTGTTGCAAGGTAAATAAAAGAAAATAGGTAAAAATAATCTAGAAAATAAGCTAAGTCACCAGTCATTGAATTGCATTTTAAAAAATTCCACATGCAGATAACTTTCTTCACTAGCAATTTTAAATACAAAAGAATGCGTGTAAAAAATGAAAAAGTGTATTTAAGAAAAAAAAAATAATAAAAGGAAGAAAGAAACCGAAGCTTATTTCTTGTTTCTAACAAGGAAAGTCTCCATAGGCGCATCTGCAAAAAATTTTGAAAAAATCACAGAATACTCTCCTCATGAGGTTATGTATGTTTATAAAAAAAATTTCGGCGTAAAATCATTATATATCGTCCGTAAAAAAATATTGAAAATGTCCGATTGTTGGCTGTTTATCGCTCTTTGGTGTTACAATGAAATCTGTTGCGAAACAATTTTTTGATAAATATTCATTGCAGGAAAAATTCTTTCCATACTCTTCACATTAAACTAATTTACGAAAGTTTATATTAAATAAATACACTTTTACAACTAAAATTTTGTCATATATATTTGTAAGTAAACCTAATGATCAAATTATACAACTTTTAGCTAAATGTAAAATACTTAAATTAAACTAAGTTTTACTTGAGCTATGGCTTAAAGTAAAACAGTACGCACATTTACATATACTGCTTGATAAAAAAAAAAAAAAAAAAAAAAAAAAGTATATAATAGTTTAGAAATGAAATAATGGTAAACGAAAGTCAGGTATCAGTGCACTATTTTCTGTTTTCGAAGAACACCTATTTCAGAATAGTAATTTAGATCAAAATTTAAATTGATAAAAATCATTTCAAACTGAAATTTAAGTCTCAAATTTCAGTATAAATTACACATTATCATTGAAAATTTGCATTTTTTTAAAGTTATAATTTACTTTTTATTACACTGGTTAGATAAAATTTATCAAATAACTTTTTAACCTCTACGAACAAAATTAATTTGAATAAGTTTAACTTAAAAAAGTACATTTGTGTAACTGCGATTTTTTAACCGTGTACCTTTTATTAATTTATTCAAACTTTAAACCAAATTTTAATGGAAAATATAAAAAAGTAAAAATTTTAAGCTTTTAATGAGTTTAAATAATAATTATAGTTTAGGAGGAGGAGTAAACAAGTCTTATGATTAGCAAAAATGAATAAAAACAAATTTATTTGTATGAACATACGATTTGGTATTGAAAGATGCTTCTTTAGAAGATGTATTTCTAACCCCCCCCCCCCCCCAACGTTTTCTATTTATTTCGTACAATAATACAATTCATGTAATTTTTTTTACAAATTTAAACCTCGATTGGATACTTTTTAAACTGCGTCATAAATTTCCGGAATTCACTAATTCCAGTAATTTACATTCTTCTTCTTATAGTCCCATGATATATATAAATATCATTTTTTTGTTTCACATTTTTAAGCGGAAGTTCGGTAGTATATTCATTTTCATCGGAATTTTGAGATATTTCGTTAGACGAAGAATATGCATCATCAGAAATGCCTTCTAAATTTTCATAACTTACACACTCATATATATCTAATATTTCAACGATGTGGTTTTTTGATATAACTTTTTTTTTTTATATAAAATTTGTGAGTGCCATATTTTTTTTCCATGTATTCTTTAAACAACATCCAAACAACATTGTACATGTTAATTTCCAGAAACATTGTCTTCAATAAAAAATTAAAATAGATTTAATTTTTCAAATTGCAAAGTTCGTTTTGAATCTTAACTAAAAGTAGAAAGAATTATTTGCAGTTGCCCAATACAGAAAATGTTTCGATTACCAATTAAAAAACTAAAGATATGTATAACTTAAACGTGTATTTGGCTGCAATTTAAGTATTTGCAACTCTCAAGATTAAAAAAAAAATTTAAAGCTAAAATGAAATATTTCTAACTAAAGGGCGCATGCACAGAGCCTGATTAAGGGGGAAGCACACATTATCTCTGCTCCCACCGGAATATTTTTACAATTATTTTTTACTTCATGTCATTTACTATAATGCTATTCAGAAAGATTTGTTTTGCAAGAAATTCTTAAACGTATTAAAACTACTTGCATTTGACGGGGAAGGATGTTGCTCACCAATTCGCGCGCACTTTTTGTCTTTTTGTGCCAAATATTTGAAAATATTTTATTTAGTTGTAGATTTTTTAGATGGATTCCGCCGATAAATTTGACTGATCTTTTAATACATATATATGTAGTATCTCTGAATTTTTTTTCACAATATTCTGAATATGCGCTTTAAGGAGAATTTCTTTGTAAATAGTATATAAATTTCTATATAAAAAAAGATTTAATTTAGGAAAACGTGATTTTTTTTTTAGTTTGTTCTTCCACATAAAGGCATGCGGTAATTGTGTCGCATTCCTTAGCACTGGATACCACTTACATTTCTTAAAATATTTTTCACACGATTTGTCTAAATTTTATTTTAAATAAATAAATAAATAAATAAATAAATAAATAAATAAATATATATATATATATATATATATATATATTAACTTGATGTGAGACGGGAAAAAAGAAAAACGTTTTTTAATTGGTTTAAATAATAATAATAATAAAAAAAGAATAATAAATAAATATATAACTGATTTTTTTCCCTTAAGAGTGAACAATAACTAATTTCGTCGACAGCCGTGGCCCATGTTATTATGTGGAAAAATTTGTTTTTATAATTACTCATTACCTAATTATTCATTACCTAATATATTTTTTAAAATTACGTTTTCACATTCGTAAAAATTTCACAATCATTAAATTAGTACTCATTTAAAAAATAAAAAATAAATGATATTTTTTTAGTATTTCATTTTGCGGAAAAAAAAGAGAGAGAGAGAGAGAGAGAGAGAGAGAAAGAAAGAAAAAAAGAGATAGAGAAAAATTTATGGAAAATTCGGATTTTGGAACTTAGAATTACATTAAAAAAAAAAAATCAATTTTTGGAAAAAAAAAAAAAAAAAAAAAAAAAAAAAACGATTGTAAAGTTTCTGCATATGTGAAAACAGAATTTTAAAAATACATTAGGCAATGAGTAACGATGAAATCAAACTTCCCCATAGAATAGCATGAGCCACGGCTGTCGGCGAGATTAGGTATTGTCTCCTCTAAAAATATGAAGTTGCTTTCCTTAGCAAAAGTTTCTACATTAGTTTCTTAATAATTATTTTGAAAATTTTATGTTTTACCTCAATTATAATATAGTATCTTTTAACTTGTTGGCAAAGGGGGAAAATGTCTTTTTCAATTATTCTATTTTTACTCAAACCCATACTCTTGTTGTCCTAAAAAAGATACTTTTGTTTAGCCTTATACAAGAATATGTATATGTATATATTTCTGCAAAGCATATTAACTATATATTTCGAACGATACTACATGTAAGCCCTTCCTTTTATTGAAAGTAGGCTAAAAACGTACGAGAAATTTTATGTCTTCGTATCAATATATAGATTCTCAGAAAAAAATTAGAATGCTCCAAAGATGCAAAGGAAAAAAAAATTGCTGCTAAATGAAAAAAAAAAATAAATGAATAAATAAAAAAATAAAGTTTTCTTTCTTACTTTTTTTTACCCCGTCAGATTTTAGGAATATGCCCTGAAGGGGGGGATTGGAGTGGCACGTATTAACCGACAAGAGGGCCTGTGCTCTCGGTCTCCCAGATAATAACTCCCCTGAAAGTATGCGGGTGGCATTTTTTGATCAGTAATATGAAAGGGCGCCAAACGTCGGGTCAGAGTTCCCAACTTTTATAATTTATTCACGAGCATTTTTAGCCCCGCCTCCTTTTCATACCGGAAATTTTGAAAAATGATTATCTTCTTATTTAATCGTTGTCACATGTTAAAGAGAAATAAGCTACAAAATTTCTGGTGCGAAAAGTTCGTGCTAGAAATGCTCGTGAATAAATTCTAAAAGCTGGGAACGCTGCGTCGGGTCTCCCCCACCCCACAATCACATTTTCATGCTACGGCTCTGACTATACACCTAATCCATGTAACCCGTAAATATTCTTACCAAATTTAACTTCATTTGAATTATTGTATAAATCAAAATTATTTTGCGTGGTGTAGCCCCCTTAAAGTGCGTTTTAATAAAATTCTGTCCGTAGAAAAAAAGGGTGTGACTAAGAACACTACGGAATATTAATTAGGATGTTGGCAAGTATAATATATATAATATTAAAATTTTCTGGTAGCCTAAAAGTTAGCAACTATGCAAATACACTCTGACCATCTGTCAAAAACCGCAATTTTTGATTCAGGAGAGCTTAAAATATGTAAATCAGGTGAAAACCCTAATTCGTAATAAATAGAAATTTTGAACCAAATACATACCTGCCAACACTCTCATTAATAATCGGAAGATTTTTAGCACACGTTTCTTATTCTTTTTTTTTTTTTTTTTTTTCTTATTCACACTTTCACTCTTTTTTTAGAGTAATTTTTTACTTATTTAATCCTAACTTCATTTAGAGGTAATTACTATAAAATTAAATTGGTGTTGAAAATGGGGCATGTGCTAAAAATCTTTTGATTCATAACTAGGCAATTGGCAGGTATGCGAATACAATACTTCTGTTACCTTTGGTATCCGGGTAATTGAAATAAAAAAATTCAATTAACCCTTTGCGGCGCAAGACAATTTGAAACATTTAAATTATACTGCCACCGGAATTCATGAACTAAATTAAACTAAAAGAAATTTTAAATTTTAAGGTTTAAAAAGCCGGCCTTTTCTGATATGTTATAAACGTGAATTTTTGCTAAAATATTTCCGGGATGAATTTTTGCAGCTGGATCTTAAATTTTGCGTCCTCGTGGCGAGGACACCGCGCGTTAAGGGGTTAAAGGTAAACATTGTTTTTTTTTTTTTTTTTTTTTTTTTTTTTTTATTATAAGCTGTATTTAAACAAGAGCCTATTTATTAAAAAAAAAAAAAAAAAAAAAAAAAAAAGTAGTGAAAATCGATTTTGAAAAATATACTTTGAAATCATATTTTTATATTTAAAATTATCTATTGAATAGCTTTTAAACTGATGCTGTTTCGATTCAAACAGTTTCAGTTAAAAAGAAATTTAGAATGGAATTTATTTTGAAACGATGTCGTGTTAATGATATGAAGGGATTATAAATGAGATAGAAATTAATTTTCAGGTTGATTGAAAAATAACATTATCTATCTTTTAAAATATGATTCGTGTTTTCATTCACTTTTTATACCTGGGTAAAAATAAACTTGTATTTTAAAGAAAAATAAATATCAACTAAATTAATTTTGAACAATATTTCGCATGATTGTATTCTGTGATAAAGTATTATTTCAGAGTAAATTTAGTTGATGGATTCTATTTGATCTATCTGTATATTTTTTTAACTTATAAAAAATAAGGAATACACCGCTGATTTAGATGATCATGCTACCAACAAATATGACTTTTATAAATCATTTTTTTCTGAGTAATGTTTCCTACATTATTTAGTCCTAAAAGATTTATAAACTAATTTTAAATAAAAGTTTCCGCTATTCAAAAATTATAATATAGTTGATGAATAATCAACACAGAGTTACAATTTCTACCATACTTTTGCCTTCACTTTTACTTATTCCATATTCTGCAGCACTGACGTAATTTTATTGTTGTTGCGGTAATTTGGTTCTATCTGTATATTTATATAATTTTTCGGGCCAGCTTCACTAGATATTTACTAAAACAAAGTAATATACCTTAATCTGCAAATATTAACTCTTGTCATGCTTTTAAACGTATATGCATAGCCGTCGACTTTTTAAGTTCTTCCATAATGTTGTTAGTACACACCCTTTTTTTCTTTCAACTTTTCTTGAACAGTAATTTTCTTTTTATTTAATCGCGATTATTGACCGAAGAAAGTAGGCCATTAACCGCTATGAGACAGTGTAAAGTGTTTCTAGGCCGAGGCCTAGGCTTACCTACGTATTGCTTAAAGTAGTTTAATATTTTTGTTAGTTTTTGACAAAGGGGTTTTCGGTTAATTATGTTAAAAAGCCAGTCTAAGGGTTTATAGACAAGGTATAGAATGCGACAGTCGATGGTTAGTAGGCAGGCGTAATAGTAATGGTTGAGAGATCCCACGGTTCCGCACTCACATTGGACTGATCACGAGCGTTGGAATTTATGCAGATACGTTTTTAAATTACCATGACCCGTGATAAACTCAGTGACTGCTCGTGTAGGGTCATATTCATATTTTGAAACTTTTGGAAGCAGTGAATAGGTGTGACGACCTTTCTCCGAGTCGTTCCAGTAAAACTGGCACTTCTCCATAAGATTTTGATAAATGGTTTACTTAATGTTTAAGGGAAGAATTGCAGTGGTGTTTGGATTGATGAAAATGTGTTTACTTCTTTTGCTAGCCTATCTGCCAATTCGTTTCCCGCTAATTCTCTATCGAGCCGAGACGTGGGCGAAAAAGTTATTGGTTGAGAGTGTATGGAAGGTTGATTTTATGTCCTGTACAATAAGGTTAGGGGATCGGTGACGACAAAGAACCTGCAGGGTTCAGAGACTGTCGTTGCTAATTGAAAGTGCGATGCAGATTTGATGTTGTTGAACCCCGTGCAGAACATTTATAATTGCGTAGAGTTCTACTTGGAATACAGAGTTGCAATCTCCCAGCCTCGAGGCCCACTGACATATCGAGACGCCTTTCGTCAGTAAAGGACCCTTCAGAGACTGGCAACGAGCAGAGCTTCAAAAGTCATAAATTATCCATTGTCCGAAAGCGACCCTTGCAATTTTGCACACATTTACAATGGACATTACTTTTTATTGCTCTTTTACAAAAGAGACCCAATGTCGATCGCAGTAGGAGGTTTGTCAGCCCAGAAAATCTCTCTCCTGCTTTGCGTCAACTCGATTCCCACATCAAGGGGATATCAAAAGTAACCGCAGTTGAAGCTTTCAGTTGCCAGTCTCTGAAGGGTCCTTAGGCAGTAAATTGCTCTCACGCCTTCGGTGGTTTTCGACCCATCTGGAAAAGTCGCCAAGGAAACTGAATGAGATAATGAGTTATTGTTAGTATTAATACATTCATGCAAGGAATCCTCTGCTTGGTGTATGAACCAGCTGCTCGTTTTGAGTTGTATAGTAATGTTTAGGAAAAAAGTGTTTTGGATATCTATGTTGTTTAGTTGCAGGATATTAGTTTTATTATATTCATATATAATTGTAAGGTGGATTGGAGGGACTCCGACGATGACGTGAAGAGCGTATATTGAGACGATATAACAGAGATAATTGCTGGTTAATAAAAGTGGTGTAAAATAAGAAATGGTATTAATAACATTAACAGAATAGAATAAAAACTGGCAGCTAAGTACATACATCAATTCTCAAAACTGAAAATTCTGCCTCAAACGACAGACTTTTAACCAGATATTAGACGAACACTGCTAAGGATAAAGCAGTCGAGTAAGATTTCATTAAAAATTTTCGAATATACTTTACCAACATTTCCTGGTTACAGTGTTTTATTCTCTCAATCTACTTATAAAATTTTAATGTTTTTTTAATTTAAATAATATAATTATAATTTTTAATGTATACTATACCTGATAATTTATTCGGGAGTATTGATAGTGCCCGCCCTTTTTTCACAACACTATTTTTAAACAACATGTTTCCTCTTATTTCATCGTAACTGCATATTGGAGAAAAATTCTCTTTAAGCAAAGTGGCGTGAAAAAAAAATGCAGAACTAACTGTATTTCAGAAAAATTTATAATTATTACCAGGTATATGTATACACATAGCTGCAAATTCTTCTGCTCATCGAATTTTTAAGAATTTTTTTCTCTGCAAGTAACTAAGATAAACATGCTTTTTACTTTTTACATTAAATATTGAAGTGCCTAGCTTCGTAGGTAATTTTTTCAAAAAATTTGTAATGTAACTTCTACTTTTTATTTTTTTCTGTTATTCAAACAAAGATATTTGTTTTTCTGCAAAGCAACAGTAAAGGAAAAAAATCAACAAAAATAACTCATTCAACTGCAAGGGTTTAAAACAATGGATACAAAATAAAACAGTTCTTTTCTTAAATTATAACAAACAGGGATCAGGAAAACTAATTTAAAAGGTTTTTGCAGTTTTTCAACATATGTTCTAACCTAATTTGGTGTCAAATCTCCCATTTTGGAAACATATCATATCTTCTAACATTTTTTTTTTAATTATTGAAACTACTACATAAGATTAGAAATGCACAATAAAACACAAAATATACGAATATTCAAAAATTTTCAGTGGGATTCATATTGTGGCGTTTAATGGGTTAATAACTTATACCTTCTACTGAGAAACCGATGCTGCAATTACCGCTAGCATGTATATACAGGTTGATTCGAAATGAATATATCGATTGCAAACGACTATAACTATTTAATTGAATATAATTTTTCGACAAGAATTACATAGAATGTAAATGGAAGTTAAAAATTTTATATACACACTTTGTAAATATTCTATATGACTCTCCTTGGTATACAGAAACAGAGCTGCCAAACAAATCCGACAAATTGTTAGTACCGCCCCTTTTCCTACACCACTTAATTTTTAGAGTAATTCTCTTCAAATATATTTACGATGAATGAAGAAAACAAATACTCTAAAAATTAAGTGGTGCAGAAAAATGGGCGGTACTAAGAATTTGACGGATTAGGTTGGCAGCTCTGCATAAAATACGGTAGTCAATTTCATGCCATACATTCTTAAGCATATCTTGAGTCCCCAACGCAAGCTCATTAGAAATGCGCTTTTTGAGTTCTGGAATTGTTTTCGACAAAGGAAGTTCTATGCATAATTGCCAACATTTTAATTTATTCTAGAGCATTTTTAGACCCGACTTTATTTAGAACAACTTTATTTATGGAATAATTTTCTCCAATATATAACTGTGTTAAAATAAGAAAAAATTACTCTTAGAAAAAAAAAAATGTATGAATTAAAGGCGGGGCTAAAAATGCTCCGGAATAAAATAAAATGTTGGAAACTCTGTCTATGGGGTTATGTGAAAGATCTTGTGTATGCGCTACTACTGCCAAAATAATTTTATAACTCAAAAGGCACATTACGGATGTTCGTGCGTTATCAACTCCAAATATGCTTCAGAACGTATGACGTTAAATGGACTTCCTCTTATATGTTGTCTGTGTAACCAAGAGGAGTCACATATAAGATTTATAAAGTACGTAAACAAAATTGTGAACTTCTACTTGCATTTTAACCAGGATCCCACCATCCCAATAGTGTAATAATAGAAATAAATTAAATTATGTTCATGTCAGAGGGCAAAATATAACGTGATTTTTGACGCATAAACTGTAAGCCCGTTCTCGAGAAATCTGTATGTAAGTTTGGGTAAAAATACATAGCTGCCAATATTATAATTTATTCCGGAGTACTTTTAGCCCCGCCTTTATTTCTCACCAATTTATTTATAGAAAACTTTTCTCCGATAAAATAAGAAGAAATAAAATAATTTCGATAAAATAAGAAGAAATTACTTTTTAACAATAACTGGTACGAAATAAAGGCGGGGCTAAAAATACTCCGGAATAAATTAAAATATTGGCAGTTATGAAAATGTAGTAATCTGAAGGAAGTGGGAGGAGTCCCTTGAATACCTGCCAGAACCATGACTTTTATCAATTTTTAGATTCTATTTTAGCGAATTTTTAGACATTATATCGCGACTGAATGCATCTCAAAGCTAAAATGGGCAACTCATTATTCCCCCAAAGAACACATTTGACTGTGCTCTTTCGAATTCTGCTTGTTTTGGATTTTATTCATTATTTCAGTAAACCGTGGTGTTATCGATTCAGGCATGGTTGCACCGATTATTAGCGAACTTTCAGAATTTATAACAGGGTTGCAGCAGTTTCCGTCTCAAGACGGAAAACTTACATCAGCACATTTTTATCAATAATTTGTACCCTATTTGTGCAGTAATTTATTGCAATTGAAGATAATAGAAATTAATGATAAAGAGTGCTGGTGAGAGTCTTTTGTTTTGAGACTGAAACTCTTTCACCCCTGATTTATAACTCGAAAACAAGCTAACGAGGGCTATTGTTTTATGCGTCAAAAAACATATTTTTATATGCTCTTTCGATTAATGCTTGTTGGAATTTTTTTTTTTATGATTACACTATGGGATGATTTCCTGGTAAGTAATCTTATCGATATTCTTTTCAACTGAATAGACATAGCCGTTTGTTTATAACTGCTATATTCAGTTTGAATCACTCTGTATAATTTGGCAGCATTTAAGGAGTTAAATATGAATAAGCTAAATCACACTTTAAAATAACGTTAAATTTAAAAGGAAACTTACAGGCGGGCATACTTTTTTTTCACAAAATAGTCTAACTGTAGGCTTCTAGTAGGTAAAGCAGTGTTGCCAGATTTTTCGACTTTTTTATTCAATACCGGAGCATTTTTAGCCCCACCTTTATTTCGCACCACTTTATTTATAGAATGTTTTTTCTCGAATATATAACTATCATAAAACAAGAAAAAAAATACTCTTAAAAAAAAAGTGGTTTGGATTAAAGGCGGGGCTAAAAATGCTCCGGAATAAATTAAAATGTTGGCATCTTTGCATTTTGCATTCCTACGGAATAGGCTGGGAGGAATATGGGAAATCTGGGACTTACTGTGGGAGCTCCTACGGAAAAATATTTGCTATATGGGGTTTTAAATCCTTTAAATTTTACACACAGCACTCAAGGCGATAATTACCTTTGACAAATTCCTAATTGTTTAAAAGTACATGCCGACATTAATTAAAAGGTTAAACACGAATACATAAATTATTATTATTATTATTATTATTATTATTATTATTATTATTATTATTATTTTATAATATATTGTTTTAAAGGAGGAGCTCTTTTTTAATAAATAATTGTTCTTTAATGCAGCGAGTGTGCTATGAATAATTATTTATAAAGATTTGAAATTTGAAAATGTTTTTTGAATATGGTGTTCATATCCTTGACAAAGTTATTTGAGAAATGAAAAACAATTAGGAAATTTCTAAATAAGAAAGACTTAGCTTACAGACCCTGTAAATACGACGCGATGTATGAAGTATTTCATTTTATTTTCATTAAACAGGGTTCGTACTCCACGACCTTTTTGCAGGTCACTCTCGGGCATACTTGCCAACATCCTAAATAACCCGTTAGTAGTTGCTATAGACAGCGCCACCTGGTACAGATTGCGCACCTTTTTATTCAACTGTCACCAATAATTTTAAGAAGTGATATATAATATAGATAATCGACGATTCTTCGATTCTGTTCGCCGTTTATATATATCAAATGCCATTTCTAAAAATTTTTGGTGGCTTTTGAATAAAAAAATCTGCAACACTGAAGGGATGTGCGGCAAATCGACCAACTACCGACTACTAACAGGTTAATATTCCGTAGTATTGACAGTTCCGCCCTTTTTTACACACCGGTAAATTTTTAGAGCAATATTTTCCAAATTCAATTACGATTAAATAAGAAGAAAAATACTCTAAAAATATATTGATGTGAAAAAGAAGGCGAGGCTAACAATACTACGAAATATTAATTAGTATGTTGGCAAGTATGCTTTCGGGGGATGAGAATTTTTCCCACTTTATACCACCACTAATTTTACGCAGAAATATTTATGGTATTTTTATAGTAATGTGTCGGGATTAATTAGGATAAAGATTAAGGAACAAAAATAGTGTTAGCAATAAAGGTGAAACTCTTCATCCCTGAAAATGACCTGGAAAAAGGCGGAGAGTACGAAACCTGTTCAGGGTGTTCCCGATTTTTACTACTTTAACAGCGATATTATTGATAGTTTTCTAGTAAAATTTATCAATTAACTATAACCAAAATTTCAAATCGTAATTACTCGTGAAAAATAGATTAAAAAACCTGGAACGTAAACACCCCTGCTGTTAAAGACATAAAGTTTAATTCAAGGACACATTTAATGTTAGTTATACACAAGAATGAAAATTAAGTTTATTTTTGCTACCGCTATTTTTTAACAATAATTACAATCCTATTTAATCGAAAAAATTCGTATAAAAATATTAAAAAGATTTCTCCATGGAAATAGTGGCAAATAAATAAAAGCCTTCACATGTAGTCAACTAAAGGAAAACAAAAATATGATTTGTTGTAACATGTGCAAGAAAATTTTAACTCAAAAGTTCATACATTCTCTACTACTCTTTGAAATTGCGTGAAAACTAAAAAATATTTTATATAAAAAGAAGAATGATACAATAGAAATATCTGTTAATTTTATTTCAAATAAAGCATTTAAAATGAATAAATTCGGACATATCTCCGGGAAATTTAAAGATAATATTTTAAAGCACTTAAAATTTATTTCATTTGAACTTAATCATAAAAATATTTTCTACAAATGTTTACTAACTTTACTGAATAGAATTCTATGTATTAAATCATGGTTAAATATAAAACATTTTAAAATCAACAAAAGTAAATGTAATTATATTAGCTTCGTATGAATGAAAGATCGGAAATCTTGTTTCCATTCCTTTTGAACGTCTGTTAAAAAAAAAAAAAAAAAAAAAAAAAAAAAAAATCATAAAATTGATTTCAAAAATGGGATAGGAAACGCTTTTAGTTACAAATTGTTTCCATTATAAAATTTAATGGATTTCACGAAATGCCATCGGCGTTTCTTCAAATTGTAAGAAAATATCTATTAGATATTTATGTATTCATTTTAAATAAAACATGTTTTAAGCAATAATTTTTATGATTCCCGTATAAAAAAAAAGATATCATACTTTTTATTTATTGTTAATTTATTCAAAGTTATTTTTATACATTACTTTTTACCAATTCCATATTATGAAAATCAAGAAAGAGTGATGTTTTTAATATAAATAAAATATTTAAAATATTCTTCAAAATATTAAAAAAAAAAAAAAAGTTATGTTTAAATGATAAGTTTTATAAAAACCTTTCAAGTTCAAATTAGATATAATTCTTTGGAATTTTTTGTTATTATTATGAAGATATTGTAGTTAAACGTTCACGTTATAGGAATAATTTTTACTGTCATAATTTTAATAAGCTGCTAATTCCATAATAATAATAATGCTAAATAAATAGATAAAATATTACGAAGGATATCAGATGAAAAAATTTTAAACAAGCTCATATGATATATAATAATTCCGTGCATATAATAATTTTTAATATATACCATTGTCTCTTGTAAAATGTTAATAATTATACCTTTAACGGATTTCTTTTAAAATAAAAGGGAAAAGAACATTTACTTAAACAATCATAAATTCTCTTGTATCACAAATAATAATAATAATAATAATAATAAATAACGGCTTCAACAGAGTTGCCAATATTTTAATTTATCCCGGAGCAATTTTAGATCCGCCATTATTTCATACCACTTTTTTTTTTTTTTTTTAATAGTAAAGTTTTCTTATTTTATCATAGTTAGGAGAAAGTTATGTACCATGAATATAAGTGTACCTCGAACCTATGCCATTTCTAGCTCTATTTATTTAGATATATAAACAATATCACATGCAGTTAAAACATTACTATTAGGGGTCTCAGTGAAGTAATCTATGTTCGCTTGGAAGTTCAACTTTTTGAAGAGTTCTTGAAAAACTAAATTCACCTTGCAAAAAAAAAAAAAAAAAAAAATTCTTAGATATTTTTATGTATTTCTATACTACACATGCATTGTATATTCTAAAATGAGTGTTATGCATCATGAAGTAGCTTTTTAGCTTTAACCCTTTACGGCGCAAGACAATTCGGGTTATTTAAATTATACTGCTACCGGAATTCACGAACTAAATTAAACGAAAATAAATTTTAAATTTTAAGGTTAAAAATACCGGCCTTTTCTGATATGTTATAAACGTAAATTTTTGCTAAAAAATTTCCGGGATGAATTTTTGCAGCTGGATCTTAAATTTTGCGTCCTCGCAGCGAGGACAGCGCGTGGTTAAAGGGTTAACCCCATATATTTGTAATCAAATTAAGCTCGACCTGAACATCATAATTAGCAATTTCGTTTTAAGTTACAGAGTGATATGCATTGAACCCAATACAAGTACCTTGGACTGGTCATATTGTGTGGTGGATCAGAAATGCAGCTCCAAAAGTTAACATTTGGAATTGACCTATCCAATTACAATCTTGATTATAAAAAAGTGTGAGGATTTCTACCAATAATCATAATATGACTTAATGCAGACTTTTTTAAGTTAATATTTAATATTTTCCACTTTTTAGACTCAAATTAGACTTAACACTACAAAGCACCCAGTTCCATATGTGGAACACCGACTTTAATCGTTCCTATAGCTATAAAACTATTAGTAGCGACATCTCTTGACATCTTGATAGAAGCTACTGACATTTAGCAATGTAGTAATACGAATCTTTACCTAAAGATGTCGTTCGTGTTCTTGTTATAGTGCACTCAGTGTGAAATTTGAATGAAAGTGATACGTTAGTCGTTTGTCTGAATTCAAAAATAAAAAAAGAATAATTTTTGAACAGATTTGACTCAAAAAAAAATACTGTGTGTTATAACGAAGTGTATATTTTGCAGAGGTAAGTTGTTTTTTTATATTACAGCATTAACCTTTTAGTAAATCATATTTTTATGTATGTTCCAGATACGGTACGTTGAGCTTTAGTGACCGTTTTTACTTATACGTACTTACGATAACTTTCTTTATGAATACTTTTATTTTATTGCAGATAATGTCGCGAAGAAGATTACGTGATGAAGATATTGAGGGTTTCTTGAATATTCTTTCTGGGAAAGACCTCAAAAGACCCTCTCTAGGAAAAGACCTCAAAATACCTTCCATAAAAGACCTAAAAAAGAAAAGGTTCAGAGAGGTTATTCAGAGCTATGGGTAGCAAATTGTGATAATACAGATATTGTCACCGTTATGTGGTACGATAACAAACCAGTCGTTTTATCATCGTCTTTTGTGGGTCAAGAGCCAATAGAAACAGCAAGAAGATACTGCAAGAAACAGAAAAAGTATATACAAGTGGATTGCCCCAAATAATCAAAACATATAACCAGCATATGGGTGGTGTGGACCTCCTAGATTCGTTCCTATGGAAATATAAAATAAAAATTAGGACCAGAAAATAGTACTTGAGGTATTTTATCATCTTCTTGATGTAACTTTTATCAATTGCTGTTTATTGTACAGAAGAGTCGGGGAGCAGCAGCGTCAACCCCAATGAAACAGAAGGATTTCAAACTTGAAGTAGGGAAAAGTTTATGCATGTTTGGGCTATCGATAAACAAAAAGAGAGGTAGACCAAGTTTATCTGATGAAATTGAAAATAAAAGGCAGAAGACAAATACATCAATCCTACCTCCTCGTGATTTCAGACGTGATGGGTTTGAGCATTTTCCTGTTTGGGGTGAAAAAAGACAATGATGCAAATATCCTGGTTGTAAAGGAAAAACATTCTTATCTCGCGACAAATGTCGCGTAGAGCTTTGCCTAAATAAATATAATAATTGTTTTAGATCTTTTCATCAATAAAAAAAAAAAAAAAAAAAAAAATTATTATATTAGTTATATGATTTTGTTTATTATAAGTTGCAATACATAAAAAAGTAAATTTTATAATAGTTATTTCATTTTGTTTAAAATAATAAGTCACTAATTGAAAAAAATTCAAATAGGAAACTATTTCCAAAACAATTAAATTGTACCAGTTTAATACCAAAAAGCATAGTTCAGTGTACCGTATGTGGAACTGAAATAAAAAGTTGATTTTTCCGTAAAATATGTTTTTTATTTTATTTTTATGAGTTTTCCCTATCTTCTGATCACTAATTACAACCTATATATTTTTTTCGCGCACTAAAAAAAAATTGAGCCTTGTAGGGTTAATAACAATACGATTGTGACAGATTAATGATTATGAAAAAAACAAGAAAAATAACCTACCGTAAAAACCGGCGTATGAACCTCAGTCAGTACCTTCAAACTGAGGGAATTTTTAAATCAATAGTCACCAATAATTTTTAAGAGTGAAATGTCATTTATGTAATAGGCGACTACTCTTCGAAGTAATTAGACAAACGCTATAATTGAATTTTAGTGGTGGCTACTGAATAAAGCACCAAGTGCGGCCCATACGCCGGTTTTTACGGTATATGAATTCATATTTGTGAAATGGATTAATAAATAGATTTTCTTACTTAAAATTGATTTTTCTGTATCTTTTTATAAATGATCCAAGGTTATAAATGATCCTACCAGTGGTGTACCTTGGACCTAATTGCACTTTTTTTTATTTAATAAAATATAATTGATATAATTTTAATAAAATTTTGGAATAAATATATGTTGTGTATAGCACCATACATTATTAAAAAAAACTATTTGTATTTAGTTTTGGGGAATAATTACAAAATTAAAATTGGAAAAGTCAAAATATGTCCGAGGTTCCCCCACCTACCCCTTTATATTGGAGAAAATTATTCTATAAATAAAGTGGTGAGGAATAAAGTTGGGATTAAAAATAGAGATGGGCGTTATTTCACATAATAACATAAATAATATTGTTATTACATAAGAACCTATTATCACTGTAATATATTACTGAAAATATCATACTAAATAAATAACGCTTCCATCTTATCCCGCTGCATACACCCACACACAAAAAAAAAAAAAAAAAAAAAAAAAGAAAAAAAGAAAGAAAGAAAGGGAGATAGTCATTTCTCTAATCTTTGTCATACTAATGATAAATAAAGAAATAAATCTCTCGTTTAAATCAAATTCTATTTAGGATACAATTTTAATTTTGTTCTTTCGCTGTGCATAATTTTGGTAATTTAGTTGCTTTTTAAATCGCTTTCAAAGTTAATGTTTTTTTTTTTTTTTTGTTGTTGTTGTTGTTTATTTATTTTTTGTTTATTTATTTATTTTTATTCTGTTATATGTTTTCTCTGTGGAAAAAAAAACCGTGCCTGCTAATAACGTGCCTAATAATAATAATAATAATAACACGATATATATATATATATATATATATATTGAATAAATGGATGTACTTCTGCAATCATATTTTTAGGGGATAAAATCGAAAATTTATTTTTTTCCTTTGCATAGTAAATATTCTATAACAAAATTGTAAACGCTATCCAAATCACACAAGAATAACTTATATGAGACAGCATCAAACAAGTAACGAGTTTGAATACTCTTTTTCCCAGAATGAATTTCCAAAAGCAAAACTATGAAGAGAACATCGCAAATACCAAAAACCTAATCATTCGAAAACAACTAGTCCGAATCAGATACAAGATCAGATTTACCGCACTAATGTTCAAACTTTGCTCGGTGACGCAGGATACAGTAATGAAAGTAAAGAGTAATGCGTCAAATTCTAAAGTACCGATTCGTTACTTCGAGTCAGAAAGAATACCCGTATTTATGTAACGAATAGAATACGTTTGCTACAGCTCGAGTGTAGTCTGCCTGTGAAATTTAATCTCGTAGATTACATATTAGTCAAACATTCTTTTGAAATTAGTAATGGCTTTGATTAATTTAGATCTTTCTAATATATTATTCAAAGTATTATTCTAAACTGAACATTATTATTATA
>OZ005651.1:262270440-262325440 GCA_963930645.1 Salticus scenicus | reverse complement strand
AAAATATAAAATTGCTCCCCTTTATTTAATATATAAATATACTTTTAACACCTATTCCATATAGATTTAATTAATATAGAATATGTGTTAAAAAGCACAGACAAAGCTAATTGGGATTGAAAATTTGAGAGCTCGGTGTACCGTTCTTAGTTTCTACACCACTAATTTTCTATAGCGCTTATTTTCATAAAATAAGCCTAGAAATTTAAGAAAAAGTTTATTATTAAAGTGATGGAAAAATCGAAGTGTCATTAAGGGGCTTCTGCACTCATCATTGCTGGAAGCTCAAGTTAATGTTATTCTATGAGGAATTATCACCAATTATAATTCATCAACTAATGCATATTTTTAAATTCTTTTTTCACATTCAGAAAAAATTCACAACTGTTAAATTGACTATCGTTTTTTAAAAACAGATTTTTTATTTTTTTTTAATATTTAATTTTGAAATAGTAAAATCATTTTATACCTTTTCGTATGCAAGGGCAATATATATATATAAGTAAAAGTTCTCCCGTTTTGCGTGTGAATAATAGCGCAATTAAAAGCAGGCGATCAATGTTTTAGCAGTGTTGACATAAAATGTTAATTAAAAAATTATATAATGCATTAAGAAAAAAATGCAGCATAGATATTATATTCCGTTGCATTATTCTTTGATTTAATTTCTAAAGAAAAATTACAATTTTTTTTTTCTTTGAAATAAAATCTCTAATAAAACATTTAATTTTAAGTATGAGAATAACAAAATTAAAAGCAGACGATCAACATTTGCTACCACAACTGCCAACATCCTAACTAATATCCTGTAGCATCGTTAATCACACCTGTTCTCCCACACCAGTATTTTTTGATAGAATTATTCTACTTTTCTAACACTTTCACGACCGCTGACGTAGATTCCCGTCATTTGAAAATCTATAAATACGCCAGTGGGCGTTTCATTACAACTTATATGTTACTATATTTCTTAAAATTATTCTTAATATTCATATTTTTTCAATCAAAATACTATGGATATAAATACTTTAATTAGAAAAAGTGTAATTATAATGTATATTGAATTGTAAGATAAATATAGATACAGAAAACCTTGTTCCGAAATAATGCAGCTTAAAAGAATAACGCCCACAGGCGGATCTTACTATCAGAGAGGCAAAAACATGCGGTCGCAAAATGTTATCGCAATTACTGTAATTTTCTGCGTATAATCCGCATGTCAGGTAAAGTCAGGTTTGCACCAGAAATTTTAATTAGCAAACGAGGTTCTATTTGTACGAGCTGTTTCTTCAAAATAATATAGATATTTGTGTTAAACAAATTTATGATGGAGGAATGGCATATTTTATCCACGGATTATACGCAGAAAATTACGGTACATTTGGAAAATATAACTCTAAAAAAATACCAGTGTGAAAACAGGGGCGAGACTAACAACACTACGGAATATCATACTCTCCAACCTAACCCGGAAGATTGTTAGTCCCTGCCCCTTTTTGTACACCACTTAATTTTTAATTTTTAGAGTAATTCTCTTCAAATACATTTACGATTAAATAAGAAGAAAGGTACTCAAAAAAAAAAAAAAAAAAAAAAGACTGTTGTGAAAAAATAGGCGGAAAGGGGCGGGACTGACAATCTTCCGGGTTAGGTTGGCAAGTATGTTTATTCATAGCCTCCTTAACTAGATGCCTGTCGCGTAGCTCGGAAACTAGGTAACAGTTGAAGCGGTAGACAGCACCACCTAGTACAGATTATAGGACTTTTTTATTCAACTGTCTCCAATAATTTAAAGAAGTGATACATGATATACATAATCGACGTTTCTTCAATGCTATTCGCCTTTTATGTATATCATATCCCACTTTTAAAAATTTTTGGTGGCTGTTGAATAAAAAAAGCCGCGCAATCTGTACCAGGTGGCGCTGTCTACCGCTTGAACTGTTGCCTAGTTTCCGAGCTACGCGACAGGCATCTAGTTAAGGAGGCTATGGTTTATTAGTAGCGGCTTTAGCATAAAATATTAATAAAAAAATTAAATTAAACTTTAGAAAAGTGAAAAACATGCAATGGAAATATTACTTTCACATAAGTTATTTCTTTATAAAAGACACCCTCCCCCCTTATTTGAAAAAGAATATTTTAATAATTTAACTAATTATTTCAATGCAATTTTTAAATTAAATTTAATAATTACCCCTAACTTAAATGATTCATTTATTTTAATAATATATATTTATTTATATATTGAGAGGGCCTCATAAATGCCTTTACATACTTGCCAACCATCTCATCAATAACCGTACAGTTTTTAACGCCCCTTGAAAAAAAGCACCCCTTTTCACACCACCTTATTTTTAGAGTAATCCTGTCCAAATATTGCTACGATTAAATAAGAATAAAATCACTCTAAAAATTGACTGGTGTGAAAAAAAAGGCGGGTACTAAAATCTGTACGGTTCACAATGAGATGGTTGGCAAGCATGCCTTTATTTGATTGAAAAATTAACAGGGTTCGTGTGGTATATATTTTTCTCTAAATCACCCACCACTAAATTAAATAGCATATTTGGTAAATACTGGTGAAAGGCATTTTACATTTTAGTTTATTCTGGGGAACTTTTAGCCACGTTTTTCTTTCGCACCACTTTACTCATAAAATATTTTTTTCCATTACATAACTACGATACGATACAGGGATCGTACTCTCCGCCCTTTTTTAAGGATATTTACAGATACAAGAAAATTCCGCCTTTTTTGCCACCACTAATTTCATGCAGAAAAACTGCTGTAATTTTTATTATAATGTGTCAGGATTATACAGGGTAGGAATTATTTTATAAAAAATAGTGGTAGCAATAAATTTAAAGTTTTTTCATTCATGAGAGTATCCTGAAAAAGGGGCGGAGAGTACGACCTCTATACATTAAGAAAAAATTATTCTTTAAAAAAAGTAGTACGTAAAAAAGGCGGGGGTTAAATGCTCCGAATAAATTAAAATGTTAGCAACTCTGGTGAAAAGTTCGGG
Organism: Salticus scenicus; assembly: GCA_963930645.1. Taxonomy (NCBI): domain Eukaryota; kingdom Metazoa; phylum Arthropoda; class Arachnida; order Araneae; family Salticidae; genus Salticus; species Salticus scenicus. The sequence goes on along the minus strand of OZ005651.1, from coordinate 262,322,412 downwards.
GTCCATATAAATCTTATTTAAATATTTCTTTCGTATTTATAGAATTTTGATGTGTAGAGATTGTTTTGTAAGTGTATTATGAAAAATTGTACAGTATTTTTCTGTTTGTAAGCTGTAAATCGGTCAAATAACTCGATTTTGTACCAGGAATTTTAGCTAACAGAAGTTTTATTTGAACGAGATTTTACTTCTTTTGCTCATAAGTTGTGTCGGTTAATTAAAACCTTTCATGTAAAATATACTAAACCTAACAGGGGTATTTCCGTATTGTTTATTTACATACCATCAGCATACATTTACCCCTTAAAACTTATGTATAAACATTGCCTGTAAGTTCAATTTGCATACACTGTATAGATTATTATTCTACTAAACAGATTAAAATTATAATTAAATAAGAAAAAAAGTAAAAATTCGGTATAACATTTGAAAAATAATTTAGTTATAAAGAAATTTTGAAGCTTGTGTTTAATGCATCTGGGATTTAGAAGCAATCAATTTTTAGAGCTTTTAGTATAAATATTTAGAAATATATTTGTCCAAAATAGTTCAGGTATTATAAGCTCAGATAAATTTTATTTTCTCCGCATTTAAGTATTTGGAATTGCGTTATTGAATTCAAATAAATCAATTTTTCCAGAAAGAGTAGAAGCATATTAACTATATAAAATACCACTTAAATGCGTCAGTAGCCTAATAAATTGTTATAGAAATATTGATCCCTAATGTTAGGTATGTGAGATGTTTGAAATCTTTTAGGTAAACCTGATTTTAGTAAAGCGTGACTTTTGCTTAAGTCATCAAAATGTTACTAGCGGTAAAATGAGTGAAAAGAGAAATTTGGATGTAAAATGTGAATAAGTTTACATTTTAATAGATAACACTTTTGCGAAAAAATGTATTTTAACCCTTTCATGCGCAAGGTAATTGCGTTCATTTAAATTAGATTTTTACGAGAATTTACAAATAAATTAAAAATAAAATAAAGGTATAAAATAAACAATTTATTAAAAAATTTCGGGATGACTTTTGCAGTTGGGACTTAGTAGTTTCGTCCTCGCAGCGAGAGCACTGTAACTCAAAAAGTTAGTGAAGAAATGTGAAGAAGTTTCTTGTAAATAATGTGAAGAAGTTTCATCTACAATAAACATGATAATACAAATGTTTGATTTCGATTTCTACATACGCTGTCACTATTACATACTTGCCAACATCCTAAATAATATTCCGTTGTATTGTTAACCCCGCCTTTTTTTTTCACACCAATATATTTTTCAGCGTTTTCTTTCTTATGAAATTGTAACTGCATTTGCAGAATATTACTCTAAAAAATTACTGGTGTGAAAAATTGGGCGGGACTAACGACACTAAGGAATATTAATGAGGATGTTTACAAGTATGCTATTAATAATTTAAAAAAAAAATGTACATTTGGATATTATTAATAGAAAATCTTCGATTTAAATTTAATTGTCTTTTATGCCTATAATTATGTTATTATAGTTTATCAACTTTGTAATATTGCCATAAACATAACTGCCAATATTTTAATTTATTCCGGAGTACTTTTAGCTCCTTACCACTTTTTTTTTTTTCTTTTAAGAGTAAATTTATTTTATTTTATCAAAGTTATATATTGTAGAAAAATGTTCTAAAAATAAAGTGGTGCGAAATAAGGGCGGAGCTAAAAATACTCCGGAATAAATTAAAATATTGGCAGCTATGCATTAAGCATGCATATACTGTAGCTATTTGTTTCATGTGACCTATGTCATAAGGTTGCCTTGTGTGACATAAGTTAACATCTTATGAATAATTAAGTTCAAAATAACCCTGGTAATATAATAGGCATATTTCAATAATAGATATTTATGACATAACGCAAACATTTCAACTATTTTTAATGCACAATATGTCGATGTTTTCAAAAGTAAAATATTCAAAAATGTGAAAAAAAAAATTTTCATTGATATTTTAAGTTACTTTATAGCTGATTTAGCCTTTGAAGTTCACAAGATAGTAATTTACATTTTGTTCTATTTAATTATACTTTATTTTAAACAATAAACATTAACTTTTCTCTATGGTGAATTCTTCGATATTTAAGTTGTTGAACAACTGTGTTACCTTAATTTGAAGCGTATGATTCCCAGGTCACATAAATCTGTATTTATATCGAAACTTTAATTAATGTAAGTAAACATTTCTCTTCGTCTCTAGCACCTGGAGCAGATAAATATTCCTCTATTAATTAAAATTTCAGGTGCAAAACGAATGTATTTGATTTGCAGGTTATGTGTAGGAAATTAGGGTGCGTTACTTACCAGTAACGGTATGTAGATATAATTAGATTTCAGGGATATAAGCCGCGGGTTAGAGATATCAGTTTTACAGCAGAATACTGAATTTTTCAAATGCATTTTTTTTTTTTACCTGGTAGATATATAATCATGCGCATTAAGTAAAATTTCAGTTGCAAAATGAAATTACCTGACCTACCGATTATAACGCCAAAAAAGTCAACACAAATGTTTGTCTTACCGTATTTTTCAGACACAATTTTCTGTGTTATAGGTTTTTATTGATTTTGAAGCATTAACCAAAAACGACTCAGAGCTGCCAACCAAATAGGGCAAATTGTTAGTACCGCCCCTTTTTATACACCACTTAATTAAGAGAAATTCTCTTCAAATATATTTACGATGAATGAAGAAAACAAATACTCTAAAAGATAAGTGGTGTCGAAAAAGGGGCGGTACTAACAATTTGCCGGATTAGGTTGGCAGCTCTGAAGACTGTTTCTGAAATAGTAAACGCATAACTAAGCCCGCCTGAGGGAAAAACGGTGGCACTGGGAAGCGAATCACGAAAGTTTTCCTCGGCAGGTAAAGGGTTAATGGAACGGTACTCATGTTGGAAATACCGTAATTTTCCGCGTATAATTCGCAGATTAGACAAGTCAGTTTTGCACCAGAAATTTAAATTGACAGATAAAGTTATATTTGTACGAGTTTTTTCTTCTAAAAGATATAGATTTTTATGATGAATAAAATTTCTGGTGGGTGAATGGCATATCTTACCATCGGATTATATCCGGAAAATTACGGTATTTATATTCAAACACTCAAGGTCTCCAGTGGTCTTTGGTTTATCATTTACATTCTGCCTAATAAGGTTTTCTGCTATCACTTAATACACGTATAGTCATTCCTGCGGATTTGCCGAATTCAGGGTTGTTTTGAAAAAATCGTCTGAATTTTTGAGTAAGCTTTTGAATTACCATCCGAAGACAGTACGACAGTGTCGCTCAATAATTTAGCTGCACAAATGGAGGAATAGCTGTATATATATACAGCGTTCCCTGCTTTTCTGCAAGGACACTTCCAACGCTAATATTTAAAAATAAACATATTTTTTAATACATAGGCTTATTTAAGGTAGAATTTACTACTAACGCATTACTTGCGATTCACGTAGTAGTAAGTTTTTAAGAAAAACGAATCCCGCTTTTAGACGTTACACAAAAACAATACATTACATACAAATTTTTTGCATATTCGTATTAAATACTTTATGTGCCGCTGGCGTATATGTATGCCAATGGCATTTACGATGAGATTAAATTCAGTTGATCTAAACAAAAATACTTAAATTATTTTGTTAAATATTGCAACGTTTTTCAAAAGTGCCAAAACGGTGGGTTTACTATTCAAAATAGTAAAATACCCCCGACAACAATGTGTTAAAAATTAATGTAATATAAAATTATGGAATATGAGAATGCTGATATTCAGTACATATTTCAGAGTGTCTATGTATTTTCGTGTTTTCTAACCCTTGTATAATTAACATTCTGCGGTCCCTTAATTTACTACCTTTTTTAATAGAAAATTCAGTAATGGTTTTTGCAAGGATTTTCTTCAAAAATCATTGAAAATCACTACAAATGATCATTACATTTATATATTTCAAAAAAGTTTCGTTCAATTAGGAAATCGATAAGTGTCCTAGTGTACGTAAGTTTGAAAAAAAAAAATTTAATGCGTTTAGTATTAATGTTACATTAAATATCATAGCATTGCATATAACACACATATATATGTAAAATTGTTTTAATATTTTTTAAACCATTGTCGCTTTCTCTATATATTTTTGAATCAGACAACTTAATTTAAAGCAGAATATGTAAGTGATTAAAATTTTTCACTAAAAAAAGACACCTATTAAAAAGTTGAACTTTTTATTACAATTAGATATTTGAACAAAGTATTCTTAAATTACAAAACCTTTATTTAAGTTTCTTTTGAATTTGGATACTTATTCATAGAAACTTACAAATTTATATACATAAAAAAAACTCAAATGTTACGCATGAATTTTCAGGATGTTTTAAAAGAGAAAAAAAACTGCAGCTGTATCTAATAAACTATAAAAATAAAAATAAAAAGAAGAGAGTCGAATACTTGATAATATAGAAAAAAATCGAAGGAATGGGAAATTTTGATGGAAGGGATTCATTTGAAGTGCTTTTGAAGATACTAGAAAGAAAAAATGTTATTTGGTATATATAATCAATACTATCATATGTGCGTTACCCATTTTCCGAAAACCGAACAAATTCTAAATCTTAAGAAATTACTCATTCGTTTCTCCTTTAAAAAGGAGTTAAAAATGTTGTAGATATTTCATATATTTCAGTTTCGAATCGAAAATAGTTCAAGCAAGTGCAATTTGTAACCCTAAATAAAAGGCTTCGCTAAAATTACTGAATAAAAATGTGAAACCAGTGTTATTAATCTCTCGCATTTTATACTATACTTAAAATAAATTTAGATTTTGAAGCACTAAATATTCGATATTTAAAAGAAAAAAAAAAAAAAAAATCATAAAATCTAGTACAAAAAGTTTTTTCAACATGTAGTAAAGAGCTTTATAAGCATAAAATTATTCAGTTAACAAAGCATTTAGTGGTGTTGGTGCTAAGTCCAGTTGTCTAAACTAGGGACCTGGGCCTACATGGGGATGCCCCACAGATGAAAGAATTCCGCTTTTTTTGCCACCAGTATTTTCCTACAAAAATTTCTAACCAATAAAATCACGAAAATAACTCTAAAAATATCATAAAAATTTTTGTATATAAATACTGGTGGCAGAAATAGCGGAACTCTTTCATCCTTGGTGCCCTTCATGGGGTCTTTCTAAGGAGTCCTAGCCTGTATTCATGCGAGTATTGGAGAAAATTATGCAAAATTCCGAACAGCTAGGTAGACGAGTGCGACCTGGTTTCGATCCAGGCACTTCATGTCTTCAACCTACGAGAGCAAGACCACCCGGTCATTCGTGGGGCCAACGAAGCAGTTTAAAAGTATACACAAAAATATATAAGTAATAAAAAATATAATCTTAGACGAAACTGTCTTAAAAATGTAAAATATAAATTAGAAGAAACAGTCAAATGGTAATTTTACTTTAAAATATCCTCTTGTATTAAAAAATATGTAAACGTATAATTTTTTATTGTGATTTCTATAGTTTTTTCTAAGTTAAGTTAATATATGGTCTATAAAAATAACGAATAGCTAGTGAATGTGTTGCTTTAAATCATAAATAAATTTTAAATTGAATTTTAAGTAATATTTGTCTGAAAGGGACAAACCTTTTTTTTTTTTTTTTTTTCCAATGGTTTAAATTAATCATTTGTGAATTTTCTAAAGACAAAATAAAAAAATTAAATAGCACAAATATTAGATGTACCAGAAAGTTTGATCGTTTTAATTTAAATACCTGACACCGTGGATAGCATTTACATAATTTTAAAGAAGGCATTTGGTAAAGCATCATGTAAGTATTGTTTAAGGGGAAAAAATCAATCTGGTGCTAATTACTAATTCAATACTGCCGGACATTCCGGTGCATCTTATACTTAGTGTTAACATTCTCATGTTTGACATGAATAGTCATAACTGCCGACATTCTAATTAATATTAGGTAGAATTGTTAGAATCTGCGTTTTTTCATACCAGCATAGCTGCCAAATCTTCTCGATTTGCGGGAAGACTTTATACAAGAAATTTATGATAGTGAATTTCGAGATCTTAAATCTCCGTAAATTAATATAAAGAGTTTCTAAAAAAATATAGTGGTCATTATCATTAATTTAAATTTGTGAAAGTTAGTAAGTTAGTAAAAACACCAGTATTTTCGGAGACTGTTTTTCCTTGTATTTAATCGTAATCACATTGGAAAGACGTTACTCTAGAAAAAAAAAATTGGTTTGGTAAAGTGGCAGGTAGGGTAAGTACTCCAGTGATTGACACTTTTAGAACAATTTCTGATGTTTTTAATGTTTTAGTCATCAGAAACTATTTTTGGAAATCTTAAGTTATTATATGTGGTATGAAAGACTTTCAGAACCACATATATGTTAAAATATATACATTTGTTAATTATTGTTTTTTTTTTAATGAATTTTTATTTTACACCCACTCGGTGTTCCAGTAATTGACACTACCAGTTTTTCATTTTACCAGCACCGTAATTTCTGGTAAATAACCCACAAGTAGGATGAGCCATTTCTCCACCAGAAATTTTATTTAATAGAGAAATCTATACTTTTTCGAAGGAAGAGCTCATACAAATATAAATTTATTTATCAATTGAAATTTCTGGTGCAAAACTGGATTATATAACCTGCGGGGTATCTACCAGAAATTATGATAATAAGCCCCCTATACTCCAGTGTTTGACACAGCTAGTTATTCATTTTACCAGTAATAGGCATTGTATGCTCATGTTTTTGATATACAATGTTAAAATTCTTATACGTAAGGCATTTGCTTTAATTTTTTTCATTATTTATCAACTATTTCAATGAAGGTGTCAATTACTGGAGCATGTCGATCATTGGAGCGCCTACGCAACTAACAATGCTACGGAAAATTAATTAGAAGGTTGGCTGGCATGTACATGTATATTGTATGAATATATTACAATAAGAATATAACTAACAGAGCTTCCAACCTAACCTGTTAGTAACGCCTCTTTTTTCCCACCACAGATTTTTGGAGTATTTCTCTTCAGGTATATTTACGATGAATTAAGAAGAAAAATACTTAAAAAAAAAAATAGTGGGGTAAAATGGGCGGCACTAATAATCCTCCAGATTAGGTTCGCAGCTCTGAACTAACATACTTTTTTTTTATTATTAAATATGAGTTTTACCTTTTACACTGTTCGCTTAATTTTGTGGATTTAACAAAGTTTTTATAGATTTAATAAAGTTTCTTTAGATTAGTTATTCATAGGTTTAATAAAATTGCATTAATCAAATGCAAGATAGAATAGAGAACGTTGCATAAAGTTCTTTTTTTAATTACTAAAATATTAATGCTAAACATATATTGTAAATTACAAAATTCTGTGGAAAAAGGTATAGAATTTGAAAATTAAGGAAATTAAGTTTAAGAAATTGCAAAATTAATTTTTTATCTAGCACACATACGAAAAATTTCTAGGATTGAAATTTGTCCCATGAACTACCCAAATTGTGTACGGCTGTTTGGTAATAAATAGAATTTCTTTTGATAAATACAGACGTAAAAAAAAAAAAAAAAAAAACTAAAAACTAAAATAACCGCAATTACCAACGTATAAGACACACCCGTTTTAGATTAGAAATTTTATTTAAATAAGTAGTATGTCCTTGATCTTAGAACAAGCAATAAATATAGCTGTTAATTAAAAGTTTTGGTGGAAAATTGGTTTACATTATTTGAAGTTTATACCTAGAGTTACCAACATTTTAATTTATTCCGGAGCATTTTTAGTCCCACATTTATCTCACACCACTTTATTTATCGAATAATTTTCTATAATGTACGATACAACTATAATAAAGTAAGTAAAAATTACTCTTAGAGACGCATGCGTCTCTAAGTCTGTGTCTCTTTTTCTGTGTGTGCACACACACAGAAAAAAGTGAGAGAGAAAGAAGGTAATAATTTATAGAATAATATAATGTTTAACTACTATAACAATTACCCTTACATAAAAAAGTGGTGTGAAATAAAGGCGGGGCTTAAAATGCTCTGAAATAAATTAAAGAGCTGCCAACCTAATCCGAAGAATTGTTAGTACCGCCCTTTTTTTTTCCCACCAATCTTTTTTATAGTATTTTTTCTGCTTAATTAATCGTAAATACATTTGAAGAGAATTACTCTAAAAATTAAGTAGTGTGGTAAAAGGGGCGGTACTAAAAATACTCCAGATTAGGTTGGCAGCTCTGAAATTGAAATATTATCAACTCTGCTATATGCCATAAATTACGATATATTTTAATATCTCTACACAAGTCTTCCAATGAAAAAAAAAATATCAGAAGAATATGTTTCGTAGATCACACATAAATTAAGACTCAAAACATTCATAACATAAGTAAAGAAACACATTTACGACTAACCTATCAATTTTGTTTGAACATATGTCTAAGACTTTATAATACAGTGATAAAATCTTGTACATGAGTTGTAGAGTATTTATTATTATTATTATTATTATTCGAAAGATATATATAAAGTTATTTGATCACGAAAATTAGATTCAAAATTTTAATAATAAAATTTTAAGTAAGAATAAATATCCAAAATGCTATTTAGCAAAATTCGACAGAGTTGTCAAGTAGAGATTTACTGTAATTTACGGCCTATAATCTACATGTAAAATACATTATTTCTCCACCAGAAATTTTATTTAACAAATAAAATCGATACACTTTCGAATAAACAGCTCGAACAAATAAAACTTTATCTACCAAATAAGATTTCTGGTGTAAAAAAAGCCTTAACTTACCTGCGAATTATATACCGGAAATTACGGTATTACTTTTGAGCACTATATATATATTTAATAAAAAGAATAATAGCCTTGAAATGCAATGCTGAATGTCAGTTAAAAGTTTAAGCGTTCATATCACCTGAAGCTCGTATTGTGCTTAAAATTTTTGCAAACTGACGATATGTAAGACCAATTGATAACAGGGAAGAAAAAATTCCGCTTTTATATTTTTATTATTTATTTATTTATTTTTTTTTTTTTACAAAAATTTTTAACATGAAAAATTACAAAAATAACTATAAAAGTACATTAAAAATTTCTGTATAGAAATACTGGTGGCAGAAAAAAGCAGAACTCTTTCAACTCTGTGATGAAGTCAGGAATTTCCTTTCATCCTTTTTTTAAATTACTACATACATTGAAATATGTAGTTTTAACAAAATGATAGTCATTTTACTACATTTTTTTGGCAGGATTAAAATTTTAGCCCTTTGTAGAATGTCCTTTAATATAAATTCCTTTGCAACTAGAGCTCTGTTATTTACTTCAGGAAATCACAATTTTTTTTATAATATACTGCTATGAAACAAAAGTTTTAATTATGAGTTACTAAGGTTTCGAACGTAAAGACCGGTAACCTTATATCTATTTGACTGATGAAATGAAACTGGTGTTACAAATACATGCTATATTATTAAATTTCAATCAATCATTTGATGTTTAAAGAGAGGTAAGGAGTTAGTATAACGCACGACTGAGAATAATTCAGAATAATTTTTCTTGTTTATTGAAGTCAAATGGCTTTTGTGACTACAAAATGCATATGCATTAACTAAATTAATTCGATTGATTGCTTAAACACTTGATAATTGATTATATAAGCTTAAATTTTCATTTTATACAAACGATTATTGTAAAAGTTTAAGGATTAAAATGTAATGTTTTATAATTTATATCTCTCTTAAACTGATTTAACTCAATGCAAAAAAAAAAAAAAAAATCATAATATTATATAAATGACACAATTCAAAGTTCCTTATTCATTTGATTTGGAACCTATTTATTTCAAAAAATGAAAATTAAATAAAATTATCTTTCTGTACATTTCAAATTAATATAATGAGTTCAAATTAAGATAATGCGTACGTAGACCTGCTAATTATGCTAGCTTATCCGTAATGGTATTAGGCCCCACCTTTCTTTTTACACTAGAATAGTTTTAGAGTAATAGTCAGCAATATGCTCTCATGATTAAATAAGAAGACTATTGCTCTACAACAATTCTGGTGTGAAAAAAAAAAGGCGGGGCTTAATACCATTACCAGAGCTGCCAACCTAATCCGGCAAATTGTTAACGCCCATTGAAAAACGCCCCTTTTTCTACACCACTTAATTTTTAGAGTAATTCTCTTCAAATGTATCTATGATGAATTAAGTAGAAAAATAACTTAAAAATTAAGTGGTGTAGAAAAAGGGGCGGTACTAACAATTTGCCGGATTAGGTTGGCAGCTCTGCATTACGGATAAACTAGCATAGTTAGCAGGTCTACATACGTTCCAAGTCTTTCGTTTTTTTTAACGGAGATTTCATACCGTAAAATTAAAAAAAAAGTTTTCAGTTTATTTAATTTTATTTATTTGTCGAAAATATAGGTGACAGAATTCTTTCTAAAAATACTGGTGATAAATATGACAAAAAAAAAAAAAAAAAAAAAAAAAAAAAGGTTTTAGGTAGGATAATGCGTTTATTTATTTGTGCTTTAAGTCTGATCGAATAAAAAATTAATCAAAATTGAATTATTTTTAAAAGATTATTCAAAAAAGAATATCTTTTTTTATAATCTGATTATAATCCAACATATATATATATATATATATTAACAACATATACAAGTAACAGTTTTTCGGACAGAGTACGATTTCTTTCTATGAGGGGAAAATAGTGTCACCATTCACTGTAAGTCCCCTTGAATTTTCCATAATATGAAATAGTTTGTCGCAGTATCTATTTGTTTAGAAATACGTAAATGGGGAAATGTTAGAGTCAAAAATAGGGCTCGGGTACTAGATTAAATTCTGTTAAGAGCGGAAGTTTCTGAAATTTATTATCTTGTAATTTACCATTATTATTATTTTTTTTTTTTTTTAATATAAAGTGTTTCTTGAAAAACAGATTATTTAGTAGATATGTAATTTAGTGCAATTTTTTACTTTAATGATATCATAAATTACAAATATTTAAGATTATTAGACAGAGTTCGTAAGGGACTTATTTTTCCCTTCAGTCTTATACCAGTAATTTTGTAGAACGATTTTCATTATAAAATAAGTCTATACGATTAAGGTGAATTTTATTGCTTCAGAATACTAGTGTGAGACTCGGGGAAAAAATAATGCCCGTACGAACCCTGTTAGAGTTTAGTTACGTGTAGTTGTTAGATAGAAAAATAGATAGAGAAAAGAGTTTGGATGGTTGGTTGTATGATTTAAGGCCGATTGTCTTCGCTAGGGTCATAAGTCTATAGGTGGAATACCTTTCGTGGGGATCTTTCTAAGGGGTCCTAGTCCATATTTAAGCAAGCTTTTATAGAGAAAAAGGGAATCAGAAGAGGAATAATTCATTTAATCATAGATGCCAAAATTTTAATTTATTCTGGAGTATTTATGGCCCCGCCTGTATTTCATAGCACCTATTTTTTTTTAAAGATTTTTTTTTTTTTTTTTTCATTTCTAGAAATAAAGTGGTGCGAAAAATTTCTATAAATAAAGTGGTGCGAAATAAAGGCGGGGCTAAAAAGACTCAGGAATACATTAATATGTTGGCATCTATGATTTAATTCTTCAAAATTTTGTTAATAAAGAGACTGCATTATTTAACTCTTTGTGTAAAATATCATACTAAAAGTGTTTTAAATATAACTTAATGAAATTTGGCTGTATGATAGCATACCTTAGATGACAACTCTCCCGATTTTCTAGGGAGCTTGATAACGGAAAGTTTTTATAATTATTTTCATCTTATTTAATTGTCTAAAATGTATGTGACGTATTCCTAAAAAAAAAGTGTTTACAAATCTGATTTAAAAAATAGAAATTTTGGTAGCTACGACATAGTAGTCAATTCTCCCTTTTTTAAAAATACCCAGAGCCTGAATAAGGGGGAAGCACACATTATCTCCGCTCTCACCGGAATATTTTTACAATTATTTTTTACTTCATGTCATAGAAATTCCACGCTTTGACGAGGAAATATTTTTTATAAAAAATGAACGGTGTAAAACAATCCAATTTACTCACCGTTATTAGACACCAGAATTCATTTAAAATAATTTTTAATGAGAATTTTCTCTTTATTATAGGAGGAAAGTATTTGTTAAAAAATAACGGTGTAAGTATAAATAATGTGTGTTTCCCCCTTAATCAGGCTCTGAAAATACCATTACATTTTAATAGGTGTATTTGCTTTGTTTAATCGATGAATTTTTGTTATAAAATGAAGCAAGTATTTTTATTAAAATTATTGCTACTCAAAAAGACGGAGGATTAGAAACTTTGTACATAGTTAAAATATAATAAAAATGTTCAAATCTTGTTTATGCTTTTCCATTGTTGATAAGTTTTCTATTCTTTTTTAAAGTATATACACAGAGCTCAATGTCTCAGCATTTATTGTCAGGGCATGTTCCCAAATAAATTTAAATAAATTTTTTTATCATTAATTAAGCTTAATAGTCGTAATGTATTTTATTATTATTATTATTATTATTTTCCTGAATTGTAGAGGGAAATGTCCTTAAAAAAAAGAACTGACTGCGAGGTCTGTCCGCACAACTTTTTCCTAATAGAAATTTATAGTGCGTTTAATCGCACAGATTTATTGCAGTTTATTTTTGTTCATTAATTCTAATTTTAGTTCTTCTATAAAAAGTGGGAGATTTAGAAAATCATGCTATTCAAAAATCTTTTTAAACTTTTTTTTTTTCTTTCTTTTAAATGTTTACAGCCATTTTTAAAGAAACGCACTTGCGAGACTTGAAATCGAGCTATTTATACAGGTCGCCTATCAGTTTTCCTGAACTAATCAACTATATCAATCGAAAGGACATGTAATAGAGTATTTATATAGAAACTTTGAAGAAAATCGTTAGGGACTTTTTTGAGGTACGGACTTACGGTCCCACTTCCTGTTTCCAGTGTCTCACTTTTGATTTATCATTTTCTCCAAAAGTTGGAAAATGTATATGTATACCAGACTTGTCTCAATTCTAAAGTTTCATAGTTCTATCTTTAATAATTACGGAGATATGTTAGTCAGAAAATTCCCCACATACATACGCATAGACATACACTGATCAATTGCCAAAAACTACTTTTTTGTACTCAGGAGATTTTAAAACATGTAAATCAGTTGAAAAATCGACGTCGAATCTTTGGACCGAATACAATACTTCCATTACCTACGGTAGTCGTGTAATGGAAGTAAAAAAATGTGTATAATGTGCTTTTGTAAAATAATATATGTCAGTCCAAAAATGTAATGCTCAAAAGTTTTGGTGTACAATACGTATGTATCTAAAGTGTTCAATATTTTAAATTATTCTATGCAAGAATATTATGCTCTTTCTACTTTCACAACAAGAAGCGCTCAGGGTGTACACGAATTTTATGCCAAACTTCAAAACTAATGTGGACAACTTTTTCGTTTATATATTTATTTTAACCGGACAGCTTCAATAAACGTTTTTATTTTATTTAACCAGCGATAACTGTTGCCGAAATATCTAAAACATTTCTAATAAATTTTGCCGGTTGCCAAAAAATGTGAAAGCTGTCACGTAAGAATACACATTTTATAATAGGTTGTATGTGGGACCAATAAAACCTACTCCTAACGATTCTTAAAGCACCTGATTAAAATAATTTTTACTTTGAAGTGCCTGACTGAAAAAATATCTGTTTTACAAATCTGTAAGATTAATTTTAAAAAATTGACGCAATACAAATAAACATCTCAGTTTCTGCACTTCTATATAATTCTTTTTTATTACATCTGAAATCACTTCCTACATCTTTCTTACGAGTAACATGTATTAACTTTAGTAACTTCTTTTTCATTAGTTCTTTTATTTAGCACAAAAACTACCGAAAAGATATAAAAAAAAGTCTATTTCTGAATCACATGAAATACCAACTTAAATAAAGTCTTGTTGAGACATAAAGCTCTATTTAATGAAACTTAATCAAATCCCCTTACGAGATCTTTTGATGATTAGATATCCGCTATAAAGTGTTTTGTCTGTTTTGTTTACTGTAAATGTACTGTAATGAATACAGGAAAAGAAATTTTTGTAGCATAGCTTCGTGTTATATGGTTTATATATATATATATATATATATATATATATATATATATATATATGCATATTTTTTACCCTGTGTATGTGGGAGAGAAAGTAATACAACTTTAATTTTTAATCGTATGTGTCAATTTATTTTTTAATACTTTAAAATATTACAATCTTGTCATATTAACCTTTGCGGCGCAAGGTAACTGGGATCATTTAAATTACACTGCCACCGGAATTAATGAACAAAATTAAATAAAAGAAGTTAATGACCTTTTTTGCGTTGTTATAAAAGTAAAATTTTGCTAAAAAATTTCCGGGAAATTTTTGCAGTTGAGTTTTGCAATTATATACATAATTACGATTGTTGTGTATAACTGCAAACCGTTCCAATTTTTGAGACCAGTAAGGTAAACGCACCAGTAGTGGACTATTTTTATTTTAAACTCGGAAATTAAGCTACCTAAAAATTCTGAAGATTCGAGCAACGTTCAGGAAGGAAGTTATAGTCCTTTACTGTTAAACTCTTTAACAAAAAAGAATTCCGGCCATTAGTTTTAAAATAATGTTAGTTTAACTTAAAAAAATTGCACTTTTTGTGATTTTGCCGTTTTCTTCTTATCACTTTGAATAAGGAAATGAAATTTTAATTGCTCGCTCTCTGCTTATTTTTAAATGATTTCTTCTACTTTTTGCTTTCATATGACTAAAATAAGTATGCAGAATTCATTTATTGTGTTAGTTTTTAAATCTTGTATTAACACATAGTATTTTTATGGGTGGCCACTACTGGTGCCAAAAAATGTCATCATGACAAATAGTAGACAGCCCTGTTCACTACTGGCTCATGTGACTTTTAATGCCAGATCCAGTAGTGGACACAATTCTGTAATCTAGCAATTTTATATTTGAATTTTAAAGCAAAAATGCAAAGGGTCCATTACTGGAACAATAAAGGGTCCACTACTGGGTTTTTAGTGTGTCCCCTACTGGCTCAATTTAAGCTCTTCAGATTTTTGATTTTTTACATATATAAATGCTGCAATCATCAATTTTCATAATACAGTCGTGTTAAGAAAGAGTTAGTAAAGGTCTGAAATATTAATTATTTTTTGAAACTCTAAAACTTAGGAAATTACACAAAAAATAGCCGGAAAATGTCCTTAAAGTGTCCACTACTGGTGCGTTTACCTTATATTTTTATAGAAAATTTTTATACGCTTTGTATTTTTAGTAGCAATTTTCTATGATTAAATAAGGTGAAAAATACTGATATCTAAAAATTGGAACGGCTGTATAAAATTTTTACATAATTTTATAGTTTACTTAATGATTTTTTGTTTATTTATTTATTTATTCTTTCACTTTCGTATTACAGCAGAAATATAATTAATCTCATCATCAATGAATAAACTCATTTTTCAAGAGATTTTAAATGGAGCTTTTCTCTCTGATTTATTGAATTACCTAAGAGAACTAAGACATAAAAAATATTAAAAATAGAGAAAACAATGTGTTTACTTATTAACAATGAAATTAATAAGTTTGAGAAGCGCAGAGAATAGTTTTGTAAAAAAATGTATGTTGTAAAATATTATTTTTCTTTTCTTTTTTTCTTTTTTTTTTTTTTTTTTTTTTTAGAATTTAACTAAAATGTAAGTTTTTTAATATGTTAGTTTTTCTGAAATTTAATTAGAAAATATTAAACATTCTGTCCAAACATAAAGAAAAAGAAGTTACATTTACAATAAAGAAAATAATCAAAACAAAATAATAAATAATCTCTCTCTTTTTTTTTTATCAATAAAAAATCGGCGAAAAAACATTTTGGATGTCATTAGGTGTGAAATATTAAATGTGCAATTAAAAAAAGAGAAAACACTAGTTAAATCTGATATAAAATAAAAATTAAATAAAATGAGATAAAAATAAATGAAAAAATAAGAAAATGTTTTACAAGTAAAATCATAGTTACCAACTTTAGCCCTTTCTGGATATTGGAAAATTTTCGTAGATATTTTCTATGTGTTTCTGTAACAGTTTTCATAGATTAAATAAAATAAAACTTTCTAATAATATTTTCCAACAACCAAGAACTGGCTAAAGTTAGCAACTATAAATAAATATTCCACTAAACGTTAATGCAAATGAAAAAAAATCTTCTTTTCTAAATAAAAATCTAGGTATTGTTCGATTTCCGTTGCGAGTCGTAAACAATTGGGGTGATTCTGCTCCGAAAAATGGGATAATGGAAGCAACGCTACAGCTGGCAGTAAGACCTAATGGTACATCCTGACGTCGTTTCTCAATTTTGATGAAGTCACAACTCAGGTGATGTATGTGTATGTGTAATAGTGCTCATTCGTCTACGGTAGAATATCAGAGTAAAAATTTTTTGCGAACATATAAGTTGCTGGCAATATTATAATTTATTCCGGAGTATTTTTAGCCCCGCCTTAATTTTGTACCACTTACTTTTCAATCCTTTAACGCGCGTTGGTATAAGTGTGAAACCACCTTCCAGCTGCAAAAACTCATCCCAGAAATTTTTTAGCAAAAATTTACGTTTATAACGTAACAGAAAATGCCTCTTTTTTTTTTTTTTTATACTTAAAATTTAAAACTCCTTTTAATTTAATTTTGTTCGTGAATTCCGGTGGCAATATAATTTAAATGATTCGAGTTACCTTGCGCCGCAAAAATTTTGTCTTATTTTATAGAAGTCATATATTACAGGAAAAATTTCTGTAAATAAAATGGTGCGAAATAAAGGCGGGGCTAAAAGTACTCCGGAATAAATTAAAATATTGGCAGCCATGCATATACATATTTGTTGTTGATATTTTTAATTTTTAACCCTTTGCGGCGCAAGACAATTTGAAACATTTAAATTATACTGCCACCGGAATTCATGAACTAAATTAAACTAAAAGAAATTTTAAATTTTAAGGTTTAAAAAGCCGGCCTTTTCTGATATGTTATAAACGTGAATTTTTGCTAAAATATTTCCGGGATGAATTTTTGCAGCTGGATCTTAAATTTTGCGTCCTCGTGGCGAGGACACCGCGCGTTAAGGGGTTAAATTGAGTTTATTACCTCTGTTTTTTAACTTTAGTTTTTGCACGGTTTAGCATTGTTAAATGTTCTGGTATGAATTCTGACAGAAAAAAATAGGGAGAGTTTGGGAGTATCATAGGTACTAATTTTCGCATTTTGGCTATCGGAATATTTTTATAGAAGTTTTTTTTATAAATTTAAGCAGCAGGTTTCACTGCAAAATAAATAAATAAATAAATAAAATAAAAATAAATAAAAAATAAAATAAATAAATAAATAAATAAATAAATAAAAATAAAATGAAATAAAATAAAATAAATAAATAAACAAATAAATAAATAAAAATATCTAATAAATTTTTCCGTTAATAAGAAAGCTTAAAAGTTGGCAAGCGTGGAATATGCATATGATATTTTATATCAATACTAAATTTCGCATAGCTGACAACCTTTCTACCTTTTAAATCAGATTTGTTACTTTTTTTTTTTTTTTTTTTTTTTTTTTTTAATTTTCCCTCCTTTTTTTTAATTTTCCACCTTTTTTCCATACATTTAACACTTTTGCGACCGCATGATTTTGTCTTTTTGACAGTAAGGTTCGCCTGTGGGCGTTATTCTCCCAAGTTGCAATATTTGAGAACAAAATTTTCTGTATTCACATTTATATTACAAATGGATATACATTATAATTATACTCTTTCTAATCAAAGAATTTGTATCCATAATATATTGATTGTACAGTCACCCAAAGAAAAAACGCCACCCCCCCCACCTAATTTTGCCGTAAATTATCGTAGAAACATGCGACTGGTACCAATCAGTTTGTAATAACGTCTAGTTTATAATGTTATAGTTAGATTTTACTTAGGGGGGCGTCTACATATTAAAACTGACATCAACTTCATTTTTTTCAATAGTAACCCCCATTTTTTATAATTTATTTGAATTCTTTGGATCAAATCATCAGGGAAAATGGTATAGTTTATATATTTCGCCTCTATAAGTAAATGTTTGTATATAATTTGATGGAAAACTATTTTAATTTACCTTTATGTTCTTTTTATTGTTTCCTAAGCAATATTTCGATGTTTATTATACAAATTGGCATATTTTTGTAAAGTTATCACAATGTAGGCGAGGGATTGTGAAAGAATTTCAAAAGAAAAGAAGCCCCGCCTCTGATTCGCTGAAACACTAATTAAAAAAAAAGACAAATTTGCATATTCCTATTTGACTCTATATGTGACGCTGGTATGCATAAATCACAATGGTATTTACTACATAAATTATTGAAGACAAAACTTAAATGATTTAATTACAAATATGCAAAATTATTTTGCCTTATATTATAAAGTTTTAGAAAATTTGTGAAAAGGCGTGGCTATTTACATTAAGCCTTGATATGGAAGCTATGTTGCTGTTTTTCGATGCTGCGAAATTTACAAAATATATTTGTGTTAATATACTATACAGATAGAAGAAAAATTATATAATATCAACAAATCTTCTTTAATCAATATGTTTATATACATTACTGTATGGAAATGTTTATATATGAATATTGTATTTATTTTTAATGAGAGATATAAACACAAAATACTACAAAAAATGAAGAAAATGTGTTATAAATTTTTATAAATCAAGCAAAATATATATGCATACTTTCCAACCTAACCCGTAACATTGTTAGTTCCCGCCCCTGTGTGTACACAATTTAATTTTTAGAGTAATTAACTTCAAATACATTTACGATTAACTCATTGAGCGCCACGCGAATTCTTATGGAAATCCCATTCAGGCCACACGTGCTGCTTAGAAGCGTGCTATGTTTATCGAGTTTCAATAAACCCCATTAGGCCTTAACGATATAATCCTATAAAAATCCTATTAAAAAAAAAAAAAAAAAAAAACACGAAGTAAATTTTAAATAAATTGTCAGTAATTACTTAAAACTATGTAAGTTCTGTAGTTTTATATCATATTTTACACTGCCGGCTGACTTAGCCTAA
Source organism: Salticus scenicus (assembly GCA_963930645.1). Lineage (NCBI taxonomy): Eukaryota > Metazoa > Arthropoda > Arachnida > Araneae > Salticidae > Salticus > Salticus scenicus. The sequence goes on along the minus strand of OZ005651.1, from coordinate 262,303,170 downwards.
ATGGAAAGATCAGTGTCAGCCACCGATGGCTGACACGGCTCTAAAAAGACTGATGTGTAAAAAATGTACGGAAAGGGGCGGGACCAGTAATCTTCCGGGATAGGTTGACAAGAATGTATATACATAGAGCAATGCCAGAAAATGTTCTTTATTTTTCATGAACCAGATGAATGGTATTTTTTTTTCTGAATAGTCTATGTATTAAATATAATGCTGCTTTAAATACCCTTTAAATGAAAAGTTTTATTGCATAAAGTAATTTTCTGGCACTCTACAGCTCCCAAATGACACACAATACAAAACCCCGCCTTTTTCCAGTGTTTAAAGGGTATTAACGTTTAATATGCTTTATATTCGTTTTGATCTTTCTTTCTCCTCCTTATCTTCTTCTTTTTTCCTTAAAAAAAAAAAAAGAGTTATGTAACATTTTGATCTTTTCAAGTGAAGATTTAGATTAAGGGTAGACAGCCTTTCTACACCCACCGTCCACTTCGGTATCTGTGTTAAAGTGTAGAATTTTAGAACATCCCATTAAGTAGTAGGATTTATTATTTTACATATTAATTTGTTACACATTATAAAATATAAAAGCAAAAGAATATCGTGGAGATTTATGTAAAAGTTTTTAATAATGTCATGAAAAAAAATAAATAATAATTAATTAAAAAAATAAATAAATAAAAATAAAAAAATCTGTTTTAATATTTTCAAAAAGTCAATTAAAGAAAGTGAAAGTACTGCAGTATCAGAACAAACTCCTATTGTCACTGTGAAACGGCCGTGGGAACCAGGTTGAGTGCCGCCGTTTCAGACAATTATACGGCAGCTTGAGTTAAAATAATTTTGAATTTTCAAACAAATTTAAAACCATTCATCTTCTTTTTTTTTTTTTTTTTTTTTTTTTTTTCTTTTGATAGATATTTTAATATCTATTCAAGCTATTTAATTTTCTTCGTATGAAGTGAACTATCTGATGTTTAATCAATAGAAACCAATAAAAATCTTTTAATTCATGAACTAAATCAGAAAGTTCTGTGAATTAGTCATTTTTTTTATTTTATAATTAACATTTCTGAAATTTTTTTCCGGTGTGAAACTTAATAAATAATCTATACTGGGTGGTAGATCGTGATTTATATTTTCTAAATGTATAGACGGACCCCTAATACATTTTCACGTGTAACTCTATTTAAAATTAATTTAAGGTATAAAAATAGGTATGTTTTTCGAGCCGCCTTTATCTCAGAAATCTGAATATGAAGTCAAAAATAGGGGTTACCATTGAAGAAAATGAAGTTAATGCCAGTTTTAATATGTAGACGACCCCTTAGGCAAAATTTAACTATACCGTTATAAACTAGACGTTATTACAAATCGATCGGTACCAGTCAAATGTTTCTACGATAATTTACGGCGAAATTAGGTGGGGGGGGGTGGCGTTTTTTTTTTAGGTGACTGTACAAATAGGAATATTGGGTATATTTTTAAGAAATAAATAGCATACAAATTGAAACAGAAACGCCAACTGTAGGAGTTACAGATTTTCAAATGACGTGATTCTACGTCAGCTGTCACGAAAGTGTTAATTTTTCACTTTCATTGATGTTTTAAATTGTTATACTATGTCTTATTTGTTTGTTTATTTATTTTACAGCAATCGATAAAGAAAATGTCGCTATCACATGTGTAAGTATACGGCAGTGAACGGGATAAATGAGGAGCAGACATTCAAACCGTGTTACATGTCTACATATCTTACTACATATGTCTAGATATTTCCTTGTATCTAGTAATACATATAAACAAATGATAATTATCTTTAAAGTTTAGTTATTTTTTAATTTATTAATTTTTGTGCTGTCGAAAAAAATTTTCCGGGAGGAGAAAACACGGTTTGAATGTTTGCTTCTCAAATATGAACAAACATTTTTATATATATATATATATATATATATATATATATATATATATATATATAAGGAATTGTTTTAGGGGAACGCTTAAAGGCTGGGCTTTCTTTTCTCTTCTGTTGCCTGAAAATATCAGAACACAGAAACACATTCGCAAACGTTTAAAAATTAAATCTGCATACACAGGGCGGTTATAATTAAACAACCCATATATACAGTGTCAAATATGACATTTTTTTTTTCCGCACAAATGTTAGTACCTGATTTTACTTTAACATATTTTTATATTTCTTCAGAGTTGCCAACCTTTATAATTTATTCCGAAGCACTGTTAATACACGTGTTTTTTTTTTTTTTTTTTTTCACTTCATTATTATCAACAAGAAATTTTGTTGTCGCATATTCAGAGCCTGATTAAGGGGGACGCACACATTATCTCCGCTCTCACCGGAATATTTTTACAATTATTTTTTACTTCATGTCATAGAAATTCCACGCTTTGACGAGGAAATATTTTTTATAAAAAATGAACGGTGTAAAACAATCCAATTTACTCAACGTTATTAGACACCAGAATTCTTTTAAAATAATTTTTAATGAGAATTTTCTGTTTATTATAGGAGGAAAGTATTTGTTAAAAAATAACGGTGTCAGTATAAATAATGTGTGCGTCCCCCTTAATCAGGCTCTGCGCATATTGGAGAACATTATTCTAAATAAATTGTATTATGTAAAAAGGATGGGTAATAACAATGTTCCGGAAAAAAAAATAATAATAAAGGTAGCAACTCTGTTTTCTCCAGTAATTTTCTGCTGTAAGTTGTTTTGATTAAATGATAAGAAAATTAACCAAAACAAAAAGTTCATTAATTTCCTGCGTATAATGAATAGGTGAGGTAAAACAGTTTTACACCAGAAATTTTAATTCCCAGTCTACGTTATATCTGTACGACACGTTTATTCGTGGAGATATAGTCTTTACATTTGAAAGAAATTTCTGGAGTAAAATTGATACTGCTAATTATTCGCTGGAAGTTACGGTAGTTGATAAAAGTCGGGTACCAGCAATGCTTCCGAAAAAAATTGAAAACGTTGGCATATCTGCAGGCCATGTAGCTAAAGCAAGTGAGCGGATTGTAACTGAAATTGGTATATGGAGAACATAATTTAAAAAAAAAGAAAAAAGTGTCTTAATTGTATACGCTATATGAAACTATATATGGAAAAATCAAAACTTTAACTAAATAAATTAGCTACACTGAATGAAAAACTAATAAAAAGCTTTCTGGGTATGTTTTTTACTTCTTTAATTTTGCTGTTTACCAAGCTAAAAAAAAGTCTTCACAAAAACCATAAAAAGGGAAGAAAATCTGCAGACAACTGCAGATAATCTTTAGGTACTGGAACAATAATAATTTGTTTAAGGGGAAAAAATTACTTGCAAATGTTGTGATTACAAACAGCAGTTATTCTGCATATTTTATGATTCTTGTTTCCAAATACATTCAGATTGTTGGCATTTTTTTGGTAGTTTTTCTGCAGATTTCTTTTAGCCGGGTAACGTAAATTAACACTTTCGCGACCGCACGTTTTTGTCTTTTTGACCTGTGGGCGTTATGCTCCGAACGTTCAATATCTCAGAACAAAATTTTCTATATCCAATTTCATATTACAAATGGATATACATTACAATTATACTCTTTCTAATCAAAGTATTTACATCCATAGTATATTGGTTGTACAAATATGAATATTGTGTATATTTTAAAGAAATAAATGACATACAAATTGCAAAAGAAACGCCCACTGGCGGAGTTACAGATTTTCAAATGACGTGAATCTACGTCAGCGGTCGCGAAAGTGTTAATAGTTAAACGCCACTAAATGGAGGATATTTAATTTTTATTTAATTTAATTTTATTGTATTTTATTTTTAATTCCTGTCGGATATATTCCATATATCAAATTTGGTTTTAATCCGCCTGCTAGGTCTAACTGTAGGATGATTTTTATAGGGGATTAGTTGATAAATTTAGTTACTCCGTAGTATAAAAAAGAAATTTTTCGTGTATGCGACTACTTACTTACTCCATTACTTACATTACTTACTCCAGATTTCTGTATTCCGCTAATTCCAAAGAGTTACATTTATATTTTTTATCATAATGTATTCCGCAATTAACATACCTACCAACATCCTAATTATGAATTGGAGGATTTTTAGTACACGCTCCATTTTCCACACCACTTTTTTTTAGAGTAATTATCTCCAAGTGTAGTTACGGTTAAGCTTACTCTAAAAAAAAGACTAGTGTGAAAAAAAGGCGGGTACTAAAATTTTTCCGTTTAATAATGAGATGGTCAGGGGTCGTACTCTCCGCCCTTTTTTCAGGACACGCTCATGAAGGAGAAAATTTAAAATTAATTGCTACCACTATTTTTATAAAATAACCTCTACCCTGTACAATCATTGCCGGTTACTATAAATATACCAGAAGTATTTCTGCATGAAGTTAGTGGTGGCAAGAAAGGCGAAAATATCTTATCTCTGAGAGTGTCCTGAAAAAAGGGCGGAGAGTACGACCCCTGGATGGTTGGCAGGTGTGAGTTAATATCAGTTTACATGTACAAAATTTAGTTTTACTTTACTTAGTCATTTTGAGTTTTTCTTCATATTTCAAATAAACAAAAAACACAGGCAATAAATAATTTTTCATCATTTTCCTAGATTTTGAAAATCTAGTTTTCATTTAATAGTGTTAAATTTTAAGTATTTTATGATAACAATTGTTTAAAAAAAAAAAAAAAAAAACATATTTTTAGGATATTTTAAACATATGATATATTTTTTTACATTTAAACAGAAAGAAAGAAAATTTTTTGCAGATAACCAAAGAAAATAAAATTGGGAACATGAGATTAATGAAACAATGTAATATTCTCAAAGCGCATCCATGCATTTCTGAGTGTTTCTAAATGCAAATAACCACGAAAAATGATATTTCATACAGAACGAGCAAAGTTGATCACATTTCAGTTACTTATTTTGAGAGAGGTGGATAAAATCTTAATCTTACGAAGTTGCTCTATCGATTCTCCTGGCAAAGGGAATTCAAAATGTTGAAGTAACCCAATAAACTAAAGTTCGACATTGAAAATTGTTCACGCATTACATATGATTTTTAACAATCTTCTTAAAAAAAAAAGAAAAAAAAAGTTAATAAAGTTCACATTTTAATGAAATCTCCGCAGTGCAATCAGCTATCAAATATAAATATTGAATAATTTAATAAAAAGAAAATATTTTTGAATATTTAAAAAAAAAAAAAAGTTACAATATAATGATGTTTTATACTGAATGAATTTATTTTTCCGAATTTTTAGTTTGCTTTAAAATTTTTCGAACTATTTCTAATCTCAGGGATGAGAATTTTCCGCTCTTTCTTTTTTTCCACCACCATCTTTATATAATAACTTTTGTTGTATTTAATCAGAATAATAATAATAATAATAATAATAATAAACATATATATATAATCGTTGGAAAAAATCGGTAAATTTTCTATCGTCTGTTATGTATATCAAGTATCACATATCAAAATTATTGGAGACTATTGAATAAAACAAAACTGCAAAGTCTGGCTACAATGTCCCTGTAATCCATAAATAAATAGCAACATTCAGAGTTATTTTTTTTTTTTCGAAATTTTTATTTTAATTTTACTTGACATTATTATCGCAGTTAAACTTCTGACCACATTTTAAAAGAGAAAAATTGTAATGCTCTTTTCACTGCATGCATTTTTCAATATACTAAAATAACGCTCATTTCAATTTAATATTCAAAATTTAATTATGCCTTTTATTATAAAACACATGACTATATTGTAAGACCATAGTCTCCTAAACTAGATGCCTAACGCGTGGCTCGGAAACTTGGAAACAGTTGAAGTGGCAGACAACGCCACCTGATACAGATTGCGAGAATTTTTTATTCAACTGTCACCAATAATTTTAAGAAATGATATATTATATATATAATTGAAGTTTCTTCGATTATACTCGCCTTTTATGTATATTATATCCCCCTTTTAAAATTTTTGGTGACTGTTGAAAAAAAAAAAAAAAAAAAAAAAAAAAAACGAAGATGATTAAAAAGATATTATCTTACATATAATTTATTTTAAAATGACAATTTTTTTTATTATTATTAACTTAAATTTTATGTTTCCGTATTACGTTTTCAAAGATTTTTTTTTTTTTAATTACATATATATATATATATATATATATATATAAATAATTGTAATTATATATTAACTAATTTTTTTAGGTTTCTGCATTATTTTTTAAATAATAATGGCTTGAAAAGTACTTATAATTAATTTTCATATTCCTGTTTGACCCCTTAAATGTCGTCACCCATTTGACCATTACCACACTGGTTACTAAAGAGAGAATTAAAATATTTTACATACGGACACGTCAAATACCTTTATTAAAAAGAAATATTTTAGAGGAACGCAATGCTACCAATATTTCAAAAATTAAAATTATTAATTTCACTTAAAAAAAAAAAAAAAAAAAAAAAAATCAACCATTTTATTTCCTATGATTAAAAAATAAAAATAGTTTTGCAATTTTATCTTGTAATGTCTTTCGGTAAAAACTGGAGATTTGGCAGATATGGGATCGCCAAAAGATGACCTTACTATTGAAAATGGAAAACAATCCGCCGCATATGTGTTACCAAATAAATATTACTCTAATTTATCAATGAGGATTATACGAACAATAAAAGCAGGACCCGATTAAGACTGTTGCACACTTACATCATTAATTTTGATTTACTTACAATGGGACTTTTGTGCCTTCTTTATAAAAAGATCCTTTTAAAAACTATTGATGTGTGAGAATAAATTTACTTATAATCAATATATATATATATATATACAATAAACGTATTTTTATTTTAATGAGAAATTTTTGTGTATCGAAAGATGAAGCTAATTTTTAAAAAGTAGCAGTGGCAGTGTACCGGTATTAAACAGGCTTGGGATGCAAGTCAAGAACATAAATGTCTTATCCCTTTGAGGGACATGATAAATGTTTTCATTTAATGTGGAAAACCATCAAAATTTAAAAAAGTTAAAAGTAAAGAAACAGATGACTTTTCTCGTTAATTTATGAAAGTAAAAATTTATTAAATAATTCCGGGGTGAATGTTTGCACTTCGGCAATAATAATCCCGTCCTCGAGTCGAGGACGCTACATTTAGAGTGTTAAAATGAAGTTTGAAACAAGTAATATTTTTGTTGTCTGTGAGAATCCTTGAAATTAGTATAGTGATGAACGTATAAAATAACACTATTAGCAGAAGTAATAATATTATTTACAAGAACAATTTTTTGCTAAAGTTATCTGGTGTGTAACCCACAGGACTTTCTCTTAACCTGAAATTTAATACTATAAATACAGAATGAATATTAAGGGGTAAGATAACGAGTACTGTTATGTAAACCCATATTAAAACAATTCAAATTAAGTTTCGGAACAACTTTATTTGGCAAATACTTCTTTGTGAGGGGTGCTACCGCCAACCTTAACCCCGTTTTTTTATTGCCCATACATTTATCTAGAATTCAAATCTGTTGTTAAATTCAAAAGTTCATTTACAATTATTCAGAGAACGTTCACTCGAAACACCAACATTCCTTGAAACTTATAAATCTTGATCAAACATTTCTAGCAACAAAAATGTTAACTTCAAAATACAACATTTGGATCGTCTAAAATTATTCGTTTATAATTTATTCTAAAAGACACAGAGAACGATCAAGTATTAAAAACTTTATTTTGGTATTCAAGAACCCTTTAAACGTGTAAATATACAAAAAAAACCAAGCGATGATGCAAATAAATATAATACTATAATAATAACACACGGCAAAACCTGAAATACACTTCCATTAATTTTCAAGTGTTGTCGCACTATAATCTAGTTCTTTTATCTAGCCCTGTAAACGAAAAGTGAAAGATTTCCATATCATATTCTGCATGTTTTTACGGATATAAAAGATACATATATTCATTTCATTTTGTTTAGTGCTGTCTATGGATGTTTAAACTGTACTTACTTGCAATTTTCCTCATAGACGTAATGCATTTGAATTCTCTTGAATGTCCCTGTATACGAACCATTTGCTTGATCTCAACGAAAAGTTTAGGGTAGCATCCCTATATAACACACATTTAAAATACCAAGTTTGGAATTTCTCCTATTATTTTTTCTTGAGATATGCTCAGAGCCTGATTAAGGAGGAAGCACACATTATTTATACTTACACCGTTATTTTTTAAAAAATACTTTCCTCCTATAATAAACAGAAAATTCTCATTAAAAATTATTTTAAAAGAATTCTGGTGTCTAATAACGGTGAGTAAATTGGATTGTTTTACACCGTTCATTTTTTATAAAAAATATTTCCTCGTCAAAGCGTGGCATTTCTGTGACATGAAGTAAAAAATAATTGTAAAAATATTCCGGTGAGAGCGGAGATAATGTGTGCTTCCCCCTTAATCAGGCTCTGGATATGCTGATAACAGACACACACACACACAGACCCAGAGTTCCCAATTTTTGTAATTTATTCACGAGCATTTTTAACCCCGCCTCTTTTTTATACCGGAAATTTAGAAAAATGATTTTCTTCTTATTTAATCGTTGTCGCATATTAAAGAGAAATAATCTACAAAATTTCTGGTGCGTAAAGAAGGTGGGGCTAAAATTCCTCGTGAATAAATTATAAAAGTTTGGAACACTGTACAGACCAACCGCTGAAAACATGATTTTTGGATTCAGGGGACCTGAAAACGAGTAAATATAACAAAAACTCAATTTCGAAAATTTTACCCAAAAACAATACTTTCTCTACCATATATATGCAAACTTGCCAACATACTAATTAATATTCCGCAGTATTCTTAGCCCCGCCTTATTTTTCACACCGGTATCTTTTTTCAGTACATTTCTTCTTATTTAATCGCAATTGCAATTAGAGAATATTACTCTAAAAATTTATTTTTGTGAAAAAAGGGGCGGGGCTAACAACACTACGGAATATTATTTAGGATGTTGGCAAGTATGGATATGTGTAAGAGAAAGTAAAAATGTATTTTTAACAAAGTGATTAACTGGTGATAAATCACGATATATCTATATAACTTCAATTTTCTGTTAATACATTCTAATATATATATATATATATATATTTATATTTATTTATATATATACAGGGAATATTTTTGAACTAATCATCTTTTTAATGAAATTTTATTTTTCCGACTGACTGAAAATAATGCCTGGACCGGGAGTCGAACTCCAGATCTTTGACTTACAAGGTCAAGGCTCTACCAATTGAGCTATCCAGGCCGACAACCGGTCAGCATTACTCACTCAGACAAACTTTTGGCAGAAAAACTTTATTTTCACTCAGTCGGAAAAATAAAATTTCATTAAATATGATTTTCTTCCAATCAGTTGATTGTGATTTTAATAAAAAATAAGCATCTTTTATTCATTATATACATTTATTAAATAAATTTTTAAAAATTTTGATAAAGTTTTAATTTAACTAAAATTCTATTCATAACTAAACAACATTTTCTTTTGCTATAAGATAATTTTGTGGTACATGTAGTGACAGTCAAACAGGAAAGTGCGATTTCCGTTTTTTTTTTTTTTTTTTTTTTTTTTTTTTCTATTATTACTGTTATGTAAAAATATTTATTTTATTTTTCCAACAGTTTCATTTCTTTTTTTTTTTTTTTTTTTTATTATTTTTTTTTATTATTATTAAGTCACATAGTGATTATAAACGATCTCTCTCTCTCTCTCTCTGTATATGTATATATATCTATAGATAGATAGATAGATAATTTAATAATAAATTAATATAGTAATTTTAATGAAAAAACAAGTTTTTATGTATGTGTGTGCTTTATTACAAAAGGAATCATACCAATATTTTTGTGCATATCGGAAGTTAAGAGACAAGGATATCCTGTTACTTATGATCTAACAGTTACCTGGAAAATGAATAAGAATATATTCCAATGAACTTGTTTAATCAGGTCGCTCTAAAGAACTTCTATTCTATACATATTAACTTCAAATTGGAAATTATTCATGCGTGTAGTTTTCCGGGAATCCTAATGGCATTTTAAGTTGTGCATTCAACAACATGATCAAGAGAAAACCAATTTTTTTGTTATTTAAATAAAGATAAACGCAATTTTAAGCCTAGAATACATGATAAATTGGCAGATAATTTGTAGTTTACTCCTATTATTATTATTATTTTGTAGCTATGTAATACATTTTAGTGAAACAAGTTACTCATTACGTTTCATTATAATATATTGGTATAAAATAAATTGTTCATTAAAAACTTTATTATCGGGGAAATTTATCTCTGTAAAATAAAAGTATTAACATACATCTTTAAAGTAACACAAGTGTTTCTTTAAAATATTTTATATGTAATTATATAACACATAATAGCAGAGGTTCCAAGTTACTACTGATAAAAAATCAATTTCATACCGCTATAAAAAAAATAATGAAATTTGTTAGACTTAATCGCAGATAATTATTATAAAAGAATAAGGTAAAGGTAGGAGAGATCGCGCTCAGGAGAGATTGCGCCCATAGAAATAAATGCCAACTTTTTAATTTATTCCGGAGTATTTTTAGCCCCGCCTCTATTTTGCAGCACTTTATTTATAGGACTTTTTCCTCCAATGTATAACTTCAATAAAAAAAGAAAAATTTACTTAAAAAAAATAAGTGGCATGAAATAAAGGCGGGGCTAAAAATACTCCGGAATAAATTAAAATGTTGGCAAATATGACATAGGGGATCGGTGAGAAAGAGTAGAATGGACGAGTTGCAACTTCAGTTGATTGTATAATATCAATAGTGAAGTATCATCTTGAATGTGCGTGTTGATTGCTTTAAAAGTCAAAGATAATACATGGTTATTTTGTCTTGTTTTCAAAAATAAATGACTGAATTTTCATTATCCTTCCTGCGAATTTCTGTAGAGTGAAAGTAATACAAAATAGTTTTAAATTAAACGATTTCTCATAACCTACTAAGTTAAACTAATTTTACAAGCACTACGACATTCTCTGAAGGCGAATAATTATTTAATAAAACACTACGTAATCTCCCTTACCAAAATTGAAGAGTTTGCGCTTTTGCTATTTTAGAGCGATTGCATATTTAACACTTTGCGCTCTGCATATTTTCCGTAAGACACGCCTTTTGTCGTTCCTTTAAAACGTCACACATATAGTTTCCAACTTATTACATTTTGGCTACCGAAAAATTGTAATAATTTGTTTTATTTTACTTTATCATTAAATAAAATAAATCTTTCTGTTAAAATTTTCCGGTAGCCGAAAGGTAGCCTATAGTCACACGTTTTAGAAAAATAACATTTCATTTGCAGAGGAACACCTTAAGGTGTGGCTCGATTTTTTAATGTCCCCTCAGAAGGGACATACGAGCGATAAGGGTTAATAGCAGTTATCCTTATTTTATCGAAGTCATATATTGGAAAAAAAAATTCTATAAATAAAGAAGTGCCAAATAAATATGGGGCTAAAAATGCTCCGGAATAAATTAAAATGTTGGCGCCTATGATAATATGTATGTATCATAGTATATCATATATGTATATATGTATATATGTATATATCATATATATGTATACATCATAGACATATTATTTATATATATATATATATATATATATATATATCACAATTTCCTTTTTATTTAATCTTTGTTGAATATTGAAGAAAATTACTCTTAAAAAAGTGTACTGTGAAAAAATTGCGAGCACTAATAAAGCTCCCGAATAAATTACAATATCTGGGAACTCTAATATTTATAGACATCCCGCATATTAAATATGTGATTGTACATTTACCCGAACATTAAATCACTGCAAAACAAAAGTATTTTATTTCATCATATACGTATTTACTCAATGACTTTTAAATAAAGAAAATGCATGGAATAAATAAAAAATATATTTACTAAGCAAACACGTTATTTTTATTACCAATTATCTTTTTTTTTTTTTTTTTTTTTTTTTTTTTACAAAATATATTTATCAGCCCTTAAGTAAAGATTTTCTTTCTTTTATACAGAAACTACTTAAAATACATCAAAAGGCCTATTTATATGAATCACAAAATATGCAAATTATAAATTGAAAAAAGGTATATATTGGCAAAATATACATTCAATGATATTAATCATATCCATTTACGAAACATTTTAATGGTGAAATGCGCATAGTAAATGTTATTTTCTTGTATTTGATTAATGGGAATTGATATGAATAGTAAAAAAAATAAAAAAAAAAAAAAAAAAGAAAGAAAGAAAGAAAGAAAAAGAAAAAAGTACTAAGCTACCGTGTTTTCCTGCTTATATCCCGAAGGTTAGATAAATGTGTTTCCCAATGGAAAATTTAAGTTATAAACAAGAGCACACTTATACGACAAAACACTGCCTTTAAAATAATTTTATTTGCTAATTAAAATTTAAGCAAAACTGCATTATTATCCTGTCGGAAAATATGTTACTAAGAAAATGTTTAAAATATCTGAAGTACTTAGAGTTTCCCACTTTTATAATTTATTCCGGGGATACATTTTAGCCCAGCCTTTATTTATAACCACTTTATTTATAGAATAATTGTCTCCTATATATAACTGCGGTATAATAATAAAAAATTATACACATAAAGTAATAGTATGAACAGGGAACTCCTTAAAAGGATTTTTTCTTAAATATAGTGCTTATAGCATAGGTGCCAAGTCTCCCGTTTTTCAAGGGAGACTTCAAACCGGAAAATTTTTATAGCTGTTTTCGTTAATATTAATCGTCAAAAATATATATAACATATTCCATTTAAAAATACTGGTGTCAATTCTGATTTAAAAGTTTTAAAGGTTGGCAGCTCTGCTTATAGATAAAAGTTCTTAATTATTAAACCCTATGAAAGAGCTTTTAAAAAGGAATATCTCTTAACACTTTAGCGACCGCTGACGTAGATTCACGACATTTGAAAACCTTTAACTCCGTCAGTGGGCGTTCATTTCGCAATTTATATGTCATTTATTTCTTAAGTATACAACAAATATTCATATTTTTACAATGAAATATACTATGGATACAAATATTTTGAGTAGAAAGAACATAATTATAATGTATACCCATTTGTAATACAAATGTGAATACAAAAAATTTTGTTCTGAAATATTGTAACTTGGAAGATTGATACCCACAGACGGACCTTACTGTCAAAAAGACAAAAGCATGCTGTCGCAAAAGTGTTAATACAACGTAAAAAAAAAAAAAAAAACTTATCTTAATGATGTATGTTTTATACATCATAAAATAAATGTATGTTTATAAATATTAAAATTTTGCGAATTTATTTACATAAAATATTTTTTTTTTTTTGCGCTACTATTATTTTCTAGCAATAATTACTATCCTATTTAATTCTATTGAAATTTTCCAGTAGCCAAAATCCGTAAAATTGGCTGCTATGATAAATTATTATCGTGATTTATGTGTAGCAAACTATTTTCAATATAAGTTTACTTTATGTAAAAAGCAAATTAAATTAGTATTTTGATCTAGCTTGGTAAAATACTGTTTCCAATAATGTAAACTGTTAAAAATTTTGTCCCAGGTTGAACCAAAACATGGTACTTCAGCCGATGCAACCATGAGATGGTGAAACCTTTTACCACGATTTGGTACTTGTTTCTTCCAAAGCCTGACCATGAATTTTTTTTTTCAACAAGAAGTACAAAAGCATGGTAGACGGTTTCATCATCGCTTAGTTGCACACTGTTAAAAAAAATGCAATTTTGCTGCCAGAAATTCTCTGTAATTTGAGAAAAAAGTCGCAAATTACGGAAATTACGTTGACAAAACGTATTTTTCTGTAATTACAGAGATTTTCTGGCAGCAAAGTTGAATTTTTTTAACAGTGCAGCTACTGTTGTACCAAGATTTGATTCAATTTAGCATATTCCAATTTCTGTAATACCGAATTTTGGATCAACCTTGAACTGAAATTTTTAACGTTGTATAATTATGACACAGTTTCACTAGCATAAATATTTCAGATTAAAAAAAAAAAAAAAGTGCATAAAATTAAATTGTTTAGTGATAAATTATTTAAAAAAAAGCACTTCAGCTGATTTTTGTCTACGTTGAAGATAAATTTAATTTAATATTATATTTTCTCATATATAAAAACTTCAAAAAATTTTAAACATAAATAACAGGACTATCTTATTTTCCGGGGAATATAAACATCGATTTCTGTAAAATATTGTAGAATAGTTAGAAAATGTTTGCTAGGGTAGATGGTTATCGATAGTATAATTTTCAACGTGTTTTTGTTTAAATTTAACGGTGTTCATTAAGAGTTCTAAATCCGTATCTGATTAAAAAAAAAGTATTTCTATTTCAAAATTTAATCTTTTATATATTAGGAAAAAATATTGAAGTATAATAGAATTATGTAACAAAAAAGATATTGATTAAAAATATTATACGGCAAGAATTGTATTATAACGATGAAATTATTTTAGTAACAGGTATAAAGGAAAATTGTTTTCACAAAAACATTTACAGGATGAACCAAAAGTTACTGGCACAAATCTTCAATATAAAATTAAGTAATTGACGTACGAGAGTGCGTTTTAATGCTTTTCAAGATGAAATGCTTCTTAAAAAGAAAAATTTTGTTTAGGCAAAAAGAAAAAAATGTTCTAAACTGCACTCATAGATGGTGTTGTGCCTTAAAAACAGCAGACGACTGCTGCGAGCACTGGTAATTGCTAAATATTACTAGAAAATTCTGATAATATCACTATTAAAAAATTAGTGGTGAAAAATAAAATAAAAAATCAGGAATGCATACACCCCTGTAAAAGTATTTTTTTCTTATTTTATCGCAGTTATATACTGGACCATAGCCTCCTTAAGTAGATGCCTGTCGCGTGGCTCTTAAGCTTGGTAACAGTTCAACGGGTAGACAGCGCCACCTGGGACAGATTGCGTGACTTTTTTATTCAACTGTCACCAAAAATTTTTAAAAGTGGGATTTGAAATACAAAGAAGGCAAATAGAATCGAAGAAACGTCGATTATATATACCACATATCACTTCTTAAAATTATTGGAGACAGTTAAATAAAAAAGTCGCGCAATCTGTACCAGGTGGCGCTGCCTACCGTTCGACCTTTTGCCAAGTTTAAGAGCCACGCAACAGGCATCTAGTTAAGGAGGCTATGATTGGACAAATTTTTTCTATAAATAATGTGATGCGAAATAAAGGCGGGGCTAAAAGTACTCCGGAATAAATTAAAATATTGGCAGCTATGCAATAGACCCACAGGAGTCGTAGTCTCCGCCTTTTTTTCAGAACACTTTCAGAGAAGAGAAATTTACGCCTATTTTGCTACCACTTTTATTCGTAAAGAAATCTTTATTGTACTCTTAAAGTAAAACGTCGTGATTAAACAGGATATAAATTATTGTATAAGAAAAAAGTGGCAGCAAAACGTATAAATTTCCGATTTCTTAAACTGTCCTAAAAAAAAGACGGAGATTACAACCCCTGGACCCACCTGTGAAATCAGGAGAGGAGCGAAGTGTCCATAACAAAAGTAAAAGAAGTACTATATAAACATCGGAACAAGTGGTGCCATCTGGTGGAAAAACTGCAACGAATATCTTTATTTTCTAAAAACAAACTTTTCCTTCTACAAACCACAATTTTGCACGCCATGTACTTGATTTTGTATTCAAATTTAAAATGCGTAAGAGACTTCTGACTCACACTCATTCAGTTACAAAATTACAGCATTTTATTAGTAATATAGTATTTTCTCCAATTTTTGACTACAAGTATTTTTTACTAGAAATATTCTTTATAGTAAATTTCTCGAACAGTTTTTGCTAATAAATATGTTTAAATCAATACTTAAACAAAATGGGAATTAAAAAAAAAAATGCAGCGTCATTTTTTAAATCCTTAAAATTCGTAATTTAAAAATATTCAGAAAAATATTGTTTTATCCAGAACTTTCCGAGATTTCTGACTAAAACTATATATTGATTAATTAGGTTTATTAAATTCTGTACCTTTTTTGCATTCTAAATTATTAATTTTATTACTACTACTAGTAGTAGTCAGGAGTCGTGTTAGGCGCAGAATTAGTTGTCAAGTAAAGGGAACTAGGAGAAAGATGTTTACTATTTTAACAGCTTGCCGCCCAGACGGTGTAGTGGTTAACGTTCCTGACTCCTACACGGTTGGGCCTGTGTTCGAATCCCGGAGAAGACATGGATGTGTTGTCCATGTTAGGGGTAACGATGACCGCACATTCGGTGCACCTTCATAAATGGTCAACAATTTCGACAACGCCCTGGCCAGTGTTGCAGGGCTTTGAGACTTTTTTATTCAATAGTCACCAATAATTTTGATAAATGATATTTGATATACATAACAGACGATTCTCAAATTTGATTCGTCTGTTACGTTCAAATATTTCTTCTCAAAATTATTGGTGACTGTTGAATTAAAAAATCTCAAACTCTGGCAACATTGCCCCCGGCCTATGCTAAGTTGCAAAACAGTGCTGCGCCATTGAAAAAAAAAATAACAGCTTGAAGGTGGTTATTATTATTTATTTATTTATTTATTTTTTAAATAGAGTATAACGTTTTCTTTAATCTAAAAGTTATTTCATATAAAACTTCTAATACATTAAAAATTTATGTTATTTTACAAAGTAATGTTTATTCTTTTTAATAGCTGCGTTTGCGGCCATATGTTAAACCATTGTTAATTTTTTTTTCAACTTTATGGAGAGTTTCTAAAAAGTTGTTATTAATATTATTACTTTTACACTGCTTTTGCAGCAAATTAAAAGCGTGAGTACCTGAAATACAATGTATTGACACAATTTTGCTATGTTACCTTTCTGATGTTAAATTCCAGAGGAAGGTGCGTGAAATTAGCTACAGGTGCTTCTGATTTCCAAAATTTTTGGATTCAAGTATTGACAAGATTTCTGTGAAATCTATGCTACACTATATTTCTATTCATACTTGCAGATAGTGTGACATGACAAGAATCTGAGTTTACATTGCATTTGCAGATATGACATGACACGATTACTTGTAGACATAACAACATTTTAATTTATTCCATAGCCCTGTTAGAACACGTATTTTTTACACGCCGCTATAACTGTAGGGAAATTTTGTCCAATATGAATTTTTTTGACTGAATTTTTTTCAATATTACCTCTTTTTTAATATTGTTAGTGAGTCGTAATTTCAGTTTGAGCGAACATTATATTAAAAATAATCTGAGATGAGACACCAGATTTCAAAGTTCTTCGATTCTTTAAAATTATTTACCACTAAAATGATAAATAAATTTATCAATGTATTCAGACCAAGTTGTGTATATTTTTAAAACACATTTAACAACTTATATTTTTAAAATAGCTTGTGTAAATTGAATAAGGTAAATTTATTGAAACCAACAAAAATCTAATTTAATCAATTTACAAAAGATTTTGAAATATTTCTGTAGAATTTTTCCTTTTACCTGGCAAAACAGACCATATGTCCTATGAATTTCATTTTAAAATTCTTCAGAAGAATTAAATATGTCCCTTTGGTGCAGTAAAATGCTAAACGTAATTCAGAAAAGCGTGAAATTTCACTTTGATTAAATATAAAATTACTTTATCAAACTTTAAATGATAAAATAATCTAATTATTCGTTTAACGTAATCTTCATTGCTTGTAGTTCATTCTCTCTGCAAAATACTTTTAAGTGCCCTTTAAACGTTTGAAATAGATGCACTCCGTCTGTTCTATAGAGTCTCTTGAGTTTTATAGGCAATTTACATTGAGATATAATCCTTTAAACTACTCTTCTTTATTAAACTTTATAATCTACGGAAATTATCCCGTTTTATTTAGGAAATTCAGGAAATATATTTCATGTCCTAAAAGTACATTAGATTTGAAATAAATGCTGAGTTTCTGTAGTAAATATAGTTTTTATGATTGAAATATTTTATATAGCAATTTAATATTCATTCCTTAAATATTTGATTAAGAATAGTAAAGTTTACAATCTTAAATATATATTTCTTAGTTGCTGAGTTTTAAAAGGTATGTTTAAAACTAAACATCTATTTTATATGGAAATATTAGTATTCTGCCATTATATATGTAATATTAATAGCAGAAATCTGAAAACTTAATTCTTGGTCAAACATTATAGACCAAAAACAAAAATCGTTATAATCCTATATAAACTTGAAAACATTAAATTTAATAACATATCTTCTGCATTATTTAAATATTCCTTTCTAAAGTCAACATTTATTACATTTTCAATTTCAAACACAAATTATAAATAATAACTTAAATTTAATTGTACCAAGTTATGAGTGTTACTTCATTCCAAATGTTACTTAAATAAAGAAATTTAAAAAAGCCCATGTTAAACATAAAATAACTATTAAAATAATATGCTCGTATAATTTTGAAAGAAAAAGTTGATTTTCCTGTTTTGGCTAAAATGAAAATATATTATATATAATATATATAAATATTCTCTTTGGTTTCTGTTTTCTAAGATTTATTAAAACTTTTGCATTCGCTAAGTTTCTCATTCTGTATAGTAAATCCCATCTTACTGCGTTCCTCTTAAACATTACATGCAAGAGTTGTACTCCCTTTCCCTTTTTCAAGACACTTTTACGATGAAAAATTTCTGCCTTCCTTGTTACCACTATATTAATACAGAAACCTTTATCGTAATATTTGTATAGTATTGGGATGGAGATTATTGTATAAAAATAGTGGAAGCAAATGTGGCAGAAATTTATCATTACTGAAGGTGTCCTACAAAGTGTGGGGAGAGTATGATCCCTGTGCATTTATTAACAAAAGGATTCTGCGTATTCGCTATTGAATAATTTAAATTTTGTTTTCAGTAATTGTGTCGTTAAATGCCACTGTCGTATTCAGAGTTGCCAAACATTTCTGAAAATTCCATACCACTATTCAACTAAAGTCATCTTCGGATTAATCACAGAATTTTCCCTAAAGTCTAAAACGAATATTTCTATAAAAATTTACTCGTATTAAAAAACACTGCAAGTTGCCAAGTCTGCATATGTATACGCATACTTGGTAACATTTATAATTTATTCCGGAGTACTTTAAGACCCGCCCTTTTTTCACACCAGTATATTTTATAACCATTATTACATCGTAATTATACATTGGAGAAAATTTCTCTGAAATGAAAGTAATGTGATAAAAGTGTGGAGCTAGCAGGACTCCGGAATAAATTATAAATATTACCAGATATGATATATAATTCATCATCACTTAAGAAGTTTAAAAAAACGTATATTTTTAATTACATATTGCAGAGACTCCAACATACTAACTAATATTCCGTAGTATTGTTAGCCCCGCCTTTTTATTCACACCAGTAACATTTTAGAGTATTTTTCTTCTTATTTAATCGTAATTGAATTTGGAGACTATTACTCTAAAAATTTACTGGTGTGTAAAAAAGGGCGTGACTAACAGCACTACGGAATATTAATTAGGATGTTGGAGTCTCTGGTATTGTTTTACTGTAAGATCTAAAAGCGGGGCCTTTTTATAATGCATTCATTTATTCAATGTTAATTCTCATTTCCTGACACGAATGTGCTAAGGACATGTTCTGCACAAAAGGAAATTTCGATACCAGAATTTTTGCTTAGTAATTATTTTAAATAGATAAAACCGGATAAAAGCTATTAGTCAAATCTAAAATTACTATTATTCTAAAATTACTGTTAAGTGTAAGCACAGACGCCAAAATTTTAATTTATTCCGGAGTATTTTTAGCTCCGCCTTTATTTCGCACCACTTTATTTATAGAAAATTTTTATCCACTATATAACTTCGGTAAAATAAGAAAATATTACTCTTAAAAAATAAGTGGTATGAAATAAAGGCGGGGCTAAAAATACTCCAGAATAAATTAAAATGTTGGCCTCTATAATAGGAAAAGTTCTGTCGTTTTCGAACATGTGCACTTGTATGCGTTGTCGATTATCGACTGATACCGGATATCGACTGAAACCTGTTTAAACAGTTAGGATAGAGTACGATTGATGATTTACACAGCTTTTATTTTATTTATTTATTCATTTTATTTATTTATTTATTTATTTTTTATATTTTAGTCGGTTTTTTCAAACTTGTAGAACTGTCACCATGGATGAAGAAAAAGTGCACTTAAGACATTGTTTGTTGTACGAGTTCTGAAAAGGGTATAACGCGATAGAGGCAACAAAAAACTCGTGTGACTTGTTTGGAGAGGACACAGTAACAGCTCGAACATGCCAAAGATGGTTTACGAAATTTCGTTTGGGTGATTTTTCTTTGAAAGATGAATCCAGATCAGGAAAGCCATCAGGTGTAAATGACAAAGCGCTACAGCATTATCAGGAAAAATCCCACGTTAACTTTCACATAAGTGTGCTTCAAGCTCGGAATTCATCAGACTGCTGTTTTGGATCACATTAAAAGGCTTGGTTCCGTGTCCAAACTCTCTGTTTCGGTGCCACACAACGACAAAACTTTTCTTAACACCTAATATATAAAAATTGTGCTATTTAATATTTCCTTTGGAAGAACCATGGTTGAACCTTTACGCTGCAAATTAATTATGCTCATTTAAAAACAACAGTCACCAGAATTTAAGAACGATATGAGAAGATAATAAGTTTTTGTCTTCTAAATTATGAAATTAAAATACTGCAAAAAGTTTCTGGGATGCGTTTTTGCCCTTGGGAATTATTATTAAGTGCAGCTGCAACCGGTGTTGCCAGATCTGACGGATTTTGTATCCAAAAATCACCAGTAATATTTAATTGTAACGTTTGCCTAATCACTTCGGGCCCACCAGCGGCCGAGCGGTTCTGCGCTCAAAGCTGGTAGATGGGAGGTGCCGGGTTCGATCCCAGGTCGCGCTCATCGACCTAGCCGTTCGGAGTTTTCCGTGGTTTCCTCCGAAACTCGCGTAAATACGGGCTAGGACCCCTTAGAAAGACCCCCACGGAGGGCATTCCCCCTATAGGCCTAGGACACATAAGGAGTCAATCGGCCTTAATCCTCCAACCAACCAACCAACCAGCCTAATCACTTCGAAGATTGATAGTCTAGTATGTATATTAACATACCCTCCAACATCCTAATTAATATTCCGTAGTATTGTTAATCCCGCCTTTTATCTCCCACCAATAAATTTTTAGAGTAATATTCTGCAAATGCAATTGCAATAAAATAAGAAGAAAAATACTTTAAAAATATACTGGTGTGAAAAAGAAGGCGGGGCTAACAATACTACGGAATATTATTTAGTATGTTGGGGGGTATGTATCAAAGATAACTTCTAAAAAAATATTGGTGATTATTGAATACAATTGAATAAATAAATAACAACACTGGCTGCAACACCGCCTCTGAAAGGGTTAATCATATGATTAAAATGTTAAATATTGGAATTAAATGTTAATTAAAAATAAAATTAAAACGGAAATTGGTTAGCTGCTGTTATGCATTGGGTGTATTTTTATTCAATAAACGTAAATATGTAAAAGAAAATTAGAAGCATTGACGTTATTATATGTGTTCATTTAAAAATCGACTGCAGATATAGACATGTGAACATTTTAATTTATACGAACAATGCTTCAGAATAAATTAAAACATTGTCATGTCTTCTAATAAAGAAATACTTTGCGTTATGTGTAGCTCAAGTTTCTAGATGCAGTTTATTGTAAGACGAAGTTAACCATGCTGTCACGAAAGGAGTGTACTATGTGACCTTGCTGTGAAAAAAAAGAATCATAAATTATCTCTCTTTAAAACTGTTTTAGAGGAGAAAATTTGACACAACAATGACACCACTATATTTAAATAATAATATTTTAAATAATTTTTTTGCAATTCAAGATTTTTCAATAAAGTAAAAGTTATTATTGATAAATAGTGGTGTAAAATGTGCAGTAGACTTCCACCCCTAATGTTTTAAAACTTAAGTTTTTTTTTTCTTATAAATATTTTCGCATTCAAATACAAATCTTCATTATGGTTCAATTTAGTAAAGGCCATATTTTTTATCTAACGTTCTAAATATCATACATGTATAAATAACAATATTTATAGAAATACTAAATATTTGTATTTAAAATACCCCATTTCTGTGTATTACATTGAACTAAAAGATTTGGACTGATGAATTAAACAGATAAAATCAAATAAAATCTCGTGTCTTTGGACCATATTTTAAAGTATTACCTGGACTACGCTTCGGGAAAATTTAATACACATTACATACTTCAAACTTCCAAAACTTTCCTCACATCAGTTCCTTTCAACAACTTATTTGAGATATAATTACGAAACATTATTTTATTTTCAATTAGTGT
This sequence comes from Salticus scenicus, assembly GCA_963930645.1. Classification (NCBI taxonomy): domain Eukaryota; kingdom Metazoa; phylum Arthropoda; class Arachnida; order Araneae; family Salticidae; genus Salticus; species Salticus scenicus. The sequence goes on along the minus strand of OZ005651.1, from coordinate 262,280,627 downwards.
CAACGAAAAATTTAATATTAATGTAAATTTAGAATTTCTTTAAATATTAAATTACATCCTTTTGGACAATATTTTACGTTGTTTATCTTATTATGAGTTATCCTTTCTGAAATATACATTTTATTTTTCAGCCTTAAGAAACTCAATATTTTACATTAATTAGATCAAGAAAATGTTCTTAATATAGTTTATAATATTTCACACATTATACTTAGTTACAATAAAACTTTCAGTGCAGTAAAGAGTCACGGGAAACAAACAAATATAAAAAAATAGTGAAATTACTATAACAAATAATCTGGTGTGTCACTCACACGACTTTCTCTTACCCTGAAATTTAACACTATAAATACAGGTTGCAGATTAAAAGGTAAGATAACGAGTACTGTTATGTAAACCTGTGTTAAACAATTCATATTAGGCTTCTGAAGAGTTTATATGGTAATTAGTTCTGTGTGAGGGGGGCTACTGCCCCCCTCAACCCCCCGTTTCATTAATGCACCTACATTTACATAGAATTTAATTCGGTTTTTAAAAAATAATTCTGTTTTTAAAAAATAATTTATTAAAATTATTATTTAAAAAAAATATCTCTTATGATAATGCAGACGATTTCCATATTAGAGAAGTGGTATAACACCAAATATCCAAAAAAAAAAGTCCATTTTATTCTCATCATTAAAAAGAAGGGGAAAAAAAAATCGATTTTTTTTCAAAAATTTTTTTTTTCGTTAAAAGAAAAAAAAATCGATAACTTTGGTTTAAATTATCGCAGATCGATGGTTCAACCATTCGTTTTAAAGGTATTGGCGAGCTCTTTTGAAAGATACCCATCATGAAAATTTACTCCCCTCGAGGGGGGACTTCCCCCCCAGGGAGGGAGGCGAGGCTCCTACATACTTAAAAAAATTTTCCCAGTTAACTATCTCTATTACAAAAAATATATATTCGTTTCATTTGGTTTAGTTCAGTCTATAGACGTTAAACTCTACTTTCCTGCAATTTCCCCCATAGACGTAATGTGTTAGAATTCTGTTGATTGTCCCTGTACACGAAGCATTTGCTTGATCTTAACGAAAAGCTTACTGTAGCATCCCTATATGATACACATTTAGAATACCAAGTTTGAACTTTCTGCCATAATTTGTTTTTGAGATATGCTGATAACAGACAGACTCACAGACAGACACACAGAGAGACACACAGACAGACACACAGACACACAGAACATTTGCTAAAAATGTGATTTTCGTATTCAGGGGACCTCAAAACGTGTAAATATAACAAAATCTCGCGTTCGAAAATTTGATCCAAAAACAATACTTTCTCTACCTTATGGGTAAGAGAAAGTAAAAATAAACCTTAAATGTGACTGTAAATGCATGTTTATCGTTAGACTATAACTTCTAAGTAATCATAACCACAATATTTACAAGTAGACAGGTGTAATCTGCAATAACAATAATAATTATTGTTTCAGATACTAAATTTTAACAAAAATAGTTTACTTTAAGTGAACAAGAAAATTAAAATAACTAAGAACCCAGAATATTATTTAAATACTGATTTATATTAGTTCTTGATTTATATCAGCCCGATAGTGCTACTATACAGAATTGTGGCTGCCTGTAATTTTGTCCAACTTTAATTTCGTAAAGTAAATATTACTTTACTCTACCGTAACAGCATTGCATAATATAGAAGATTATTATAAATATTGGTAGAATAAAATACTGCTGACAGCAACTCTGCCGTGATATTTCTTTTACAATTATTTTAGCTTGAAATATATGCTATTCTTAGTGTTTCAGCATAATTTTGTATGAAAAAGCGCTAGTTTATAATATACCATCCATATAGGGTTCGTACTGCCAGAAAGTAGGAGTTTTACACCAGTATTTTTACTTTCTTCTATATGTATATATAAAGAAAGTAATAGGTACGTGAATGTATTCGAACTCCAGTTTTCGATGGATTTGCACGTTTCGGGAAGTCCTGAACAAGATTTAACTGTTTTTAGAAAACGTCTCTGTGTGTGCGTGTATGGGACGCTTTGTGGACGCTTTATCTCGCGAACCAATGAAAGAAATTTAACCAAGCTTGGTATTTAGTTGAACCCCGACATAAACTGGTGCTGATTAGATTTGTGGAACACTGGCTCAACAGGTGGCGCTGTGATCGCATTTTTTCTAAATTTTTTACATGGCAGTATAGCACAAAATTTCGTATAGATGTGCATAATGAGGGTTATTTTAATCGTGTGATTGTAAAATTAATATGAATTATTGATAATAGTAGTAGTTAACTAGGAAAAAAATTGTGCATGTGAGGGCATAGCTTCTCTCTCTGGGGTGGAAGTAACCCCCCCCCCCCTCGGGGAGTAAATTTTCAATATGCGCATCTTTCGAAAGATCGCGTCAATACCTTTAAAACAAATGGTTGAAATAGAGATATGTGATAATTTAAAACAAAGTTATCTTTTTTTTTTTTTTTTTTTTTTTTTTTTTTTAACTTTTAACGAAGGAAAAAAAAGCACGGAAAAAAGTCTTTTTTTTTAAAAAAAACTGATACTTTTCAGCATTTAGTGATAATATAATTCTATCAGATAAAAATCGTCTGCATTTATAATGGAAAATAATCTGATATTTTAATAAAATATTTTTATTGAATAAATTTTGTGTAAAGTTACATAGAAGAAAGTCATGTGGTGGACACATCATACTAATTTAACGATAAATTTATTTTTAAATGTAAAGACTTCAACTATAACAAAATTTAGACTATAATAACAGTCGTCGCAGCGTTCCTAGAATTGTACTCCCGTTTTATTGTATTGGCGCCACCATCGTCACTATGAATTTTTTCTTGAACGTTTTAATGATAAAACATGTGTAAACATTATGTGAAGAAGTATTATTTTAGCATAGTGGTGACAACATAATAAAATGAGCGTAATATTTTAGGAACCCTCGAAGCCTGTAATAATAATGTGTGAAAAGATGAAGGAAATTGCAGGAACATACGAATCCTGCGATAGATATGTACAGTATTGCCAGACTTTGTGACTTTTTAACTAGACATTATTTTTATACAGCATTTATTCTCTTTAATGAAATTTGCGATATGAAATAAATGCATATGACGTTGCCAGAATCGCAAAGTCTGGCAACACTGAATACGTACTTAAACAGGCATGCGAAAACACGAATTACGTGAATAAACACACAAGTTTGCTCCGAATTTTTTTATTATACCTACTTCATTTCTTGCAATTTTTATTTTCTAGTGATTTTAGAAGTTACAGAAAAACAAAGATTCGTAGCAGGGTTCGTACGGGCTTTATTTTTTCCCTGAGTCTCACACCAGTATTCTAAAAGAATAAAATTCAACTTAATAGAATAGACTTATTTTATAACTTAATCGTTCTACAAAATTACCGGTATAAGACTCAAGGAAAAAATAAGGCCCGTACAAACCCTGCGTAGACATACAAAAGGCTGCCAATATTCTAATTAATATCCTGTAGTATTGTTAGTACCCGCGTTTTTTTCACACAAGTCTTTTTGTAGAGCATTTTACATCTTATTTAATCGTAATTGCATTTAGAGAGAATCACATTGAAAATAAAGTGGTGTGCAAAATGGGGTGGATAATAATAATATTACGAAATACTAATTAGGACGTTGGCGGCTAAGCATACTTAATAATAATAATAATAATAATAATAATAATAAACTAGTGTCAGTTGAAAAAAAAATAGTGTGCTTTATAAATTCCAGACTTTGCCAGTCCTAACGCTCTAAAGCGCTCTAAACAATGTCGCTAAATTTACGAACTCTTTTATTCAACTACCACCAATAATTTTTAGGAATGGTACTTGATATGCATTATGGACGAATAACCTTCGAAGTTATTAGGTAATCGTTAGTGTTAAAATTTAGTGGTGGATACTTAATAAAAAACTACCTAAATCTGGCTACACAGTGAAAATAAATTGGATCGACCAAGGGTTAAAATACATTTCAAAAATTCGCTATTCATTAGCTTGTTATACATTAAATTCCATTAAAAAATTCTCCTTATGCAGATTTAAATTTACGCAAAATTGTAGTATCTTAAATTACAGTATATATTAACTAGTCAATATCTATTAATTATCTTTAAATTAAGGGGGTTTACCACAGATATCATATAAAATTCACACGTAAAATTATTTAAAACTCTTTGTAAACATAAAACAGTTGACACAGATGAACTCTGATTAGTGCCCAATCATTTATTAATTGTTATAAATTTCTAGGACAGGACATATTATATTTATTCTAACAGAAATCAATTTCATTGATTGCTCGACACGGTGACAGATTAAATACTTAATAAGCTACGCACATTTCAGTCCAATACATTTCCGTTATCCTAATTTTTTTAATTTCATTGGTGTCATTTTCATTAGTTTTCATGTAATTCATCTTGCGATGCAACGATCCGCATAATGCAAACTTATATGAAATATTTCTTTATTCTGCGATGTTGAGATAATATTAAATTTTGCATAACTTGCGAAATTTTCAAAGTAAAATATTTTTAGTCAATGTTGTACAGTCATCAAAAAAAAAAAAAAAAAAAAAAAAAAAAAAAAAAAAAAAAAAATCGCCACCCCCCACCTATTTTTGCCTTAAATTATTGTAGAAACATGCGGCTGGTACCTATCGATCTGTAAAAATATCTAGTTTTTAATGGTGCAGTTAGATTTTGCTTAAGGGGTTATCTACATATTAAAACAGGCATAAACTTCATTTTTTTCAATGACGACCCCTTTTTATTTATTAACCCCTTAACGCGCGGCGTCCTCGCTGCGAGGACGCAAAATTTAAGATCCAGCTGCTAAAATTCATCCCGGAAATTTTTTAGCAAACATTTACGTTTATAACATTTCAGAAAAGGCCGGTTTTTTTAACCTTAAAATTTAAAATTTCTTTTAGTTTAATTTAGTTCATGAATTCCGGTGGCAGTATAATTTAAATGATCCGAATTGTCTTGCGCCGCAAAAGGTTAAACAAACTGTATTTAATTATATGGATATGAAATGTATTCATTTAAATCGCACCATAATTAGGCTGACCAGATCAAAGTACCTTTATAATAGAGAAGCATTAAAAATTGCTAAAATTATCAAAACTAGCAGGCTACGCCCGCTTCGCTGGCCACTATATTTAAATGAATCTCCAAAAGAATTGGATCATTATTTATTTTTTACATCACATTATAAATAAAAACTAAAATAATTACATTGGAATCGCTCCAGGGTCGTACTGGCATGACAAAGAGGGCGCTGGCAATTTGAATAAAAAGGGCGCCAACAATCTAGATAAAAAGGGCGCCAGTTTACTACTAAACATTATTCAAGGTTATTATATGTAGTGGCCGAGAAGTTCAGCTCTCTAAATTGGTATAAGTAGTGTCAGTTTCAATCTCAGGTCTAAACGCTGGACCTAATCATATGAAGTTTTCCATAGTTTTCTCCGAAACTTGTGTAAATATGGGAATAGGAGCTAAGACTCCTTAAAAAGACCTAATGGAAGGCATTCCACGGAGAACTGGGATCCAAGTGCAATCAATCTTGCACCAATACCGAGGTGATTACAAAAAATTTTCTTTATGCACGACCAGAGTTCTCAAAGGCATATATTCCTTTTCCACCTTAGACAGCTTTCTTTTCTTTTTAACCATTTTAGGCTTCACCAATGGAATATAAAATCACTACATAAAATTTCTGGTACAGTCACCCAAAAAAAAAACGCCACCCCCCCACCCAATTTCGCCGTAAATTATCGTAGAAACATGCGGCTGGTACCTATCGATCTGTAATAACGTCTAGTTTTTAATGGTGTAGTTATATTTTGCTTAAGGGGTCATCTACATATTAAAACACGTATAAACTTCATTTTTTTTAATGACGACCCCTATTTTTGACCTCATATTCAGATTTCTGAGATCAAGGCAGTTCGGAAAACGTACCTATTTATAGACTTTAAATCAATTTTAAACAGAGTTACACGTGAAAATGTGTTAGGGGACCGTCTATACATTTAGAAAAAGTAAATCGTGATCAACTACCCAATATTCATTATTTATAAAATTTTACACCGGGAAAAAAGTTCAGGAATGTTTATTATAAAATAAAAAACGATTCAAATTCGCAGAACTTTCTTTATTAGCGTATGAATTAAAAGATTTTTATTGGTTTCAATTTATTAAACATTATTATTGAAAGTTAAATACATCACTTCGTACGAAGAAAAATAATAGCTTGAATGATATGAACCCTACAATATTGAATTACAAAAATCTAAATACCAAGGTAAAAGAACAGTAGTAATAATGATAATAATATTAATAGCAGTTAAAAAAAAGGTGTTTAATATTTAAAAAAAAGAATTATCTACTTCTTAAAAGCAAAAACTGTTTTATTTAAGAGACAAAAATTTAAGTTAAAATACATTTAAAAAACAAAAAAAATATATAAAAACAATTAAAATCTACTAACTAACAATTATTATCTACTTCTTGTTGGGTATATTTTTATTTTATACAGTAAGCCTCGCATGAAAGTGTTACTATAAAGTTTTACATTTAATTTTAGGCGTACAAACCAACAATAGATAATATACAAAAATATACATAACAAGATTTAAACTAAAATCTGAGAAAGGATATTTAATATTTTCGCGACTGCTGATGTAGTTTCACGTCATTTGGAAATCTGTAACTCCTCCAGTGGGCGTTTCTTTCACAATTTGTGTGTTACGATATTTCTTAAGAATATTCCTTATATTCATATTTATATAAACAAAATAGTATGAAACAAATTTTTTCACTAGAAAGAGTGTATATTCATATTATTGTGCATATTCATATGAAAATAAACATGGATATGGAAAAAACGGTTTCCTATTGCCTAGAACGAATATTCCCCGTTCTGCAATCGTCTACTGTACTTGAATTCTTAATTATAAATGTGTAAAATCTATATCTTTAAAAGTAATAAGACATATTACTTTATTTTAAATTCTTTTTCCGTAATAAATGTGACGACAGTTTTACGCCGTGATTAGAATAATAGAAAATAAATAATATTGCACTTTGCTTCAATAATAGATTTTAAAACTTAAAGAAAAAAAAATACCACTTTATTATTCAGTATTAAAAAAACATTTAATAGAAGTTTTATATTTTATTATGTTACGTCATGCGATAAAATTTAAATAGCATAAACGGTAGAGTAAGCAAATGCGAAAATTTCACAAGATTAAAACAGAAAATTTGTTTTAAAAATTCTGATAAAAATTAATTAAAATCAATTATATTAATTTTAAAAAAGGAAAAAACAAAAGTATTGTTCACTGCGTATTGCTCTTTCAAATAATATTCCTCGTCTTACCGCGTTTTTTTACTGTCATGATACTTAATTGAGGTGCACGAATCCTAGAATATTCAAGTTAAAAACAAAAGACAAAAGGGATAAAATAGAATTTTAGCAGTGAGAAGCTAGAAAAAGTTATGTAATATTTAAGAACAAAGACTTAACATTTCAGAATCGAGTAAACTCCCTTCTGCAACGAAAGCCACGCCTTTACAGAATTTTTCTAAAACTTTACATTATAAAACAAAATTATTTTACATACTTCCAATTAAATCATTTAAATTTTGTCTTCAGCATTCAATGTAGTAAATGCCATTGACATTTATGTATACCAGCGTCACATATAGTGTCATATACGAGTATGCAAACTAGGTTTTTTAATACTGTTTCCCCAATATAGAGGCGGGGCTACATTTCTTTTGGAATTCTTTCCCAATCTCTTGCCTGCATTGCGATAATTTTATAAAAAATAAGCCAATTTGTATAATAAACATCGAAATGTTCCTTAGAAAACAATTTTAATAACATAAAGGTAAATTAAAATAGTTTTTCGTCAAAATGTATAGAAATATTGACTCACAGATGATACAAATTATAACAAGTGACGCCCCCCTAACAGTAGTAAAAAATGAAATATCACTGTAACTCAAAAAATAACGTTAGGAACGAGCTGTAAATTTGGAAACCCATGTTTTTGATGATGCCCGTTCTATTCGTGTAAAAATTAACATAGGTCATAATTCATAATTTTTTCAAATATGAATTTATTAAAAATTTTCATAATTCAAAAAATGTTTTTTTAGCAAAAATTTGCATGGAATATGTTTGGGTCACTTCATTCTAACGAATAAAAAAAACAGAATTTAAATATCATAATTATTTCGGAAGATATGATTTAATGTTTGTCACATTCATTTAACATTAGCATCCCCAAATTTTGACAGCTTATAACTCTATGAAAAATTGAGCGAAATATATAAACTATACCATTTTCCGTGATGATTTGATCCAAAGAATTCAAAAATATTATAAAAAAGGGGGGTTACCATTGAAAAAAATGAAGTTGATATCAGTTTTAATATGTGACGACCCCGTAAGTAAAATCTAACTATAACATTATAAACTAGACGTTATTACAAACTGATCGGTACCAGTCGCATGTTTCTACGATAATTTACGGCGAAATTAGGTGGGGGGGTGGCGTTTTTTTTTTGGGTGACTGTACATAAATAACATAAACTTTCCTTTGTGAGAAGAGAACACTGTACACGACCCCTCTAACTAACATCCCATTAAAGAAAAATGCCGTGTCCGCTTGAATTTGAATATGTTAAAATATGCGCTCGAGCATGAAATTAAACACATTACTCCAGCTCTCACAGTTAAGTTTACAGCGATCAATTTTTTAAATAACAAAACACATAATTTTTAAATTGCGTCATATTTTTTTAGAGTAAAAAAACATAAATTAATGCTGTTTCGAAGACTGTATCTATAAAAATTGTGGTTTAAAACATATTCAAAAAATAGACAATGAGCAAAGAAAGGGTTGTTGGAATTAAAGCCGACTAACTGCACTAGGATCCTAGGCCTGAGGGAGAGTGGCCTCCAATGGGGTCTTTCTAAGGGTTACTAGCCCGTATTTAAGCAAGTTTTGGAGAAAACCACGGAAAATTCGAAAGACTAGACCGACAAGCACAACCTGGGATCGAACCAGGCACCTCACACCTACCAGTTTTGAGCGCAAAACCGCTGGTAGGCCACAAGGAAAGGGAGAATTAAGTCACAGAAAAATTAAGAAAAAAAATAAGCATTTTTCACGTAAGCTAAGCTATTTCACAAGCAACAAATATTGCGCGCAGATTATTGTAAACAACAGAATGTCATAAGAATTTATAAAAGATTTGTGAACTACTGTTACAAAATTAGCTGGCCGAGATAATTTTGAACAAAATCGAATCACCAAGAATCTTACCTTGTCATTCAAAGTCAGTGTGAGCGAACCTATTGGCAATTTGCAAAAAATAAAATTTTTACTATTGTGAGGATCATGTTTCAATGACTTAAAGTAGAATTTGAACTTGAATTTTCATTTATTTTCCTGTGATTTGTTTGTTCCCATTTTTATTGTCTTACTGTTGGAAATACAATCACCGTTTATGTGTTTATGTTTTTCAGTCTCAAAATTATTACGGTTAAAAAATTAGGTGCTGCTATTTGAAATTTTATCAGTATAACCATAGAATTAGGTTTTTGACTTTTTGTGTTTCTCTTCATTCTCCAGCGCATATTTTAAAATATCTTAATCCAAGCATATGTGCTGTTTTCTTAAATTCTACCATTCATTCATTAGTCTTTCATGGGAAAAGTATTTTTATAATCACCCTGTACATAATGCAAGAGCATGAGCATGTTTATGTATATGCATGTGCACATAAGGGATATCAAGTATACTAAAGTATAAATATTAAATTACGGATTAAATTTAAATGGCTAATTTTTTGCTATTATTAGCTTATTATTTTCATATTTTTATTAATTAAAAGAAAACTAAACAGAAATTTGAAATTCTGACTTCGATGTGCACAATGATCCTTCGGGGGGCACCTTTGTGTTAAATCTCGTGACTGTCCGAGCTACCATTTTCGAGAACAGTGAAATATATATACAAATATTGCTCACTTAATAGTATAAGATGTTTTTTTTTTTTTTTTTTTTTTTTTTTTTTTGGCAACAATTAAATTATAGATAAAATTTAAATGGC